>JAODKM010000039.1:8717538-8731294 GCA_026780845.1 Petrocephalus sullivani
TATATATACTTTCAATATTATAAATATTATATATATTAAAGTACAAAGTACAGCAGTTGTGTATTGGAATCAGATCGGAACTGAAAAAATGTGGATCGGCCCATCCCTAGTTACTACAGCACCACACATCTTGATTTTTTATTTCTTGGTTCTTATACTGATATCTCTAAGATTGTCTTTTTTGTTAGGAAATAATGCTCTAATTTAAGAAATGTTTTAATAAATTGAAATGCTAATAAGAATTTCAGATGTGTATGTGTGTGTGTGTGTGTGTGGGAGGGGGTGAATTGTATTAAATGACTAACTTGAAATTAATCGCTCATAAAATTCATAATCATATTAATTGGAAAATTAGTCGTTATATTAGTTGAATAATTGAGAGAGACAATAATCGCTGGATTGGTCGTTTAAAGAACAATAGTTTTATTCTAATTCAATAATTCAAATATAGAAGAATCAGTGATGGATGCAAGGGGGGCAATCAGCTCAATGCCAGAGCAATACGCCCAAACAGGCCAAATCACCCTTCAAAAACGAAACCAAGCACCCTGCAAACTACACTGAAACACTCAGATAGCCAAACCAAAAAACGAATCCAAAACGCCGTTCAAAACTAGGATGCCTGAAAGGCTCTACTAAAACACTCTATAAATCATACCGAAATGTCTAGAAGTCCAAACCCCCAAAAATGCCCGGGTTAAATGGTTTGACAGTCACTTAAATCATCATCCAGTGGTCCTAGACACAGGGGGACATAAAAGCCATACAATGAGAAGCAAATTCTTCCAGTGAAGTAAAATCCATCTTTAGCTAACATCCAAATAGTGCTGCCCGGCTTGTAAGTGAGCGCGATTCCGCCCGTCATTCTGTGTGCGTTCGGGCTGACTGCCCTTATTCCACGCACAGTTAGTTATCTGGCAGTTTGAAAGCTGCATGACAGATCACAGCAAAGGAAGCCCTCATGATGCTACTATTTTATACAAGACACTAGAATAATACCTGTGATTTATAACTTGTCTGCTGCCATTCAGACGGGGCTCTTCGCTTTCAGCACAGCAACAAACGTCGAATCCTCCGATCCAAAGGCACAGCGAAGGTTGCCTTGGCGATGGCCCGCGCGAGAACTCGAACCCGAGGCACCAGGGCGACACGCGGCAGACACCCGCTGCTCACGTGGCACCGCGTGAAGGTGGCGCGCGCAATGCGTTAGGGGAACGGCGCTTGGCGCCAATAACAAGGGCGCCAGCGCCGGATTCGCCGGTGCAATTAGCACCGCACTTCTGCCGCTGCCCATATTTAAAAGTACAATTTCCATATCACACGCCGCCGTGCAGAGCATTAAACGGACATCAACCGAGCTGCCGCCCGGCTAGGGCGGTTCGATTAGTGCTTTACTACTCGGGAAAAGAGGAGATGAATTGAATTCCGATCTATCTTACGCTCCTAAACATGTAAAACAGATCAAGCAATTAGACTCTGAATGTTACGATGCCAAAATTAAAGTACTGTATTAATATGCATTAGATTCTCTTCAATTAATCATTTATTTTTCAGGCTTTTTTAGCACAGCTTATGAAGAAAAGGGCTGTGAGGTATTAATTATACTGCTATAATGAAGCGGGACACATATCTGAGGGGTTTTCAAAGGTGTGTATTAAAGGCAGGCATGGAATGGGATTGCTTATTAGCCGTGTCTCGCGGAGAGCGGCTAACCAGCAGACATGGGTACCGACATGCGGGGCCACGCGCCGACGTGCGCGCGCAGAGTCAGAAGTAGGACCACGCGGCCGCGCGCCTACTTACCCGCGGTGGCTCACCCGGACCTGTGACAGCGTGCGGGCGCCGAGGTGGGCCGGGGCGAAATGTCGCGGCTACGGCCGATGACAGGTCCGGTGGCATCCTGACCAGACCACAGGACAGGAGTCTGTGTGTATTTGTACCTGAACGCGCGCCCCTTCGGGACGCCGCTCGAAAATGTGTCGCAAAGCCACACTGCAGTTTATCTCGCGTGCCCCCCCTTCCCCCGCCGCTGCCGCCCGCGAATTCTCATTTTACACTGAGGTTCAGGGAAGTTCATTAATATTCATGGAGGGAGCTTTCGGATTGGCCGAGTCATTAATTTTCATGAGAGTAGCACTACCTGATTGGCCGCTGAACGTGCCCCCAGCTGCACGCGCTACCTGCTTCTTTTGCTGTCAGAAGTTTGGCTGGTGGTCACTTGCCAATCAGGTAGCGCCTCTCTCATGAATATTAATGACCTTCCCCAACCATCCCTGTAAAAGGAGGCCTGGCCTCCCTCTCTCCTTCCGTCGCCCGGAGTGCACAGTGCGCCGCTCGCCCCGGGTAGGCAGCACATATCAAAGCGGCGAAGGAGACACTTTAAGCGATACATACGGAAGCAGCGTGCATTATCACAGGCCCCTATACAGCTATGAAATATTCATGCCCCCCCCGGGCTGCCGCCGCGGCTTGCCGATAAGCTAATCGGGAGCGAGCCCTGATGTATGACCTGGTTACTGATGTCAGGTGACAGCCGGAAAAACAACAAGCGCACGTTTCGCCGCCGTCACTTAATCCCATTAACCGGACGACCCCGCTGTCTGAACGCCGGCCCCGGCGACAGCGGGGATTACCGCCGGCCGCAATCAGGCTTCCCCGCGCCGGTTTATAGAGACACCGCGAGAAATTGGGGTTAGAATTTACTGCGCATCCTTAGGACGCTGTCGGCTTTGATCAAACGCTATACTCTGCTATAGGTCCAAGAGTGTCAGTGTAGAAAACTCACACAAGATGCCTTTCTGGAAGGGAAAGCCTTGGATAAAGAGGTGTTATTGCTGCCCGGGGCGCTGCCGTTCGGGTATACTGCGGTTTTAAGGCTGTGGTGTTCATTTCAGCGAAATGTCAAATAAAAGAAAAACAAGCGTGCAAACAAACAGGTCATCTCCTTTTACATGCATCAAAGGCATGCCCACTGCAAGGTGTTATATGCGTTTGCAGGAGCGCATTTTGTTTTCGGCCGTGACACAAACTCAATAATTTAAAAGATGACCTTTTCGCAGGGGTTTGGCTTTCAGAATTCGTAGCGACCGGGCTCTTCGGGAAACATCCCCCGCTGGCCGATCAGATTTACGAACCAGACTGACTTTCGTGCCTAACGTTGTCCGTCTGTGTGGCTTAAATTTCACACGAACGCAAATGAACTTATTTAAAAACAGATTTTGTTCAGTTGGTCAGTAACCCACAGAAACAAACATTTGAATTGACGGAGCTGATTATCATATTTGACGTCTTTTATTTTAATAATGTTGCCTTTGATTGGGTACTTGCTTCAGTTGTGTCAGTGCTTTATGTTTGGTTGTCTGTGGTTTTACTGGGAGGTTCAGTCTGCAGTACTGAACACATTTTCATTCTTCGAATCTTTTTGGTGTTTTTTTTTCATTATTTAGCAGTCTTTATTACTCATTGCAGTTGTAATGTATTCTTTACAGATACTATACAGTGCTTATAAAAAGTCTACACCAGAAAAAGTGTTAAAATGCTAGGGTTTTGTGATGTAAAAAAATATGAGACCACAAAAAAAATTTTTCAAAAGTTTTTCCACATTTAATGTGACCTATAACTTGTACAATTTAATTGAAAAACAAGGAAATTTGTTGGGGGGTAAAAAATCTAACATACAATAAACTGGTTGCATACGTATGCACCCCCTTAAACTAATACTTTGCTGAAGCACCTTTTGATTTAATTACAACATTCAGTCTTTTTGGCATGCTACATCTTGACTTGGCAATATTTGCCTACTCTTCCTTGCAAAAGCGCCTCACATCTGTCAGATTGTGAGGGCATCTCCCATGCACAGCCCTCGTCAGGTCACTCCACAGATTTTCAGTCAGATTTAGGTCTGGGCTCTGGCTGGGCCATTCCAAAACTTTAATTTCCCTCTGGTGGAGCCATTCTTCTGTTGATTTGGATGTGTGCTTGGGGTCATTGTCATGCTGAACAGCAAAAGTCCTCTTAACCTTCAGCTTCCTTGCAGGCACCTGAAGGTTTTGGGCCAACCTGACTAAAGCAGGCCAACCTGACTAAAGCACCCGTTCCAGCGGAAGGAAAACACCCCCAAAGCACGATGCTGCCACCACCACCTTCACCGTGGGTATGGTGCTCTTTTGGTGGTGTGCAGTGTTGTTTTTGCACCAAACATACCTTTTGGAATTGTGGCCAAAAAGCTTCAACCTTGGTTTTATCAGACCATGGCACATTTTCCCACAAGCTTTTGGGAAGCTTTTGCTAATTTGTTGATTAGGTAATCTACATTGAGATTTTTTCATGTTAAGAATTTCAGAATGTTCCTTGTTTGGTCACAGTGATCACGGGTTCTTAGAACACAAGAAGCACTACTATTGAAGATCCTCATATACTTGTTTGTTATTGAAAAACTAAGTCTTGGTAGAACATTTCCTGGTGCTAAAGTATATACTTTTAAACTGGAGATTATTTTAAACAATTACTGCCCTTCATGTATTGAAAAATTTGCAGTTTTTATGTCTATCTGTGGCACTGTATCCTCAATATGAATGCAAATGCAATGCTGCATACTCCTAAGTGTAGAGAAGTCTTCGTGATTAAGTCTCAGGCGCTTTCGAGTCACACTGGGTAGGAATCGCTCTTGTTGATCTGGACCTGGTCGGTCTGTGGTTTTCACTTTGATGTACTAGTTTTATTTTATGTGTTTCCAGGGTATGGCATTTGAGAATTTATGGAAGAAAAAATTAAAAACGGCTAGACGGTCAAATCTGCAGTAACAGATTGGAGAATACTGCAAAATCTGGTGTTTTGTTTTTAAATTGGTCTCTGTTCAGTGTTACTACAGAAGAATCTGCAGAAATCCACGGTAATTACGTGTGACTGCTTTAGCAAAATATCATTAGAATTCTGGGCATATCCGTGTCGCATACTAGCATCATGCTTGTTTCACCGCGTAGCCCACCGGCTTCAGATTCTTTATGACATCTGATTATTGTCAAGCTGAATAATGCCTCTAATATTGCCTTCAGCTTCTATAGCACATTGTTCTCTATCTGGTTTTCTTGCGTTTAGAATATGAATTTGTATCATTTTGGTAAATGTTATTCTGCATACCAATAAGCATGTTATTACGGTGTTCCTTCCTGTCGCAGCAACGGGAGGGAAGAAATTATAAACATATTGTTCATAAATGACAAAAGGATGACATTATCGAAAGAGAGAAGGACAAACTAATCTGGCAGTTAATAGGAAATAGTCATAGGTATCGAGTTCTTTAAGCCTAATTATTTCATTTTTTTCAACCATGAAGCCTGGATTAGGCAAAGCCAAATATTATCATTATTATGATATTATCATTATTATGTTAGACATTTTGTATTTTTTTTCCTTGGCAATTTGCATTTAAAAATCAGAATTTCTGAACCTTTTTTTAGCTAAGATAGTCATTGCTCTCAGCTTTGGGCGCTGTCAACACCCAACAATGTTAGATTTTCTATACGCTCAAAATATTCTCCTCGAACAGTAAGACACCGAGTTAAAAACCCAGGCCACAAAGGAAGAAGATGGGGGGGGGAGATGCCTGTTTCCTTTAAACTTAGACTTTAGGCCCAAATTGATAGATTGAGAATGTGATCTCCGCCTGTTCCTTCAGTGTGTCAGTCTCGCAGAAAGCAATCCATTGTGTGGAGCCACACGACAGGAATCCAGGACGCTGCAGAGAAGCTCTGTGCTGTGTCCCATTTAGCATTGTTAATGAATCATTTAAATACAGGAACACAGCAGGAACACATCTGAACTCAAATGGAAAAGTGATGTTAAAACAAAAAGTCCTCATCTCTTTGTATTCACTCATGTCTATTTTTTACTCTATTCAGACTAACGACTTCAAAGAGGAAGATGTGGGGTAGAAAAGTTTGTGCTGTTTTTGCATAGTGATGTTTGCTATGTTCTTTGTGGTCCTTATCAAAGAGAACACGCATAGCATTGACATCAGGAGGCTAGGTGTGACTCATAAGGACTGGCTGCTTTTGGGACCTGTTGGAGGATTGCCGGAGGGTCAATATTCCTCCACCAGGGGGCTCCAAAGGTAGGCCACAGCTTTGGCGCTTGAATGCCTGCCAGTTACTCTCATTCCTGCATGCCTAGCGACAGGCACTGGTCAGCTGCCACAGGTGCATCTACGCAGACCCATAGCTCTGAAGCTGAGGGAGCTTGTCATCTCTGCCATCGACAAACCTGAGCTTCACAATTTGTAAAACCATCAGTGTCAGCAGCAAGTCTAGAGCCAAGTGCTAACAAGGCTTAGCGGCTGAATCCAGCAAAAGTGGATTCGATGGGATGTCACTGAAAGTAAGCTGTGTGAGTCAGGGTGACACATCATGAACACGCAATTGGACCAATCTGAAGGGCAATGTGCCGTTACACATTGGGTAGCTGTCTAAGTTGTATATACTGCAGAAATGCATGTGTTTTTAAGCAGAGGATGGATCCAGAGATGTTGTCGTTGTACCAAGTAGCCTGCAATATGTTGGTGCGAATCCTGAATATCAGATCACACTGTGTAAAATGCTGAATTAATTATTTTCTACTGTGTTCATACCTGTGCTTATAGAAAAAATAGAAACAGTTTGCTTTCACTATGTGAAGCTAAGTGTTTTGATCCAGAGGCAGGAGGTCTCACTCTCAAAAGTTTTTGAAATGCTCACTGTGAGAGCCCCTGCCTTCAGCCCATGTAACCACTACTGGGAAGGGGACATCAGTGGAGAAAATAGATACCGTCTGCCGGGGGGGACAAAGGGGAGGAGTTTGTGATACACTAGGTATAATACCACTGCATTCTGTAAAATAGCTTGAAATGGGTCTGTTTGGTCACCATCGAAATTATCTGGCTGACATCAGGCCACCCAGCAGGCAGTGAAAAGATACGACCTTTCAGGTACCACCTTTCACTGTAGTTTACAGTGCAGGCTTCCACAGTACTAATGCAGAGTTCAGTTTACAGATCTCCTATAGTACTAATACAGATTCTGGTGCTGTACGTGGCCTATATATCTTCTAAAGTAGTAATGTAAAATTCAGGTCTGTGTGTGGCCTTCTGTGGCACTAATGTTGGTTTCAGAGCTGGACACAGTTTATATACCTCCCATAGTTCTAATGTAGAGTTCAGTGCTGCTAATGGTCTGGGTGACCTTTAACAATGTGAGCGAGATCAGGAGAAAAGCTTGATACACTGTCCAAGATGAACCTTGCCTTTCATCCTTTGCTTCCCCTGACATCTTCTAATTGAATAAATGGCTAACAGAAATCGATAGATACATTCTCCTAATGTATTACTATAAATTTCAGTGAACAGAAATGACTATCGTTGATATTAACACTAAACCCCCATACATTTCACGCCTGTATTCAATATGGTTTAGCTAGTCCGTTTCCTAATGCTTTCATCTAAGTATAACGATTCAGTGCCTGAAGGTAAGTATTACTGCTGGCCATTGTGGATAATGGTGATTCTTTAAGTGGGGCATTATGGGTAAACTTAACGATTCAGCACCAAAAGGTAAGCATTACTGCCAGTCATTGTGGAAGACAGCCATCCGAAGGAACACAATTAAATCTATTTGTATGACCATATACTTCTGCTTCTGGCTTCTCCATCTCTCTCTCGCTTGTCTGAAGGGAATAATGAACAGCCAGGGCTCTCCGTCTACACCCCCCCATCCCCAGCACAGCTGGAATGAGTAAGACATACATCACGGGGGGAGTTTTCTGGGCTGGGTGGGTTGTTGGTTGGGGAGAAGGGGGGTTCAAGCTGTGGACAAGAAACTCTAACAGATTTCATGTCTGCCAAACCACCCGCACTCGCCCAGCATTTCCGTCTGCAGAAATGGACCCATAATTAGAAGCACTCAGTCATGAAATCTATGGACTAATTAAAGAAAGCGGATATGATGCTGGTCATTTAGACATTCTTCCTCCTCGTTAACACTGCCCATAAGTGTCCACAAGAGCCCAAATTAATCAACCAGCAGGCAGACGGGTGACACCGCACAAGTGGCCTTGCGCTCCACACCCGCTCAGTCCCCGAAATGTCAGTGGGCGTGGCACCTCGAATGACACTCTCTTTGTTTCAGAAGGCTTCCAAACACCTTCACATTAAAACAAATTCTAAATCTCTGGTAATAAAGAATAAAGGCTCGTGTACAGGAAGGTACACAGTCCTCAGTCGCTGATTAATCCATTCGTTTTCAAATACTTTTGCTCGAACATGGTGTGTATATATGCAGACAAGGTGACGGAAGAAATGCCACATACATATCTTCTAGCTGCTGACTCAAGTATTAGTTGCTTAATAGAGCCATTATTAAAAGATAATGGCAAACAGCAGACCCATTACATTGATACAACACTGTACTTTAGGAAGACAATATGGAAACAGCAGCTGGACTTCCTGCCACAGGCTGAACCCACCACACCGTGGTCACAATCAGCTCCCATCAATCATTTGCCTGCTGCCTCAGCCACAAAAGTGCTGATTTACGGAGCGAAACACTGAACACACAAAAAGTGCTTCTGTAATTAAATCCTCGATCAGTCAAGTTCGCGAATGCCTGTCACTTTATGCCACTTCTGACAATCTAAAGTGCAGCAATTTATGAGCATTCACCTTTGCGCTGACCCTCAGATCGAAATAATTAAAAAAAAACATTAATAGAGCTTTTTATAGTCCCCTTGCATTCTGGCTTAGTGTGTCTTCTTTGACATCTTCGTCTTTAAACAGAGACAGCCATGGTTCAGCTATACCACAGGCCGCTGGCCAATCAGAAACGTGTAATGGGGCATTTCTCACTAACATGTTTGCTGGTGCCAATTCAACCTGCTAACCCTTATTGCCCAGAGGGAGACAGAGGGAGTTAGATCTTCAAAATAACAAGTAAGGCAGCTATGTGATGGCTAGCCTTATAAAGCATTCCTCCAGTGGAAAAGGTTCAAATTTGCTGTGGAGTTCCTGTGCCACCTCCCCCCTGCCTTTGGAAACATCCTTGTCCCCCTGTGTGTATCACAAACACAGATGGTTCTCAAAAATCCATCCCGCATGAGGTTGCTGGTTTTGGTTGCAAACAATCTGTCAGCCAGCTGGGTTTGGGTCAGCTTCTGCATTGCCATGGCGACTGACCAGCAGCCCTAAAACCACCAGTAAAGTGATTAATGAAACCGGGTCTGATTGGTCCAGTAACCCAGAGTGTTGGAGATGAAATGTGGGTGTCCTGTAGGCAGGCTCGGGTGTGCACAGTGCTCAGGGATCATAGTCATTCTGTTATTTTACACTGGAATTTTTCGATCGTTTTCTTAAACGGGCCTTGACCCTTTTTCTCTATTGCCACCCTAATCAATAAATAATTTTGATTTGGTTAATGTCTGTCCCAAGCCACTGCAAACCTCTTGGTGCAATTGGCCTATCGCACAATAATTATCTGGATGTTGCTGCTAAGAAATGTTATAAAGAATGGAATATTCGTATATATTTATGCAATAAAGTGAACAATGTTCCCTAATTTGGTTCATTTCACAGCCCCAAGAATAATACAAATTTGTATTGTAGTTAATTAGGATGATTCCATTATTTTGTAAGTGAATTATTCCAAAGTATTCAAAAATTATCTAATGCACTGTATTGTTTTTAGAATTATTGCTCAAGTCTACATTATAATCATCAAACTCATTTAGGCCTGAAAATGACACTTAAAATGGCAGTATTGTATTTTATGGGAAAAAAATTAAACACCATTTAATACCATCATTTTAATCTTTTTTAACTACCACAAACAATCCAAACAACAATTGAGATGCTAGTCTTAATGTAATGAACGACTCAATCACATTGTTATTTAAGAGTTCAGCTAGAACAAAGGCAGGCACGGTGATTCCCGTGGGTTTGCTTCTGTGAACAAATGTCCTGAAAGAACATTTTCTGGATCAATGGCACCTATTACTCTCTCTCCATCCCCAAACACCTCCCCATGCCTTTCTCTGTATTAATTTCTCTCTTTCGGTTGCCCCCCTCTTCATTGCCCTCTTTTCCCCCTGCCGTGAGGTCTTCCTGTTGCCCAATTGTAAGCAGTGGACCTCAGCGAAGCCTCGCCCAGCTTCAGCCCTCCGGATCCAGCCTTGCTCTGACACAGGACTTGTTTCAGCTCGGATCTCACTGCAATGCGCCGGCTAGTCCTGGCCAGAGGAACCCGAGGCATCCCAGCCCTGGACAAACGGATCATTGATGCATTCCTAGGAGCCTGCACACTGTCACTTATCAGACCATCCTCTCTGAAAGTAATACCACCTACTGTACATCAAATAAACCTCAATCCCACTGTTGTGATTCCACAAATTCTGCTCCGACTGTAGTGTATAGGTCTCAGAGCCATATTTTTGCAAAAGCAGACAGATTAGGGTAATAGGTCAGTATACACATAAATACACTATCTTCATCAGATGTGATCTGATTGTCCTTTTTCTCCACAGAAAAAGCGCGTATGATTAAATGCCCATTTGTTCCCCTAAAATGGGAATATCCTTCTGCCACCTGAAGCATTGTGAAAACTAATGAACTGGCATGTAATCTGTTGTTTATTAGTCTCTGTTTTGTTTTAAAATTTTTAAGTGTTGATAATGGCTAATTTAGAAGAATCGCTAATTAGGCAATAGCGCTTTGTCCCTAAATGGCTGTAACTGAAACATGTGAAACGGTTATTTTTCAATATGGCCATGTTTCCTTTCCAGCTCGAGTGTAGCAGATAATACACAGCGATAGATAGCATCCCATTGTCAATGCTTGTCTTTAGACAGCAAGATTATTCAATATAAATTCAGTGCAATAAAACCAGCAGTAAAATTAAACGTGATCTACTAAAGCTGTAGCGCTGTGATGTTTTTTGGGGAAAGACTGCAGTAAGATCAA
This sequence comes from Petrocephalus sullivani, assembly GCA_026780845.1. NCBI lineage: Eukaryota > Metazoa > Chordata > Actinopteri > Osteoglossiformes > Mormyridae > Petrocephalus > Petrocephalus sullivani. The sequence continues at coordinate 8,728,517 of JAODKM010000039.1, forward strand.
TGATGTTCGTTAAATTACTGTGTGAGACTGTCACTCTGGGATCTGAAAACGTGTGCTGGATCAGGCAGCACAGGGACTAATGAACTGCCAGACATTCATTAAACACAGTGTAATAACTTGCTGAAATTATGTAACTAGCATGTACGCTGTGTATTTAAATTAGTTATGTAATTACAGCTTAGATAAATGTCATTTTAAACGTCTTCAAGTATTTCGATGCCAGGCATCACACCAGAAAAACTAGTTATATTTGTTTGTGTTTGTGTGTGCTGAGGATTTGCATTCTGGCGACCTTGGATAACCTTCCTTTTGCCTTAATTTTTGTTAATGACTATAACAGATTGGCCTGCTGTCAGGAATGTCTTCGGGCCTGTGCTTCCTGGGATAGGCTCCAGGCTCACCCTGTCCCTGAACTGGGTAAGCATTATGGATGTATGGATGGATGGATCACATATGACAGCACAATAAAATAGTTGCAAGTTTTATAACCAAATAAGACTTTGAATCATCATACACTTCCATCAATACAATATCAATACTTTTACTTTAGGACAGAAATAAGTAAACTAATTTCTCATAATACGCACATTAATAACACCCTGATGTCTAATTTTGGGCAACAAATTAAGGTATTATTCTTGACAAAAATGCTATTTAGCATTGTTTGCAAACTGACCATGTGGTGCCGCCAACATTTATGACCCAAAAATGATATAAGGAGAGAATGGTCATAAATAAACGCAGCTCAATTATGGTCAGCTGAATTTATGTGTTTTTGTTGCCATAAATAGACCATAATCAAATCCCTGTGTGCTCTGTGAGGAAGTCTATTTATTCACGATAAATGTGTCACTCATCAATTGTAATCATTTAAAACATCGATCCATCTTCCATAACCAATTATCTAGTACAGGGTACTGCTGAGCCTGGGGCCTACCTCAGGCTGTACAGGGCACGGAGCAGCAGACACCGTGGATGAGATGCCAGTCTGGCACGGGGCACACAGCTTAGAGCACTGGCAATCCAGTTTGCTGGACTGTCGGAGGAAATTGGCATACCTGGCAGAAACCACTAACATGGGAAACACATGCAAACTATACCATGGGTGAGAATCTATCTCACAACCCTGAAGGTGAATGCTACGGTGATGGCCAGTGTGCAATGACAACAGCATCATCTGACTGAATCAGGGGCAGGCATAGGGGGTACCTGAGCACCCGCCAGTTTTGCCCAAACAATTTAACGCGAACTGAACGTGGCCCTGAGCTTTAAAGGTCCTGAGAAAAGTCTCTGTACAACCCGGAGCTGAGCATAAGCTAAAAGATATTTTCAAAGTGTTGGCAAGAACTGGTCAAGAACTTTGTGCTAGGAGCCACACTTTGAAAGGGGAATGCCTTCAGCACATAACATGCAATACGCCATAAATACACAGCTGTCTTCTGATCTCCCAGGAACATCCTGGGACGATCCATTTGCTCTCGCAGCAGAGTTTGGGAGCGCACCTCACTGATGTTTGTGATGTCATACCCAGATCTCACAGCGCCATTCCCAAGTAAGCAACTCTGCGAAGCGGGATCCTGCAGATGGTGCTCTGTCAGACCGCTGATGCTCACCCATCGACCCTCATACAAGAGTGTTCATTCCGACTTCTGTCACCCCATCACCCACGGTTACAGTGTCTACCTTCTGAAAAGCCCCTGGGTTCATCCAGTAGCAGTGGCATGTGTTTTCCAATCTGTGGAATGCTTCATGAAGACAACTATTGAGCTACCTGAGGGGAATAGCGGGAGCAAATCTGTTTATGAAACAAATGCACCACCATTACGGCTCAGCGGGCACTCGCTAGGCATGCTGGGAATAGCCCTTTTATCAATCTGTATTAGTTGGCAGCCCAATAAAGGCACAACGACAAATCTCTATTTGCTTTATGCTTCTGAATGTTGTACCTTTCCTAGCACACACGCTGCTGGTTCTGTAAGGCCCCAGCCCACTTGTGTTTTTGCACAATTGTACAAGAACGATTCTGTGCATCTTACAACACAGCTGCGCATGGAGAATATGGCAGTGCATGATGGGAAAGACTATTACATCAACCACCACACCAGTAATAATGTTTTTGTTTTTTTTTTTATTAAAGGTGTTGGGAATGCTACTTTTGAAATGCAATCGGTTACAGATTACTAGTTACCCTCTTAAAAAATGAGTAAGTAAGGTAACTATTTTGAATACTTTGTCAATTTTTGATTACTACTCTAACAAATGTTTTAAATTGGGCAATAAAGCTGAAAAGTCCCAAACGACTTTTCTGAGCAGTGTTCTCTGGAAATACGACAAAAGAAGGTATTTCTGCATGGCAAAATGGGCCCCAGACCCGGCACGCGTGACACGACAATAAGCTTTTTACCGAAACGAACCAATTCAAAACCCCTTTGTAATCACCAACATTTTCATTAGTAAATATAATTTATAATTTAAAATATAATTCCATTTTTGTTCCTCTGTAACTATAATGAATTACAATTTACAATTACATTCATTTTGATATTTAATTACGTAATGCCGTCTCATGTATCTAGTTAGGCCGCAACACTGATTATCACTGAATCCAGAAGCATTGCTAGCAGTTAAACCAAGGAACTTGTAGCTCCTGTAGGATTAATGTGGATACCAGAGGGAGCACTGCTTTTTTAGCACCCCCTCTCGCGCCCCCCCCCCCCCCCCCGCCCCGCACGTACATGAGCCCCCGCCCGGCCCCAACCCCGCCGCGCCCCACCGCCC
>JAODKM010000039.1:8768761-8797195 GCA_026780845.1 Petrocephalus sullivani
GAAGGTCATCGAGATCAGCCGAAGGTCATCGAGATCAGCCGGAGGTCGAAGGTCATCAAGATCAGCCGAAGGTCATCAAGATCAGCCGAAGGTCATCGAGATCAGCCGGAGGTCGAAGATCAGCAGCAGAACCAGCTTTTAAGGATCTGCAGGGACTTGCACCACCAATGTCTAACAGCACAGCAGTTTGGCACTTGGTCTGTGACCAACTGCTTGCAATTCAGCTGATCCTAAAAAGGGATTGTAGTTGGACCTTTAATTGAAAGTGATATCAGGCTGAGTAGAAGGGTACCAGTTGAGAAAATGTCTATAATGTAAACAGTTGGATGATGGATGGATGGACTACTCCTACTACTACTACTAATAATGATGATGATGACGATAATGATGAAAAAGGCAGGCGCAGTAGACAGCACTGTGCCCTTATACCTGCCTCCATGTGAGTGGAATCTCTAAATTACATATAGCGTGTGACTGTGCATGTGTGTGCCCTCTGCTGGAACGGCATCCCATCCAGAGTGTCCCCTGCCTTGCACCCTGTGCTGCCAGGGATGAGGTGAGGCCTCCCTGCAGCCCTGTTCTGTATAAGCAGCCACCGGAATAGAGCATTACCAGGAGTCAGTGATCTGAGTGCCATCCGCAAACACACCTTCCTGGGAATTGTGCTGTGAGCTGCAGGCCAGATCAGGAACGCAGACAATCAACAGGTTCTACTCACACTATATCAAAGCACTTGTTTTATACTTGTTAGTGCTTGCAGATGAAATACGCACAGTTTATATTGCAGGGTTTTCTCTATTAATCCAAAACCTGCACAATCTGAATATGCATAATTACTGTTTCCACCTCTTGATTCCTCCATTGAAATACGGATCAACTTCAATCATATATTATTATTTTTACTTAACACTAGATGTTATTTAATTATGAGTCTAACTGCTTTGACAAAGTAATTTAAAATGAAACAAACTTTTTTAAAGAGTTCCCATGTGTGTCTTTAACTAACAAAAAATTGACAAGATTCATACTGCAGTTTGTGCTTTGAGCAGGTGTTCAACGCTAAACGCAATAAGAATTTTCATTAAAAAGGCCATGAGTAAAAAAGTGATTTTTACACAGTGAATTTTACACAGACTAGTGAGCTTAAGTTATTGTTACAAAGCCTCAAGTTGCCAGCATACTGTTTTGGGTGTCCCCTGCTGTGCCCTACTGTCACCTGCTGTGCCCTACTGTCCCTTGCTGTCCCCTACTGTGCCCTACTGCCCCTTACGGTCCCCTGCTGTCCCTAACTGTCCCCTGCTGTGCCTTACTGCCCCTTGCTGTCCCCTGCTGTGCCTTACTGTCCCCTGCTGTGCCCTACTGTCCCCTGCTGTGCCCTACTTCCCCTTGCTGTGCCCTACTGTCCCCTGCTGTGCCCTACTGCCCCTTGCTGTGCCCTACTTTCCCTTGCTGTCCCCTACTGCCCGCTGCTGTGCCCTACTGTCCCTTGCTGTGCCCTGCTGTCCCCTACTGTCCCTGGTTGTACCCTATTGTCCCTTGATGTCCCTGGCTGTACCTTACTGTCCCTTGCAGTCCCCTACTGCCCGCTGCTGTGCCCTACTGTCCCTTGCTGTGCCCTGCTGTCCCCTCCTGTCCCTTGCTGTCCCCTGCTGTGCCCATCTGTCCCCTACTGTCCCTGGCTGTACCCTAATGTCCCTTGCTGTCTCCAGCTGTGCCCTACTGTCCCTTGCTGTCCCCTACTGTCCCCTGCTGTGCTCCTGGGAAAGGCTGGTTTACGTGATGGATGGACAGACTTATGTACAAGAAACTCACAAACAATTCTCAGAAATAAAAGTGACACTTCGACCCCCGCAGATTGTGTCCATCATCCAGTGGCTACAACCGCCTCATGCACCCACAAGAAGTTCCGGACATGGCCACAGGGGGCAGGCAAGTCCACACGGTTTTGTTTTGCCTTGGACCCTACTAAGGAAACATGGCTGTTCGCGACAGCAGCAGCGGGCCTCCGGAAGAAGGGGCGTCATCGCCGCACCAACCTGTTGGCGAGCATCACGCACATTTGCTGGCAGGGGGGTGGCACTGGAACGGCAGATGGCGAGCACACCTGGTGTCGTAGACGAGCATGCGGGCGCTCAGCGTATACACACACACACACACACACATACAGGCTCCAGGCACGGGCCTTCACACAATCGTCACCTGAGATGCTGAAACAGGCCCAAATGCATGCCGAGCCGGTGCTGTTTCTAAACAAGTACAAGCATGTGAGGTGGGGATGATGCTAAATGATACCTTGTTTGTCATTTTTTTAAACTCAAATTTAACAAAACATGAAACTCTCATCTAAAATAAATCATCCGTCCATCCATACTCAAAATCTTTTTCCTGATGAGCGTCACAGTTAAATAATTTTTCATTTCGAAAAACATTACATCAAATAGATCATGCGTGTTGTTTCAGTCCAGTAACAACAATCTCGCCATCCCCATCCACCAACCCCACCAATGCACGACTAGTCTACCTTCCTCCCCAAACCAACCCCCGCCACTGCCAACCCCTCAGGAAATGAATGACAATGTCATTCACGTTTCCAAGTACTGACTGATTATACGTTCTTGTATTTCTTCAGTCTGGTGGAGTAAGGGTCCTTGGGGCCCCCAGCCATATTGGGGCCCCACAGGAGCATCCTCCTGGATAAGCCCGGTCCCCCCAGCCCCAAAAACCTGTCACACTTTCGGCCCACGGCCAGCCCCTGGGAGATCAGGCCAGGGAACGTGAGCGGTCTGGGGTCAAGGCGGGACATCTGACGAGAAATGAAACCATCGGGTGGCCGTGCTGAGTGCCCGTGGCGATCGTCGCCGGCAAGGCCTGAGCGGATTACAGAAGCACTGTCGTGCCGAGGCGACCAGAACCTGACCCCAGAATGACAAGGGGTGGACTCCTCCAAAAGAGAGCCAGTCACCTTGCTTTGGAATATCGTACATACATGTACAAACCTGGCTGCATAGATATCCAGCCCTTTCGGTCATCTTTCAAAGCTGATGAAGGATGCCACTAGATGGCATAGTTGTTAACGAATGCTCCCTTTTGCTGATAACATGCCGATTTGACAACATGCTTTTGTACATTTTGAGAAAAGCATAAGATTATGGAAAATTTTTATTGCAAGAATGGAAGTGGATAAATACCACGGAATGGAAATCACATTCAAAAATTATTATCAGATCAAACAATACATAATGCGCCTTTCCAATCCTTCTTCTGAAACTGTACCAAGTAATTTTGCTCAAGTAATTTCGTGGCACTTGAAATACACAAAGTAATATAAATGACCGCAGGAATATGCACCTGCCAGCTCCACATGACAAAACTGCTCAGCAAGTCAGGCACAGCGGAAGGACGATTTTAAGGGTGTTTTGGCATTGATTTCCACTGACAGATAACATGAATAATGCAGGCACGCAGGTGCTCCCGCAAAGGCGCGGAAACATTAATTACACTCCGTCCGTGACTTCGCGGACCCCAGACTGTAAACAGGACGATAGTGAAATAAACGGGCGCCTTGTCGGGGGGTCAGAGCGGTGCCGCGCAGTGTGCCAGACGAGACGTGCCCGATTAAGCGGGGCGACCTTGTTTCACTGCGCCAAAGGCCCGCTTACTCGTTAGACTATATTATTAAAAAAATTCACTTCATTTCCCCCGGTGCTGCATATGACATCCTGAATGCCGTTGGGGGGAAAATGTGTCAGCGTGAACCAGCTTGGCCTTGAAACAAAAATATAACGAGAAAAGATATTTAATCAGGATGGCAACTAGAATTTTATCATCGGATAAACAATAAAATAAATTAAGGTTATTTATGCAACTTCAAGGTGTGCTATAACAGATTTATTGCATATCGCACTTTATAGGATGCTTTCTCAGTAAACATAAAATTACATTTCCGGTAAAGGCTGTTTTACATTTGGTACATCCATTTATGTTAGTCATTCTGGTGCAGTTTTTGTTGTGTTTGGGACACTTGCGTTACACGAATTGAAAACTATATGGCCAGTATAGGATACTGTGATGTAAACGTGTCACAGAACGATGGCCCACACTAAAGATGGTTTGGGCCTATAGAGGCTTGATTAATTTCATTATTAATCGTGGCTGCATAACATCAATTTACACCAACAATACGTTATGTCCCGAGATGTTATTGAAATGATTCAGGTCTTTAGCAAATTTGTTGATTAAGCTGTAGAATCATCTAGCATTAATACTTGTATTGGCCTAAATCTGAAGCCAGCAGCTAATGCGCGCCTTTGCGCCCTGTTAACGAAACAGAAAATGGGACACAACCCCCCCTATTTTGGTCACAGTACTGCGAGCAAAGCGAAAGAGGGATATTACGACAAAGTGGGGGATCCCCTCGTTAAAACCATAAAGTCGCCCCGGAGCGAAGCTTTGGTTGAATTACATTGTGGGCGAGGGGGAAAAAAGACACACAAAACTGATGAAAATGAGAAAAGCTTTTTTGGATGCTAAAAAATCCCCTCGAGCATTGCTTTGGTGGCGCCAATGTGCCCGTCAGATCGCGGCATTATATGATTGGGAGTGGGCCGATTTATTCCCGGAGTCACTAAGCGGCCTGTCACCTCGGGTGCGGTAATGGCAGGAGTCGGCAAAGCAAATTCACATTACCGCATGGTGAACAAGTGGGCAACAAAGATAATTTTCCTTTGGAAAAAAAAGATTTTATTTATTTTTTTAGGGAAAAAATAAGAGTTTATTATGGCATAGCTAAACGCGTGGCGTGCCGCGGCAGGTAATGGAAATGAATGGGAAGCACCGTGACAGCGCCTCCCTCTGCTGCGCAATTACGCGGCGTCCCAGCGGCACTCCGCGTCTGCAGCCTGGTCCGCACTCCCTCGCTTGCTCCCTTACATTATAGCTATTCTTTATTTCTGACTATGACCTTTTCCCCATAATTAGTTCATCGGCTTTTCTTAACGACTTTAGGGTTGGGGGGTGCTATTTTTTTAATGACTTGGTGCTCATCTAGGGCACGATGATGTCCGACTTATTTGATAATAAGAGCCTCGTGACTTATTATTTTGGCCACGGTGCTGATGTCCACCGCCAGTTCGATCTGTTAGTCTTTGCGTCCCGGAATGACGCCCCCCATAGGAGAGCCGTTACTGAAAACGTGGAGCGATCCGCCCGCGGCGCAAGCAAGTCCATCGCGCCGGGAGCGGCACCTCGGGCGCGCACGCCGGGCGACAGCCGCGGCCGAGTGCCGAGAGACTGTCTGTCGGATCGCTGTCACGCCCGGAACTGCGGAGGCTGTATTATGAATCATCGAGCTGAACAATCGGGCATAAGCAAAACCACGCACGTCGAGGCTTTTCCTTTTGATCGAGGCTTTTCTTTTGATCATGTTAATCCAGCACCAGTGTCAGCCCCACTATTAGGGCACTGGCATTTCAGAGTCTCTCCACAGGTGGTAAATATAATTCTTGCTGATTCGGCATTTTTTTTTGTTGTTGTCGGAACTGACCGACGGCAAATAACTACAAAGGGAAAGTAGAGAATTTCCAGATCTGATTTTCAACAAAGAGGCTGGGGAGGCTTTGTGGGAAATGCCACAGTCAGAACTGCAACTATGAATCAGGCCCCAGAAGTCACCTGAGTGTATCCTACTGCAAGGAAGTTATATTCTGTCCAGGTAAGCCCTCAGCTTCATTTTTCCTATCCTGGGGTGCCTTTCCCAAAAGCATAGTTGCTAACTACATTAGTAACTTACATAGAACCATGCCACTGAAAGAGTCCAACTACGTTAGTCGCTAACAGGAGCTTTTGGGAAACGCACCCCTGATTAGGATCTGGATCGCCGAGACCCTGAATAATTGGTCAGTAAAATGTAAAAATGCTTAAAATATTCCATTCATCACCATCATTTGGGAGCATGGGTATTAAGCAGCATCTTCTATATACTATCTCCTTTTCACACACAGCATTTGACTATGATAAATTAGGTGAGCAAATTGACTAGGTGTTTCTGTGGGGGACACTCGCCACTCGGGATGTCTGGCTCGCTTATCGCAGAGATACAAAGGGCGCTGTTTAGCTGGAGTCTCTGGACGCCTCGTTTGCCGCACTGTGGTGAAATGACCGAGTCACAGCCCTATCAAGCAGCACGGACGCATCTGACCTGGCGCCGGCTCCCCTTTCGAGCTCAGCGTTTCTCAGTCGCTTCTAGATCCGCTCCACTTGGCCAGAGCTGGGGAAGAATCCAGCAGAGCCTCTATGCTCGGATACAGCACGGCCAAGGGCCTGCTAAGCTCTTAAGTCCTTTTTTCTTTCTTTGTCCACCTTAACATCTCCTGCAGTAAGGGGCTCCCAGGCTCTCCTCCGGGCTTCTGTAATTTGCTGCGTGATGGAGGCGTCCGCGGCTTCCACCTCCTGTCATGTATGTGACAAACCCCAGATTTTACTCGATACTCACATGCACCCTGACTCAGAGTCTTGGGGGCTGTCAGAGCAGAAACTCAAAGCACCCCCCCCCTCCAACTCAAGGGGCATAATGACACAATTTATGTACTCACTTTAGGCTCAGAACACAAAGAGGTTTAATGTCTAGTGAGTAAAAACCGGAACCTACCCTCCCCTCCTTGAAATGTATGTTTGGCATTTGCGGTGGATAGTTGAGCACCAGCGGACTGTGATCATGTGACAGAACCTTTAAAAATAGCTGAAACATAATCAAATTAAATTGTAAAGGGCAGAGGCAGCTTACATGGTTCTTACAAGACAGAAGTAATATGCAGTCTTCATCAAGACGTTATTAAGTTTGAAGGTACCCTTAGTTGTTAAAGAAGTACTTTAAAAATCACAAATATGAACCAATTATGCCTGGGGATTATACGTTCGAAGCCTCGATTATAATTAACATAATGAGTTTTCTCCTTAAGCCGAGCAATAATTGTACACTGACTCATCTTGCTTCAATAGTAGAAAACTCTGAGATGTCTAGAAATCTCCCACACATATGACTGTGCTAGAGACATAATCCTTTGGAGACACAGAGATGTACTGTTGTTATTATTAGTATCGCCACAAATGTGGAGCATTATCGCAGCTGGTAATAAGAAATAAAATAAAAATAAATTACACATCAGAACACAACAGAAAGGAATCCCCCAACACCTCTCTGTTTAATTAAAATTCAAAACGGAAAGACAATTAGAAAAAGAAAATCAGAGAAACTTTAGGGTTTTTCATGCATAGTTGCGTTTTTATAATTAAAAAAATAATAATAATATTTGCCCTGTTCCAGATTGGCATAAAGAAGGCACAGCTGCAGTATCCATCTGGGGTTGATGTCGCAGCCCAGCAGCCACTAATCTAGAAGCTCCACTTTCTGCATCACGCTATTGGTCGGCTGCCAGCAACGAGAGACACCATTCCTCCAATCAACACCGGGCCTTTTGGAGCAGGCCGCATGGGCAGCCGTGTGTAAGGCAAGGAGTCAACTTGGCAGGGAGTGAACTCGGGGAGCACACGCTCTGCGTACAAGCATGTGGCGGGAATTCTTCAGATGGTTGAGTCTGTTACTGAATCAGACAAGGCTTAAACTATAGTGAAAATATGGAAATGCTAAAAATACACCAATCTTGGCAAACCACAAACTCATTGAACCATGGATCAGAATATTCTAAGAAGCAAGCTTTTTTTCTGTTTCATTAGAAAAATTAAAAAGAAAGTATAGATGTGTCTGACCCACCATGTTTAAACATGTGAGGTCTATACACATGTATGCAAATACTGTTCCCAGCACACTTAAAAAAAAAGTTTGGTGAGCATTTGTTTAAAAATACAAGGATTAAACAACAGAAATAATTGTGAGCCCTCAATTTGAATTGGTGTGTGAAATTATAATAAGGAAAGTATGGTAACAACTATAGAAGACAAAGGAAAATGCATTCAAAGCATTTCAGTTAAAAACTCTGTGGGGAAAAAATAATTCTGTTTCACTTCTTGCCAGCTACAAGAATCTCAAGGAACCGAGTCTTTGCATCTCTGAACCCAAGCTGTATGGCACAGTAATTCTTTTCAGCTGTAATGACCCCTACCCCCCTGAACGACCCGTTGCACCAAGTTGCCTGTCGGACGCCAAACTGCTGAGTTTGCATAGCTGTTGGCAGAAGGGACCCACACGGCGACCAGCAGCACCACGGGGATTCCCCAGATGTTTCTGAAAAGGCGGCACCCCCTTTCATCACTTCATAATGTCCTTGTTATTAAGCGCCTGCCATCCACACACTTCATTGTGTTCACAGGTCCCCTGTGACCGTGCACATTTAGTCATTTCTGCTTATTTTATTTTATTTATTTATCGCGCAGCGGGCGCACTTATCCATAGTAACTTGGCGAGCTTACGGCTTTTACTGATTTATACGGCTGAAGGATTATTTATAAATATTTTTACTGAAAATAATGTTTAGGCAACTTGCTGAACAGTACTGCAGTTTCTGTCCCTGCCAATATTGAAACCAAACTTACACTCTTGATGCAAACAACCATATTTTTATGTTTGTGATTTCTTAACCACTATGCCCCCTGCTGCTCATTCTGTGTCCTATGGCTGATCAGTTCTAAAGTCCTTGAGTACATCAGCTGCCCAGGGCTTCTCCCAACTCCCATTTACTACTCGGAATAAATAAATTAAATCATTAGCATAACGTTTAAATACAGAGGTCAGTTTCAAATCTGATGCACGCCTCAATTAAAAACTAAAAAAAAAAAATCCTTAGTAGTTCATAGTTTACTTCTAAGCAGTTTTACAGTTTCCTGAGGATAATATTTTTTTTATATTTGTTTTCTTTACAATTTCATTTGCATAAAAAAAATGCATAAATCAGAGGCATACTGGATTATCAGTTTACTTAGTAACAATCTAAACTGCAGAGTTACAATGATGACAAATTACGTTAATAAGTTTATAATAGTATTATTTGCATATTTACACATGCTAATTTTTATTTGCCTCTGTTTGGATGGCATCATATTTAATTCGGGGTGCTGATTGCAGTCTGAAATTCCACCCTACATATAAATTAGTGTATTATAACTCACAGGGCTAAATTAGCACTGTACCAGCCCATTGCGTAAGTCTGTAATGTGGGAGAATTATTAAACCATTGTTAAAGCCGCCCTGGTCCTGATCAATTCCCACAGCTCTGCTTCGTTGAATTTGAACCACGCCATGGAAATATATCATGCAGATTGTAATAAATATGTGAGAGCTGTTTTAACTGTAATTGCGATAAAGTCTCGTAAGAGCTATAAGTGACCCTTTTTTTTTACTTTGTTGTGCTTAATTTGTTAAATTTACGTTAGGATTTGGATTCCGTGATAGAGTTTGTTCGTTTGACGTACTAGGGTCTGTAATAAATGCTATTTCATAATGATCAAAACAACAACACATTTGTGGCAAAATGATACTGTGTTATGCAACGTTTCGTTAGCAGCAGAGCGTCTTTTAGATGCTGTATAGTATGGCATCAGAACCTCTGTATTCTAATACTTCCCATTTGAATTTCAATTAGATTTTGATCATATATGTATGAATCTTTGATATACATGAAGCAGGAAAGTAAAGTGGAAAATAAACACATTACAGAGTCATTTGTTACATTAATGTCAGCTGGATTGAAAGAGTACAATCGAATGTGCTGTTTATAAAACATAAAGCAGACAGGACACAATGCGTAGCCTTCGGCGGAAATGTCTCTGAAGATGCACTGTGGCAAACAGCAGTGAGTCACGTTGTATAGCAGACAAAGCCCCTCAAACATTAGCCTCGGTCCTCTGAATGTCTGACTAGCCCCCAAAGCCTTCAGTAAGCAACGGTAGCAGCACCAACAGCTCACCAACACCAATATTTGTTTTATATCGGAGAACAGGAGGCCTCGACCTCCTCTAAATGACGTAGCATGAACTGCTCACACAGGAAAATAGGTGACACCCACAATTGTCTGGGACTAGATTGCAGGCCAAACTGATCAAGCTGCCAGGTAAATGATACACCACATTTTAAGGCTAAATGGAGGACATCCTTTAAAAGCAAATCCCTGATAGAATAGCCAGATCAATTGCATGGATATGATTACAGTGCCTGTAAAAAAAAACCCTCTGTTGAAATAGCAGGTTTTCGTGATGTAAAAAAAAAATGAGACCATGATAGATCATTTCAAAACTTTTTCCACCTTGAATGTAACCTATAACCTCCCTGATTCAATTGAAAAACAAAGTAATCTGTTAGGGGAAAAAATAAAAAAGGTACAATAAGCTGGTTGTATAAGAATTCATCCCATAAACTAATAATTTGTTGAAGCACCTTTTGATTTAATTACAGCATTCAGTATTTTTTTGGGCAGGAGTCTATCAGCATGCTACATCTTCACAAGGTGCTTCAACAAAGTATTAGTTTAAGGGAGTGCATGCTTATGCAACCAGCTTATTGTATGTTTTATTTTTTATATTCTCCCCCCTAACAGATTTGTTGGTTTTTCAATTTAATTGTACATGTTATAGGTCTCCACCGTACCTCAGAGACTCTGAACTAGGTCCTAAGCTTTATTACTAAAGGTGTTCTTCAGGATTCCATCCTTGGTCCTGATTTTTTTCCATAGTTATTATAATTGAGCTGGGTAAAGAAACATCTATATTTTAGCTGAATGCCAAAGTCACTGTTGGGTGGCTCCAGACACTGCTTACAGCTGTGGATAATCTGGGTGATTTAAAACCTGTCTCCATTAGTCCAATACCTCCAACTCCTGTGCTCAATAAATCTAGATTTAATGCTAAAAAAATTTTGCATTTTTATAACTGATGATAACTCAATCGAATAAGTATTGCCTTACAAACATTTAGGTAGATAAATGCATAACTGTATGACAGCATATATAAATAACTATGAAATGTGCTAAGCCTTGTATTTGTGGGTGCGGGGGTCATTGTGGTAATCATAGTTTTATATGACTTTCCAGTTAATAACGTATGATTTTGTGCTGTATCCAGCGGTGGTATGTACCTAAATATTGTCACACCACTATGCTGGTCTCCTCAGTGCACCTTCACCAGCCTGTCAAATTTGTTAATATAACTATTTGTTTTCCTGAATTATTTGAAATCCATTATACACCAGGGCAATATAGTTGTTTTAAACCACATGTTAATAAATACATGAAATACTGATCATTTTGGCATATAAATTAAATACCTTAAACATAAAAGTAAAAGCGGGTACTGTTATATGCAAACGATTAAATGAAATGAAATATTTTATATCTGAAATGCAAGTTTTTGCAGATGAATTTCAAAGGAAGCAATTAGACTTTCAAAGGGACTTTAATTACAATTATACATAATGTGATTATGTTACTTACTGAGGGAAACAGGAAACTTTCTACAGAGAGACAGATTACAGTATTGCCTGCTTATACAGCGGGATATTTCACAAGTGGCTCATGTATTTTATGAGTAGTGAGATGCTAACGGTGCACTCCATTTGCTCTAAAGCCTCACCCCTGCCTACGATTCACAATATTTAATTAAAACGCCTGGCAGCCAGCCGTTCCTTGTCCTTCTGTTTTCCTTTAGAAATGTTCCTTCACCTGTGAGGAAAAGTATGTTTGTTTGCACGAAGCAGCAATTGCTGTGCGCAATTAATGAGATTGTTCAGTTGAAATATGCCGAGCAGTTAACAGCTCTAACAGCTACAGCAGGATGGTGCCGTTCACGCTGGACGCGGCAGCAGCACTAACGTCCCCTTCGGAAGTACATATATAACTACAGCCTTTCACTACAGCTTTTCATCGCAGGGCGCCCGGGGCCTACGGGCACAAGGCAGGGAACAACCCAGTATGGGGCACGTCCCCATCGCAGGGCATCCGGAGCCTATGGGCACAAAGCAGGGAACAACCTAGGATGGGGCACCAACCCATCGCAGGGCGCCCGGAGCCTACGGGTGCAAGGCAGGGAACATCCCATGATGGGGCACCAACCCATCGCAGGGCACCGGGAGCCTACGGGCACAAGGCAGGGAACATCGCAGGATGGGGCACCAGCCCATCGCAGGGCACCTGGAGCCTATGGGCGCAAGGCAGGGAACATCCCAGGATGGGACACCAGCCCATAGAAGGGCACACTAACACACTTACAGGCAATTCGGTGAATCCAGTTAAACTCAGCAAGTTTTTGGACTGTGGGGGGGGCGAAATCAGAGTATCCGGAGGAAACCTCACAGGGGGAACATGCAAACTCCACACACATGGAGCCATGGCAGAAACTTGAATCCAGGCCCCACAGGTATGAAGATACAGTGCTAATCACTGCACCGCTGATTGGATAGCCATAATTTTCTTAAACATACTAAAATTATAAACTAGTGTAGATGCTAGTTTTTGGTAGTCTGTATGCCCATATGTTTTTTGTACCCATTTGTCCCAAGAAGGATCAGGGTCCAAGGCCTGTGGTTATTACGTTACTCACTAAGGTAAACAGGACACTTTCTACCATCACAGGGCACACATACATACACATCTGCGGATAGTCTGGTAACGGCATGGAATAAAGGAGAACCTGAAGGAAAAACCACAATGACATGAGCAGAACATGCAAATTCCACACGTGTATAGCCAGGGCACAGACTCAGATGCTGGTCTTAGAGATAGAGGATCCGATTTTGCTTAAGTTTTTCGAGATAGCCTGGGTAGGGGTGACAGGTGCCAGTGTTGATGCTTGCCTAGGGTGTCACGTGGGACCCCTATTGTATATTAAAATGTTTGTTGTAAATATAAATATCATTGTAAATATCAAACAGTGTTCAGCTCTCCATGGGATTGTGTTGTATTTTTCATTTCAGGGTCATTGTTTATTTCTTGCACTAATTCCACTGTGCTTGTGTTCTGGGTGTCCCAGGACGCCGATACTAATTTTGATTAAATAAACAGAAGTAATAATTAAACACACCCCAGCAAGGCTTATTTATTACTGCAGTTCCACTAAGAAACTATTCCAATATGAAGTTAACAACGGTAACACATCCAAGTCGGTATTTACCCGCCTTTAGCTTGCGTCCAGCAGACCTGAATTTGCATTGCATTTAGCAGACCCGCATTTAGCACACACTGGGTTTAGCAGACATTATGCAGATCCTTATTCAAAACTACTTGTATTTTTATAGAACTGGATATTTAAACGGGATTTATTGAGGTCAGACTCCTTGCCCAAGGGTACAACAGCAGCAGCTTTTTCATTCATGATAAATGCTCCCTGCTGCCCCCTACAGGCCTACAGGTGCCACTGACTGATATCAGCGGGATTTCCCATGGGCCCTCGTACACAGACGCATTTGCAGCCATAATGTTGACTGCCAGCCTCTGCCCCATCCCAGTGACCAGGAGTCTTTGGGTGGTGCGCCACCATCGGGCCGGAAGATTGGCCTATTGGTCTTCAGCACTATTAATTCTTGCTGTCAGCTTCCATCACGGTATGGGGCCGATCTCTCTATACCCATAAATCCGAGCAGGAAAAGCACCTGGAAGTCGGAGCGGGGACAGAAAAGTAAGATTGTTCTCCACGGGGGGAGGAGGGGCGTGATTGCTTTCCTTGACAGCCCGCATGGGGCTAAATCAAAATGCTATCAGCCAGCGAGGCACCCTGCTCCCTAAAGCGCTAATTATTTATCGATGGGGGTAGGCGAAAGGAAGGCGGGCCTGCAAAGTCAACAGTGCCGCGCAGATTGGGGGGTCCTGGGAGGAAAATCGAGGGGAGGGGCCCCACTTCATACCCCATGACTTCCTGTGCGCGGATGAAAAGCGCTTACACTTCTCCGAAGGATGACTTTGAATGAGATTCTCAAGAGAGGAAGAGCGCGTGTGTGTGTGTGTGTGTTTGCTGCACTGAGCCTATTTCTGCGTATATGGATACCATCTACACTATCGCGCGGTATAAATTGCCGTGCTATTTTCTGGCGAGTGGCGAGTGTTAGTAAAAACGGGAGGACTGCCAGTTTCCATTTGTGTGACAGGATATCCACACGTCTCACCTCAGACACTGATGCGCTGCTGTAATCAGCAGTCAGGCAAAAACAGTCACTTTATCATCCATCCGAGAGCGCCTACCTTGTAAATTAGCCGAGTAATAGGTTTACGGATTTGCTCCTAGATTTGTCACAGAGGGGTTCCATCTTGGCTCAGAAATAAATTTCATCCTGAGCTTTTCTTACATACAAACAGTGTTTGAGGGCGAAACAAGAAATTGAGTCCTTGCTGGAAAAGGAATGCTCTGCAAATTGTTAATAATTACTTTTTTTTTTTTTAGTTAAACTCATCTTGTTACACATGCCTCTTGGGAGAACACTCCCTGGCATATTTGCACACATTTGTTTAACTTTCTGTTTTACTGGGCCATGGTGCCCATGGGCTTGTGGGATATCACTGAGTTGTACATCAGACACACTTTTAGCATACAAACGTGTAAAATAATAATCCACTTTCAGTTATTTGACTTCTGATATCGGAGAAACTTTTCTTTAGAAAGAACCTGCAGTTTTGAAATTAAATGGTCTGACTCTGAAAATATGTAATGTACTGTATCTCACCTGGGGGAAGCTTTATCAAAAATGGTAAGAAAAACAAAAATACCAATATAAAAAAAGCTTGTACTTCAGATAGACTCGCGAACAGGGGTGAGATATTGTTTCTGGTTATCTGATTCAGCGGCTTTCAGAGACAGAATTATATTCACACAGAAATCATCTCAGTATCTTCTAATACACAGTATGGTATGTAATATATTTCACAAATATGCATTCAGGTACAGGATAATCAATACTGATAATGATACTGAAAAATGAACTTTTGTGGTTCTGGAGCAGCTAAGGAATTGTGACTTGGTTTAATTAACTAGGCAGTTTCATAAATCTAAGCAAGTGGCGGGTAACCCACCTATCTAGACACCACCTGACGTTAAGTAGCAAAACCTCCTAAACCTCTAAAACCTTTTAAATATCTTTAAACAGTTGACTGGTTTAATTTCACCTTGCAGTTATTTGCAGATTAAGTGGTGGGAAGGTGGCTGGATAATTTAATTTTAGGCCATAATATTATTTTTATGATTATAAAAGAATATTCCATTATTGCAAAACCCTCCAGACACAGTAGAGTTTTCAGGTTGTGACCAACAAAATAACCTCGGTACCTGTATAAGGAACACAATTTGTATCAAAAAATGAGCTTCACAAAAAAGCAACAGATGAGATGAAATCTTATCTAAAACAGAAGTGGGTTCCCATCTGTCATCCACAGGGGCTCAGCAGATTGAAAAGCTTCCAGATCAAAGCAGAGTCACTCCCAAAGATGACCGCTCCAATTTGTGGAATTGAAACGAAAAGTTTGGGAAGACAGTGAACTCATCCTGAGACAGCAAACAGAAGCATTATGATAGTGACGTCGCTTACTAGGCTGAGTATATCACATGACCAGGGCTGTGCTTATCACATGACCAAGGCCACGGAGCTCACCACAGAAAGACACCATGCAACTGGATGCCTAAAACTGCTTAACCCAGAATATTATATCCCAATAAAAAAATTGTACTACATACCTGCCTTTTATTCTTCACATTAATAGTCATTAATAGTCAGAACATAATCTTTTTCCGCATCCATGCCCAGGGGTGGTGTGCAGCTTAGCGTGTTTGGCTACAGGGCCTGTGGCTGGAAGGTCTCTAGTTTAAACCCCAGGTTAAACGGAATGATTTCACCACTGGGCCCGTGAGCAAGGCCCTTCACCCCTAATCGCTTCCGAAGCTGTCTGACCCTGAATTCTCAGCTGACATCATTACTTTGGATAAAAGCATATGTTAAATATAATATTATGTAATGACTGTTGGGAATAGTATTTGCCAAAATGAGAAAAGTAACGCTTTGGAAAAAATAAAAACATCCAAGTCACGTTTCATATTCCGACTTTACTAGTGAAAGATCTGTATTTTCAAAGTAAAAAAAATAAATATTTTTTTTCAGGAGCCAGGATCTCCTGCTGAACCGTTCGGTGCACGCGTCTGCGATTGCAGAGCATTGTCACTTGTGCACAATGGCGGAAAATATCCACAAATTAGTAACCAGGTGGAAGACGTAGTTTCTGGTAAGCTGCCACCTCCAGACATCTAAGCACTTAACAAGAAACACAAACAGACTTAATGCACAAACAGCTCCGGAGTTTACACTCCCCCGAGCAGAAAACAGCCATGGCTTCGCTTCCCGGTCCGTCTGCCGTCACGCAGGTTACTGCAGCGGCATGACCCCCTGCCACACGCATTCTTAAGGATTATAAATGTTTTCACCCACTGTGATTAAGATCAGGCTCGCAGCCATTACGTTAATGGAAATGCATTTTAATTAATTACATCCTCATTTGCATTGTGTGTTAATTATCCGAATCACTTAGTCTCATCCGCACATTCTAATTACTACCCAGAGCTCAATGAATCAGATGATTTCCCTTAAATAAAGACGTTTGTCTTTTGATTCGCCAAATAAGGGAATCTCTTAAAAATCGAGTCCTGTGCACCGTAGCTGGTTTGCTGGATGGGTTTGGTTTTACGGGTAAGAATGAGGAACTAATGGTGGGAACTGAATAAGCTACTACAAACTTTAACCATGATTGCTAGCAGTAAAAGAAAGATTTTAAAAAATAAATATTTCATGCAAATCTAGGTTACGGCACTGAGCAAATGCATGGGTTTTGGAAACTGAATTTTAAATGGCGTGAGCGTTGTACTTTGGATGTGGCCTGTCTCAGATTTGGGTCTTTCCTGATGAACTGGATGCCGACTGAAATGCCGGGCCTCAGTTTTGGCGGAGAAGACACGTCACCAGCACACAGACCCGAAGGACACCAGCGTCTTCGCTCAGCCACTGACCTGAGGATGAAGGAATCCACGGGAAAGAAAGAGGGCGTGGAGAGGTAGGCACTGAAGACGTCCCGCTGCCTAACGGGTCCGGACGGTACCTGCACCACAAAGTTCTTGTCCAGCCGGTGATCAGCCAGCGTCAGAGCCGGGGGTCCCTGGCAGAGCCTCACGCTGCCGATCCTCCGCATGGGTGAGCCGAAAGGCCCCACCTGCTCCGAGCGAATGCCGCTACCCTTGCGAGGGTCTTCGGCGCCACACTGCCCCCCCTCGGCAGACTGCAGGTGATAGTACAGCTCCACTGGCGTGCCCTCGGGCTGCCCGGGAGCCCTCTGCCGGCCGGGCACCACGCTGGGCGGGCTGAACCAGCCGGCCAGGGGTTCCAGCTCCGCCACACAGAGACCCAGCTCTCCGCCGAGTCGGCAGGTGCCGCGGACCTCCTGGGTCTCGTGGAAGGCAAACATCTGGACGCAGGGCAGGCGGTCGGCCACGCTGTAGTCGTCCCAGTCGCGACCCGCCACGTAGAACAGCACCTGAACCTTGGGCGAGCCCGGGTAGATCCTGTCGCCGAGAATGAAGGCCTGCACCTTCCAGTTAAAGGTGAACATGGATGAGGGTACGAGAGGGCCAGGGGGCTGCAGCAGCTCTAGCGGCAGGGGCCGCTCCACAGACAGCGGCCCGTAGCTGGCGTTGACCGACGGGATGCGGCGGGCCTGGTACACGAAGAAGGCCTCCGTCCGCGACTGCAGGCTGGAATTCCGCATGAAGTCCTGGTTAGCCTCCTTGAGGAAGAAAGCCAGGTCGGCGTTCAACACCTGGTACTCCACCGGCAGGTAGGTGGGGGTGGACGAGAACCTCGGCAAGGTCTCCAGGATGCCTCGACAGTCGACTGCTGCAAGAGAAAGACCAAGGTCAGACCAGTAGGCATGAAACAAGCTTAAGTTCATGCAAAAATACCTTCTTATAATTCCAGAAGTTGTTTCCACATTCTAGAACATCTGAAAACACCGGCGGCTTCTCCCATAAGCGGAACAACTTCCAGAAGACATGTAGATTTTATAGTTTTTGTGTTGTGTGAAACTTGTGTCCCGTACTGATCCAGAATCAGTATCCTTTTATTCAGAAAGTACCAGGAACTTATTTTGGTTGTGGCACAAGTATACAACGTCAAAACACAAATATACAAAACAATAAATAGTAAAGATAAAAGATATAAAATAAGAACAGGTCTCACTACATAAATAACCAGGTAGGCAAATAAATCTTTTCCTTTCATTCACAACTTTGAGACGTCTAGCATAAGAGGTCGGTTTGAGTGTTGAGCATAGTGACTGAAGGCTGGTGGACCTGCTGTGGTACCCTTCGGAGGCATTAACCAGAGTCACACCCATCACCTCCACAAAACTCCCAGCTGCATGTGAGAATCAACTGTAAGCTGCCCACTTTGCTTTTGGATAACAACATCTGCCAAAAGGATACCCGGGTAAGCCCTGAGATTAGACTGAACCCGGGGCTTCCCTCTCTGTCGGCTAGGCAGGAAACCTCCAGCCCCTGCAGATGTTGACATTTTGCGCTCTGCCTCAACACATCTGCGCACACAGCGCCTAAATCGGTGCCTCCGCATCTTCGGCGGGTGCGGCTATTCCGGTTCCATTGTTTTTAGCATACGATGCAATTTAAGATTCTTCATTTTACCACCTTCCACCTCCTTTGTTGTTAGCAGCACAACAAGTGGCAAGTGTACTTTAAAAAAGAAAAAAAAACAAAAAGAAGGAAAACCGGGACAGGATCCAGTCACAGGGAAACCGCAGAATTAATCTCCCGGCTTGTTGTCCAGATGGATGATTAATTTCCCCGTTCTTGAGCGCTGGGATGCAAAGTGAATTAATGCGCTCGGTGGGGGATGTTCCATCACGGAAAACAAGTAATGACACACAGCGCTGTTCTCCGCTGCACAGGAGTCCATCTGATTTCACACGCGTCAGGGTCCTCTCTTATATGTAAATGGGGCTCACGGCACATGGAGGCACGCTCACGTGCTCTCAATCACACTCCTAATCTGTCTGACGGCACACTCCGCTTGCAGCAGCCGGCTGGCCAGTCAGTCGGGGTTGTTTCTTTCCTCTGTTCTGCCTGTTCTCCCACCATGAGCCTCTCTTTCCTCCACGCTGA
Source organism: Petrocephalus sullivani (assembly GCA_026780845.1). Taxonomy (NCBI): domain Eukaryota; kingdom Metazoa; phylum Chordata; class Actinopteri; order Osteoglossiformes; family Mormyridae; genus Petrocephalus; species Petrocephalus sullivani. Next base: position 8,787,899 of record JAODKM010000039.1, read on the forward strand.
CTTTTTCAATTCTACAGCTTTAATTGCATATGTGGCCTCACTATTAATTTTATTTGTTTGTGTCAAGTTGTAATGTTTCTCGATGATATTTTAAGCACCGTGTTGGAAAGCCGTATAAAAATGAATTAAACTGAACTACTGAGGAGTTTAATTAAATTGAGCTATTTCACAGCTTTGAACTGTGATTTCTGCATCGCCTCCACGCCCCCCTCCCTAGCTCGAGATGACATTACAGCGTTAGTAAAAAAAAAAAAATGTAAATGGCAAAAACATATCAAACCGACTGATACCTGTCCCGGATTTACGTGACCCTGGGCGAGCATGGATCAGTGTAACTTTCGGTAAGTATATAATCAAGCCATTAGGGCAATCAAGTGCGGAAAATAGGAAATCAATGAGCGGGAACTAGTTTGATGGCGAGTCTAGGTATGGGAGGGAGCAGTGAGGCCGCGAGCGGATTGGCTGGAAGGATAGCAGCGGAGAGGAGCAATCCGGCGGGACCGATCCGGCGGGACCGATCCGTCCAGACGAAGCAGCCCCACGCTCCCAGGTTAAAAAGAAAGCAGCGATTTCATTAGGAAGTCCACAATCAGCTGGTAGGAGGCTCCGACCTTCTCCTGGAGGGCAGGCTGGCCTCGTAATCGCACCGCACTCATCCTCCTGTCCGCCCTCCGCTGACTGCAGGCTGATTTCATTTCCTTTTGCTGCTGCACTAAATCATCACCATGACCATTTTACAAATCAATGAAGTAGCTGTGATTCACAGCGCCCACTCGACCCCGTGCTGGTCACTCATACCGGCCAACCGGTGAGAGGAGCCAGGAGCACCACCACCTTTACCATCCTGCTCATTTTGAAGGACAAACAGAAATTCTTTCATTGTATGACATTCTATCTTCCCGTAGGCCGATGTCGGTGAGGCTATCGCGGGGGCACGGTGACTCGCTTGGTAGGACTGCAGGCTCACGGCTCCAGGGCTCAAGAGCATCAGGTAGGTCTTATAGCTCTAGTTTGCGCGGCTCCCTTCTGGTCGCAAAAACGTGACCTGGTGCCGCGGAATTGCCGGTAGTATGTGTATCTGAGAGCTCCGCAGTAGACATCCCACCCAGAGTGCTTTCCACCCTGTGCTTGATGGCGTAGGCTAGATGAGTATTTATGGAAGATGGACGGACCCTTCAGGTGATGTCTGTGAGGCTGTTTCAGGTCAATTCTGCAAGGTCCTTTCAGGTAAATGTGCGAGCCCTAAAAACAGAGCATTTCAAAAGACACGAGGCCTACGCCGGCTCCCCAAGCAAGCCGGCACTGCGATGTTGCCCGAGCTCTCAGCGATCAGCGGGCTCTCAGGTACCTGCTCTCTACTTGGTTTGCCCGAGGTAAAAAAAAAAAAAAATAAGGAAGTTTGATTTTTGGGCTTGGCTTTCAGAGATCAAAGTCGTCCTGTGTGTCCCATGATACCAAAATGTCTGTTCCCATCTCCCTGGCTGTCTTTAACCGTTAACCAAGACAGACAGACCAAAGGGCTCTCTCTCTAGACAAAAGCGTAGCTAAATTAATCACCGCTTTATGTGACTCTTTTTCTAACTGTATGTGGCACTAAATACTTTAGGTTAAATGCAGCATTAAACACTCTATAGGTTAAATATACATGTAAACATGTGCCTTCAGCAGACAAACACCTCCATGTCAGTTAATCTTTGCAGCCCCATTACCGCTGAATCCCGCTGACGAAAATGCTTAACGAGTCATGGCGTTATTAAGACGTAATGTGAGCTTCAATGTACAAAAAAAGCATGCGGCACGGACATCGGACGCCGACGTTGGCGTTAGCGATTTGGCTAATGAGCTTAATGGACGGGAAACAGCGGAGTGTATTATAGCAAGCCAGGCTGAGCTCGCTTAATTTCTGTGGACGAGTCTCAGACTGTTCCCAGCACAAAAGAAAAAGAGAAACAATTATGATAAAATAAAAGCGGTGGATTTTAATCACAATTATTAGCACAGCGGATGCTTTTCTATATTAAAAAAAAATAAAACACATTTCAAAATCGTATTCCTCTGTTGTTAGGGGGCATTATAGTCATCGAAAATGCAAACTCTTCCATAAAGCCAGAAGCCCAATAGCTCTTATTTGGTGCAATTGACAGCCTGGGATCGACATGGGAGGCAGGTTTCATCCACAGTGCAGAAAGCTGGAATAGACCTCATGTGGCTACATGCAGGTTCAGTCTGCAACCAGGAAAAAGAAAAAGCAGGCATATTACCATTATTTCAGCTGTTTGAGAGAAACCAAATGATTCTTTGAAATGTTCAGCATTCAGATATATGTGGGAGAGGGTGGATTTTACAGCAGGCAAAGGGAAGAGGAGAAGGCCCCGGGAAATAAGATGGGACCAGCATGAAAGATTAAGAAGCAACAAATATTTGGGCCGAGATATGTCAAGGCCGCAGAGCAAGCCGTGCCCAAGGCTCCAGGTGAGGACGCGGGTTACCGACGGGGAGAATGTTATTTTTTTTTAAACCCATCTGACAGCAGGTCGCCGTGTGCCATAACTCCTTCTGAGCAATCCGTGCAAGAGTACGCACCCGCACTGCTGGACCTTCAAGCATTTTTTCCCCCTCATTTTAAGAAAATGATATTAGGGAGGTGTGTCCCCCGGAGAACGACAGCTGACAGATGCGCAATGTATTTTTAATGAACATCCCAAACAAGTCCTTAATAGCTTTTAAGGTTTTTCTCCATATTTCTCCATATTCTTGAGCGACCACACTAGAGACGTGTGAACGGACCCAGGGGTAGCTGCACAGTACATATATGCAGCTAAACAGAAAGACAACTGTCGGAATCCTATTCCCCGAGCAGGGACTCTATGTATGTAAATCTCAGATTGCCTCAGAATCTGGGAATTGGTTCTGAATTTATAACCTTCAGATGACGAGTGCATCAAGCATGTGAGAGCAAAATAGAACGGAGAGGAAAAAATATAAGTCAGTTTGAAATATGATTAAATTCAGACAGGCTTCGGGGGGAATGAAAGTGTTATATATCGACCAGAGTCTAAGTTATCTTCCTCTTCTTGGAAGCCCTGAGGAAAAATACTTTCTTTTAACCCGCTTTTTGTGGTGAGCCATGAAGGAAAAGTTAGCGGTGCTATTCTTCGAGATTTATTAGCAACAGGCATACATACATCTTTAAATAGTTTCCCAATCCCAGCAGCTAGCAAGGTAACGTCTTTAGCTACACAACGAACTGAAAACGGAACATTTGTTTTGAGCAATTTGCTTCAGATGGATGCTTCGTTAGCAACCCAGACATGCAATGCCATGAAGTGTCTCTTGTGGGACGGGCTCGTGAGGTCTAGATATGACACAAAGGACACGGATAATTTAGTCAGAAACAAAGTCTTGGGAATTCCAGTTTCAGAAATGAATTCAGAAGATGGAGATGGTCTGAAGACACCCTGTGCAAGTATGATGCTGACTTTTTTTAATGACTTCTGAAAGGACCCAGATTCTGTGTACAGGCACGGACTGAAAAACTAAAAATTTACTGGCTTGATTTTGACTTGCCTAATTGCAAAATAATTAGCTAGTATAGTAGTAATTTATATTTCTCCAAAAAATTAAAGGTCATCGGGTGAAAAAAAAGCGCCCACCATTGTATTGGTCATGCCTGGCTGCTTAAATCTCTTTGAGCATTTGTACGACATACATTTATAAAAAGAGGTAATAAATGCCGGGCAACAGACAAATGAAGCACTCGAGAATAGACAGAAAACAAACAAACGATATAAACAGATATAGCCTAGCCTGGAGTCAACGGGAGATCATTCCGAAGCTTTGAACCAACATGAGGTCAACTGACATGTCATCTCCCTGCAGCTGAGGAAGGATAGAGAAAAAGGTTGTGTTTTGGGAAATCTGTTGGTCCCAAGGCACCGTTCGGGCAATTTCCTGAGCATTAACCGGTGACCGTACTGGTAGACAGCATCATTTCAACACCATGTGCTTGTGAAAGACAGTTTGGCTTGTCTGTCGGCTTTAACAGCACCACGGAGTGAAGTTTTCTGCAAGCCTGCCTCCTGCTGCTGAAAGTACGCTGGCAGACCGCCGAGGCTGCATCTCCAGCGGAAGACACGCCTCTCCCGGGGCAGCGTGAGTCACACGGACCTTCTGTCGTTATATTTAAACCCCGATGAGAGTTAATGGGAGAACGGGGCTTAATTACACTTTTCCTGCCCTCCAAAACTCACGCTCCGAGCTGTCTTAGATCTGTCAAAGTGACTCAGCATCCCAGTTGTCTCTCTAAACTGTGCTGAAATGAAGCCAGTGAGGTGGAGGAGAGATTTACTCTCAGAGACACGGCAGAGTTAAGGTCGGAGGGCTGGTTTCAGCCGAAGGGGGCCGGAAGGACAGCCTGGGAGAAAGGTGACGGAGGCTGAAGAGGCTAATTACGCCTGAAAATGGACAGGTGTGGGGTTTAGCGGGGGGGTGGTGGTTGGAGTGTTTGTGTGCTGGGGGCGGGTGGGTTAAGGTCAGGAAGCGTTAGCATCTCAGGTTGGGTCCAGGATAGGAAACGAGCCCAGATCAGTCCAGTACCATCTCAGTGAGGAGAGCAGTAGCCAGCCAGAGACATTCTCCACATGTTATCCACACACCGAATGGATTCCTATTAACAGCTAAATCTGACTGCTTCACTTTATGCTGCACGTAGAAGCTCCATCGTCACTTTTTTTTTTTAATTTCCACTGTCTTACAATACCTACTAACAAAATGGAAATGTCAGAAATTCATAACTCCTGGCAAGATTCCATTACCGCGCTTCTCAGATGCGGGCGCAAATGCGCCCAATCTCTCTGATGCTGTAATGGCATCTAACGGAATACGGGGCCTAATATAATCACTCTGGCACAGAGTCCGCGGTAAATATCGCGAACGCATTAAAATGTTTCCCCCGCATTACGGCAAATAAAGCCAGACTCATGAGGAAACCGCGCAGCACCTCTTAAAACGGCTTCCCAAATTACGCAGAACTGAAAACAAAGGGGAATATCAGGCATGGCGGTGAATGAAAAGAGACGTGGGGGGGAGGAAAGCGGCTAGCTCTCAGAAATGCTCTCACTTAGCACAATTGAACAATTTAGGTAATTTAGCCCCGAGGCATGCTGTTGGGATTTAATGTTCTTTCGGCTGCGGATTGGGCACTCACAGGGGTTAGGTGAGCACCTTAAAATAACATGTTGACAGCCCACTAACTCAAGATGTACTGGCACTGAAAGGTAAGCAAAGGCACGGTGCAAACACTTCTGGCATGTCTGCTCTTATGAGTGCAGAAAATCCCTCTTCATTGTTGTCGGCCACAGCTGCCGCTGCCCTTCGGGATCCCACGTGGGTGGCGGCTCCAAGGGCTGCTGGGTAATTTGCTAGGCCACCCAGGAACAACAGCTCCGATCCAGAGCATGGCACCTACCAGCTAATCAGTGGCACCCTTCAGACAGAGCGAGGGGGGGATTCTTGGAGAACCTGCTAAGTGTCGGGTGACTGGATAGCAGTTGGAGTGAAGCTGAGCTCACAGGCCTGGTCTAGAAAGATCTGAGACACTGAGGTCTTCAGGAGGCAGAGCCTGGATTCCGCAGGCTGGGCAGGATGGCGGTGGACAAAAAGACCAAGAGGCATGGCCTGGGAGAACATGAAAGGTAGCAGAATTCAATCATGACCAACAGGGGGAGTTCTATTTATAGACCCTATTGCTACCAAAAGAGGTTTCCAGTGGCATCAATCCAGCCGCTGCCTCTCTCACAGTCCATCTTTCCTCACAAACAGCCATTTCCGTAACTCTCTACACGCATTTTTCACAACATTACTCAAATTATTAAATCAATTTTTTTTTTAATAAAGGGCAAATACATTTGCCCTCAAAAATCATCTAATAATTGGAGAAACATTTATTTTCTAGAAGATGTACAGTGCATTCTCTACAGAAAAAGAACGTTTATGTTCTCAGCTAATGCTGAGAGTACAGTAGGCAGAATCAATAATTCAGCAAAACATTTCTGCCTATTCGCAATTCCAGGAAGAAATTCTTAATATGCATATATGCTTTTTGCTTGCTTTAGTCCCCATTCTAATGTGCATATCTCGGCACTCTGATACAATGCAGACCGAGCCCTTATAAGAGCTTCCAAGCCTATTTATATGCTCGTCTTCCTCACCTTCTCAATTGTTTCCTGATGACCGCCACTGTAAGTGATGGACCAATCTGCAGCAATTGCTTCTGATTAAGGGCACAGTTTTCTAGAACCTCCTGGGTATTTGAATACCAGAGGAACAACACTATTTCACTTCTAATAGATCACGACATCTGAGGACTCTGGAGCTAATCAAGAGTAATGAGCATACGGCTCAAGTAAAGAACAAATCCATTTTTGAGTTTAAGAAATTGTCATCCCTGGTTGTGAAGGACGTGGAGACAGTCATGATTTTAGCAAGGAACAGGCGATCTCCGAGGAAGACTGTCCGGATACCTACCACGAGAAGCTGGAGACTCATAAAGTCCAAACGGTGTGAGATTGGAAGGAAACAATCCCGGCTTGGAAGTAACCCCAGTGGTGTATATCTGTGTCGGGCATAAAGGCTCTGTGACATTCCAGCGTAATGTGAAATATGGATTCCCGTCATCCGGGGGGATGCGGATGTTGTGGAATCGGCAAAGACACGACAAGCACCGTTTCCCCCGGCTGTCCCAGGGCACCTCCAGGCACGCCTCCACATAAACTGTCCGCTTAATGAATCTCCTCCCCTCGTGCTGCCCTTTATGGCCGGAGCAATATCGTAAATCAGCGCCAATGCGGAGCCTGCAGTCTGAGCCGCGCCTCTGCCTAGCTGTTGCCGATCACTATGGGGACGTTTAAAACGTCAAAGGGGCCAGCCTGGAGGCGACGGGGAGATAGATTGAATCAAACAGTCCCGTTAGCGCTGTTACGTGAGGCTCACAAGCCAGCGTAATAAAACATTAGCGCAAAACAGGCGGGAGCAGGCTGGGCCTGGTGAAGCACGTCCTACCGGCGGGGAATAGCCGCATCCGGAGCTGACCGGCCATGCCCGCCGGGAATTCCACAACGCGTGCTGCTTCCACAGATTCCGTGATCACTTAACTGTGTGATAGACCAAGCTTCCGAAGCCGGAAAAGACAGACCGGCCCATCGAGGCAGATAACGCCAAAGGCGGAGAATTCCCATTAAGCAAAACAAAGGAGGCGAAACCTGCAGGGCGCCCGCAAATGCACCTGCGACGATACCACATAGCATCATGAAAGAGTAAATATCCCGTGTAGAATAGAGGAGACCGGACAGGAGGGCAAATCAATTCTGCTGCATGTAACTGCCGGCCAGCGAATTAACCATTCCATGCTATACCTTCGCCTGGCAGAGGGAAATTAATAGCTCAACCTCTCGAATTCTCAAGCCCACAATCACAACATGTGAAAGGAATACTCAACAATTCGCTCAGCGGGAGCCCAGATAGATTCGAGGCATATAAAGAGCCTTTAGAAAAAAATCCCTGCCATTTGTAACCCAGGTAGGAGATGTGGGTTTTGATTAGAGCAAAGGCAGAAATCTCTCCTTGGCTCATCATAAGCACGTCTAAGAGACTGGGGAAAGATTCTCACAGAACATTCACACTGTTTCCATGGCAGACATATTCCTTCCCATCCAACTGGCACCTGCCCTAAGTAGATGTTCGTTAACATCACTGAATCTCTCTTTATAAGGTAAAACAGCTTTTTTCCTTTGTATCCTGTACCCTGTTTCCAAGGGTTTGCTGCCTTAACCTTCATCCTTCCACCTGCTTCCAAAGACCTCTTTTCACTAAGTGCGGCTTTGAGTAGTTCAGCTAGATTGAACATTACACCCTACCTATGGTTTAAAGCAAATCATAATAGTTCATGGTCCAGCAAGTATTTCACACAAATAACTGCTGCAAAATAACACATATGTAGCTTATCAAATATGTGGATTTAGAGTCACTTAAAACAAAAAACAGGTTGAGAGATTGGACCTGTTTCCATTATCGTGCTTTTCCATCTCCTTAATTTGTCAATATTGTCTAGTTTCTGTATATAAGTAGAATCCCTCCGTTTTTTTGTTAGTTTCGAATCCACGGTAGGAGTCACACACACTCACACACACACACAACTTAATCAGACGTATTGAAATGACAAGAGTGAACTGGAGGACTCACAGAGACAGGGGCAGCATTCAGACTCCAAAGCACCGCGGCGTGAAACCACAGTGCTGCCCGTCCATGCGGGATCACTATCAGAAAACCTTGAATCTCTCAAAATATGTACGCTGAGAATATGGCTTCCTGTTCCTTGGATGTCTGGCTGCCATATCCCAGCCAAGGTTATGTCTTGTGAAAGCTGAAATCACTGTTTCCGTGGAAGAAAATCACTGCCAAGATGCAAGATGCTCAGTACCGGGGTTCTGGGTAAGAATACAGACAATGGAACACACACACACACACTCAACCCCCAATCCGAAGAAAAAAATATATATTCTAACCAAGATATACTTTCAAGACGACACATCTAACACTGTCCGGAGCTTGCCATTTTTAGCGTGTGCAGATCCGACGTACTGCATCGGCAAGCTAATGCCGGCATATGTTGCTTCCTTCTGTACAAAATAAGTGTTAGTTGCTGTCAGCCTGGACATTTCTAATTGAGTTAGTCACAGAGTTTTCCTCCTTTCAATTGGCATTCTGAATCACAATAAGACTCCCAGTCCATACACCTGTGTTTTTCCGATGCATATTTCCTCTCCCGGCTGACACCTACCCCCACGTGTTCAAACAGAGGCCCCCCAAGGAGCAAGGCCGCGACCCCTGCTCACTCAGCCCAATTCCCAGACATTATTCCGAAATCTGCACTCAACCCGGACGAAAGACATCATCTCACCACAATGCCATTTCTTTTTTGGCAGCGTGTCCCAAAGTATGTGGCCGTTGCGCAGAAGGACCCGTGGGGAAAGGAGGGGTCACTCTGCCGGGACCCCTTCCCTCTGCCGAGAGCCCATCGGGCCTGAAATATCGGCAGGCTCGCCTCAAGGTCGGTCCACTGCTGGGACAGTAAATTGTATTTTGGAGATCACCTGACATGGCGGTTTGCTCCGCTGCACAGCACAAGGACCCATGATGCGGGGGGGGGGGGGGGGGGGGGCGGGGCACCGCGCACGGAAGAACCCCCCCCCCCCCCCCCCCGCCGCCCCCGCGGGCCGGGCGCGGGGCCCGCACCGCCGC
>JAODKM010000039.1:8797650-8808256 GCA_026780845.1 Petrocephalus sullivani
GTGGGGGGTGAGAGGGGAGGGAAGAGAGTGGGGCAGGAAGGGTGGGGGGGGGTTCCTTTGCTGTCATGTGGCACCATTGCGGTCTTTAGGATAGGAAGGAGGAAGGAGGAATCCATTTCTAACCAGCAAGGAGACAGAGGCCTCTCCCTTCCACTGACAAAGCCTGAGCTGAAAAGTGGGGCTTTTTCTTTTTATTCGAGAGGGCCATAAAAAAAGAGGAGCACTGTTTTAGGCGTATGTATGTGGGGGTCTGCAGGCAGGTCAGCGGGACACAGGGAAAGTTGCTTTTTATACCAAAACAAGGATTGAAAGCTGCAGTGTTTACTGATGTGAGCTCACAGCTGAGTCTCCTGTGAGCTCACTGGTGTGGGGAAGACATGCTGGCAACAGATAGACAGCAAAATACACTTATAATCTGGAAGCTTCCCTTAACTGCTGTGACACCTAGTGGTCAATTTACCAGCTAATTAATGGCACCAATTAAACTTACAGGGAGACTCTAAAATACAGTCCTTGTTTGTTGTATCATTGAGAATATAAGAATATTTATACGGGTTTGATATATACTATTTTATTAGTATATAGTATATATACTATATACTAATATAGTACTAATATTTGGTTTAATGCTTCATTCCAAGATGTACTTGGTGATACTATAGAGAATGTAGTATCACTGGCTTGTGATATAGACCCCCCCCCCCCCACACACACACACACACACACACACACACACACTCCTCGATGGCTGCCAAGGAAAGTCGTGAAATGCTTCCTGTCTGTCTTGTGTTGGTCCAGTTCCTTCACCCCCTGCTTTCCAGGATTGATGTGCCCGCTCGGCCCGTACCGCAGTGCACGGTGAGGCTCTGCCGGAACAGAGCGGCGCCCATCGCTCACGGCCGCGCCGCCCGACGCCAACACAAGGGGGCATTTATTCCACGCACAGCTGTAGGCTGCACACGACACTTGCGCCTTTATATGAGCCCCGACCCCCCCCTCCCCGTCCGCGCAGTTCACGCCACGTTCACACCTAAACACCGGTCCCTGAAAGGTTTACAGGCTCTCAGCTGTGGTAGGTCACCACGCCAGCGCCCTGTCTGTCCACATGGAGGCGCCGCAGTGCCTTCGGCCCGCTGGTTCCCGTTTATTTCCCGAGTGAAGGCCTCGGCCATAGCCCAGCACTGCCATCCGTGGTTGACACGACAGGAGGTAATTACATTCCTTACCCAGAATCCCACAGTAAGTGCCTGATTTTACTAACCCTGAGAACAATGTGTTTTCCCTCGTGTCTCCATTCATCTTGTTGATAGTGTTTTGTGGGTTTTTTATGTTTGTTTTTCAGCGAATGACCAGAGTAACTGTGAAATTGGTTTGGTGCCAAATACGTCTCACAACACAGCTATTTTAATGCAATTTTCAATTCATTATCACTCACCGATGCTACAGCATTTAACGCATTCATTAAGTTCTATTGTTCTGGAGAATTACACGTTTTATTATTTATGGCCTTCAATATAATCCATCCATCCACCTCGCTTTGCTTATCCAGTACAGGGTCACTAAACATAATGTTTATATTTTGCCTGCGTTCTTTAGATTTTATTTTAATGTTAAATGATTAATGGTGTGACAATGAACTGGACTTTCCCACAAGTGTAACCAGTCACACCCCCTGACTGTGTGTATGTGTGTCTGTGTGTATGTGTGCGTGTGTGTGTGTCTGTGTGTGTGCCTGCGTGTGTGTGCCTGTGTGTGTCTGTCTGTGTGTGTGTGTGCGTGTGTGTGTGTCTGTGTGTGTGTGTCTGTGTGTGTGCCTGCATGTGTGTGTCTGTGTGTGTGCATGTGTGTGCCTGTTTGTGTGTGTATGTGTGGATGGTGAAACTTGTTTCTTTTTAGCTTTGGGGACATTTTTCACACCCCCCTAATATGTACCTCACTTTCCGGGCTTCTAAAGTCACCCTCATGGTAATATGCCTTGTGCCGCGTCACACGTGACACGGACATGATGTTGCGGGGACACGAGGGTGCCCGTGTGCAGATGACTGCAAACAGAGAGGGAGGGGGCTGTTCCACATCTGCTCTGTCTCTCATTTCGGGAGAGCCGCAAACATCCCCACGCTCGCATCTGTCAGTTCGGGGGGAGGGCGGTGGGGGCTACCCCTCCACAAGATCATCCTCAGCGGAGGGCGACAGCGAGCACGCAGCAGCTTACCAATATCATGAGTTTCCTGGTGCCCATCTGTTAACAAAAAGAGGCGGCCTCTGCCTCAGCACTGAGGCCGAAGGGACGACGAAACGCCCCCACCAAGCGCACATCTTCCAGTGAGAATGGGTGGGGGGAGGGGGGGCGAGGGGCAGGGCCACAATCCTGAGGAGAGCTGAAGAAAGAGAGGCTCCCTCCTTCCTCACAAAGCCCGTCGAGTGTCTTTCGGAGGTGAGCACAGCGGGGGAGGATGAAGTGTGGAGATTAAGTGCGTCTCACTTGTTCCTAAGTAGATATTTCCAACAGGCGAGGGAAGAAGACAAAAAAAAAAAGCAAGGGACCGGCGCGGCTCGTTCTATCCGCGGGCTCCAGCTGGCGCGGCCTGGCACGGGTGCCGTCAGGTGCCAGATCGACGGAGTTGCAGCGGCAGGAAGCCGAGACACAGGGGCTGCGGCAGGGACGGGACGCGCTCATTACTGTCACGGCGGAGCGGGCCGAGCACGTGAGCGACACGCTCGCTGGCCCGTCTCCCCCGATTTAATTAGCGTGCTTCAAAGCTCGCTGCCAAGGCGAGAAGCAGGAGAGAGACAGCAGGCAACAGACATGGCGGTCCGTGTAAATATAATTACTGCATGTGCACGCGTTAAAAAAAAGAAACAAAGCTCACTAAGATTAGCAAAATGTAATTTGATGCCGATTATATATTACATATACGATACGCAACACATTACATGGATGGTGCCTTCACCCTCACATTTTGTATAATTTAAAATAATGCATATCCATCCATCTCTCCGTCTCCCATAAGTGCTTTGCCAGTGTTGGGTCACGGTGAGTCTGGACCCTATGCCAGAATGTAGGGCCGGCTTGACCATCCATCACGGGACACACATACACACAAACACTGACCACCACACACACAAACACAGACAACCACACACACAAACACAGACCATCACACACACAGACGCACATAACTATCTAAATGGGGACCGTCCATTCATTTCTAGGGGAAAAACCCTAATCTCAGTCACAACACCCTTAACCCCAACCCAGCCCTAACCTTAACCGTAAGTAACCAACCAAAATACAAGACTTTTGGCATTTTTACTTTTTTGTTTCCATTCATAGATTTTTATAAAATTGAGGTTATCCAAATGGGGGCCTGAGAAAACGCCCCCAAGAGTAAGGACGTTTCAAGTTTTACCATACTTTGGGGACATTTTGGTCCCCAAATGCGATCTATGCAAATCCAGACCATCACACACACACACACACACACACACACACAAACACAGACCACCAAACGCACACAAACACAGACCACCAAACACACACAAACACAGACCACCAAACACACACACAAATACAAACAAACTATGAGAAACTGGACTACGTGGACATAAAACAAACACTGGGGAAAAATGTATTTCCCCAAACATACTATATTCAGGTCCTGAATGGTCAAACTGATCGCCTCCGGCGATACGATTAATTTGTTCTGACGTTCATTGTACATTAGGACTGTAATATCGTATATATATGTTTCGAGCCCAGACCTCATTATTCAGTTGAACCACCTTCCACATCACTTAACGCCTCAGGTCTTTCCTGGTAAGCCTCTAACATCTTTGATTTTTTTCTTTTTCTCTTTGGAGGTTTACATAAAGCAGGACGCCACTCGCAACTGTCGACACTTACAGTTTGCACAGATTCCCCCGCGGGTTTCAAGTCAAGACAAGGCCAACTGAAAGCAGATTTTCCCTCGCATTTGGATTATTCTCCTCACTCCAGGCTTCTATCAGCAGCAAAGCACGCATACATTCCCTAGATCCTCGAGATTCTGGACAGTCAGGCACACGAAGGGGAAATTGATACGTACATAAACCCTTAACATTTAAATGATTTCTCTCTTTTTACCTGGCCACAGAAGGAAAAGGTCACACGGCAGTAGCCACCTTTCAGGAAGCATCTCACGATGTGCTGTTCTTCACGGGTTTCTCATTATGTGGTGTGTTTTTTTTATTCGGTAGTGGCTCTGTAAGACTGGAGAGGATGTTTCTGATGTTTATCGCAGCACATGCATCACAGCTGTGCCTTATAGCACCTGTGAAGAGTCTCTTCATTCATGGGAGACGGGCCAGGAACCTAATCAGCTTTGGCGGCCCAGGTAACAGCACGTCCCTCTAGGCACATCATGCTGCCAGCCTCGCTCGTGCCATCGGTCATTAGGCTGACGGACGTGCACATGGACAGGGGGGGGAGGGCGACAGGCCACGGACCCTTCTAACAAAATGAGAAGGAAGGAGCGTGCTGTAAGACCGGATCAGGGGAACCGTTCTGCATAATATGAGTGAAACCAACGTCCTCCCCGTTAACTCGCTAACTGGTGCAGCCTGGCGCCCAAAGGAGACTGCAGTACTGTCATCTGTGAGCATTATGGTCTGTTTGGTACGATACGAAAGAGGAAGCTTTTTCCACTGGCAGATTTTCACCAGCATCTTTCCGGGGCCCAAACTGGAAAGACTGGGTTGAAATATTGATATACGCCCAGAGAGAAAGCCAACATGCATGCCTATTTCTATTCCATCCATCCGTCTTCGAACCGATTATCCTAGTCAGGGCTGCAGGAGGGCCTGGAGCCTATCCCAGGCAACATGGGGGGGTAAGGCTGATGTTGCACCTTGGAAGGGATGCCAGTCCATCACAGGACAGACACACACTTACGCTTCATCCTGCATCACGGGCCAGTTAGAGACGCCAGTTAGTCTAATTGCATGTCTTTGGACTGCAGGAAAGTCCAATGACCCCGGGGTAACATGCAAACGCCACACACACAGCAGGAGTGGGACTGAAACCCACTGAGCCACCCCAAATCTTATTCAATTCCAATCTTATTAAATTTATTCATCTGTCCAAATGCTTTATCAATACAGGGTTACAAAATCTCAGAATACACCAGGCACAAGGTAGGGTCCAGAATCAGTCTGCGCAATACTATTTGACAGGACAGTTCTCGTTCAGTGACCATTAAGGTGCTGTTACATTAGGGGAGCACACATCTACTATATCACTCATTTTTGAAAGCTTGCAAGATATCTACATACTATATACAGGAAGAGTGTTCTTTTTCCGTGAAGTTTACTTACAATAGCCAAAGTATATGTCATATTTATATATACATTTCTGATAACTGCTGACTTCCCGTGCCACTATTTCACCATCTATGGACAATAGAGGAGTCCACTCAGCACCTTGCTGTGAGGAGTCAACTAGGTACCAGTGTTGCTGGGCTGACCTTCCAATGAGTGAGCAGAAACAAGTGCAATATAGTCTGGGGAAAAAAAACAACATGAATATTGCGTAAAATCCCACCTTATGTTGCATAACCTGTCAACATGGCCCCGATACACCTGATTTAATTCATGCTCAGTGGCCACTTGATTAGGTACACCTGCTCCTTCACACAGTGAATCATGTCGCTGAAAATTAATATATACAGCATGTGGAGGGGGTTAAGAGGTCCGCCTTCTGTGCAGCTAAGCGTCACAGCGGCTAATATGCCCGATCGAAGCTGTTTATGCTGGGGTCACCGCTGGTGCCACACGTGGAGGTTCCAGCATGTCAGAAGCTACCGTCCTCCTGGGGTTTTCACACTCTCCCGTCTCTAGAGTTTACACAGGATGGTGCTACAAACAAAAAACAACCAATCAGGGACAGTCAGAGGCTGGAAACACCTTGTTGATGAGAGAGGTCAGAGGAGAACGGCCAGACTCGTTAACGCTAATGGGTAGGCCACAAATGAAAAAAATAAAAGCTTGATACAACAGTGGTGTCCATAATGGCTCGTCTGAGCCCAGAAGTTACCCTTAAATCAGACAGAAGGGCTTATGTTTGGTTCTCTGTAGGTATACTTAGCAAAGTGGATACTAAATGTGCATTAACATTTTTACCTGTTACCTTAATTCAAAATCAACTGAATATTAATATTATACTAATATTATACTAAAGGAACTTTAACTGATCTTGATGACATTCTGTGCAGTGTTACTTGTTTTAATTGTTGTGTATTTTTTTATTGGTATCGTTCATTACTTGCTCTGTGTGTGTGTGTGTGTGTGTGTGTGTGAGTCTTTCTGTCTGTCTGTCTGTACAGTATATGTCTGTCTGTGTGTGTGTGTGTGTGTGTCTGTCTGTCTGTCTGTATTTCTGTCTGCCTGTCTGTCTATCAATCATCTATCTATCTTCTGTCTAAATCAACCAAAGTTAACTAACAAGCAACAACACTGACTAAAGCATGTCCTAACAGGTTCTCTCCTAGGTGATATTTGTGCGCAGTGTTTATAATGCAGTGCTAATGTAGCTGCTTCTCGTTACCATTCCTGGTCACTCACTGGAAGCTCAGCCAAGCAGCACTTGTATCTAGTTGTCTCATTGACAGCTACACACTCGTTATGCATTGTTTGCCTCACTTGTACCTCGCTCTGGAAGACAAGTCCATCTCCCAAATAAATAAATGTAAACTTCATCAGCAGGTCTCCAAACAGGGGAAGTATCCCTCTCGGGAGGACAGGGGGAGTTATCCTCATACCAACAGCTCCTACATCACACGTCTCTCATCTACCACTTTAACCGCTATGCTATTACACATGGAGCATGTATCCTCTTTCTATGACTGCGAGCTCCTGGATGTCCTTCATTTCCATTCCGCACACTCACATTGTTGACCGTTATGGGCTGTATTAGCGTGTCCTGAAAGAGCTCCTGATTCTCACACTCAATATTCAGTAGAAGCACCTTTGGCTGCAATTACAAGCCGCACACGTCTCTGCGGGCGAGCCGGCCGGCCTCGCTGAGGTTTTCTGCTTACTTTCCCTCCGTCTTGCTGCCGATTTACAGAGGCTCTCCCGAGCCCTGAGTTTTCGGCGCTCTCTTCAAAAAAGAATCCTCCCCTTTGGTGCTGGGTTACATTCCTGCTGGTCGCGTCTGCATTTAAACATTCAAGTTCATTCATTTAAGGAGCAGACGGCCAGCTACTGCTTATCTGAGTACTGGACCTTTAGAGAAAACCTCCCTCATCGCCGTCAGTTTCTGCTCATTACCGGATGCCTTCAGGTTACAGGTGATTAGATCATTTGGCACCAGTTAGGCTAAATGCTAATCGTATCATGTACACTCACAGTCGAAAGCTACAACCAGGGGCAAAACTAAACCCATGATTCTATAACATATTACATCATTACACACATCCCCCTGTACAGCAGAGCTGAGAATAGGAATCAGAGGTGCGAACTAGATGACCAGCTAACAGAGAAAGCTGAAATGTCGGTATATACTGCCATTTGCACACTGCCTACCCTGCATACTGTATATACTGCCATTTGCACACTGCCTACCCTGCACACTGTATATACTGCCATTTGCACACTACCTACCCTACACACTGTATATACTGCCATTTGCACACTTCCTACCCCTGCACACTGTATATACTGCCATCTGCACATTGCCTACCCCCACACACTGTATATACTGCCATTTGCACACTGCCTACCCCCACACACTGTATATACTGCCATTTGCACACTACCTACCCTGCACACTGTATATACTGCCATTTGCATGCTGCCTACCCTGCACACTTTTTATAAAGCCATTTGCACACTGCATATACTGCCATTTGCAGACTGCCTGCCCCGCACACTGTTTATACTGTCATTTGCACACTGCCTACCCCCGCATATTGTATATACTGCCATTTGCACACTGCCTGCTCCACATACTGTATATACTGCCATTTGCACACTGCCTACCCTGCACACTTTTTATAAAGCCATTTGCACACTGCATATACTGCCATTTGCAGACTGCCTGCTCCACATACTGTATATACTGCCATTTGCACACTGCCTACCATGGACACTGTATATACTGCCATTTGCACACTGCCTACCCCGCACACGGTATATACTGCCATTTGAACACTGCCTACCCCACACACCCAGAAAAAATTAAGAGACCACAGCACAATTTTTAGTTTTTATTTGCACCTATGTAAAATGTATATTTTTTTTACAAACTGTAGTCTGGTTCTTCTTTGTTTCTCTTTAATGAAGGGCTTCTTCCTTGCTTTATGGAACTTCAGTCCTGCTTCTAGAAGCCTGATACTGTCCAAGCTGTGCATGCCACACCACTTAATGTTTCCCATTCCTTTTGAAGGCCCCTTGATGTCATCAGATTTTTTAAAATATAGAGTGGAGTCATTTTTTTTCCAGAGCTGTTCTTATAATTCATTGTAATGTATTAATAAAGCATTATAAACATGGCTTCAACTATTTATAAAAAGACATAACACATTATTGTGTATTATGCATTAAGAATGCTCTATGAAGCTCTCATCTATGATGCAGAAATGATACTTTTATAATGCAGTACAAAGCATCCTTAATGCTTAAACCAGCCATTATAATATATAATATATATATATATAACATTATATCATTGTGAAGATATCTATAGTGCACTGTAGATGAGAGCTTCATAAAGAATGCATAATGCATAGTACTCGTCAGTAATGTAGGTCTTTTTATAAACAGTTATAGCCATGTTTATAATGCTTTATGGATGCATTATTATTTGTTATGAATGTCTTATTAAATTACTAAAAAAAGTCAAGTTCAGTAAAGTGATACCAAAATTCCCCACTGCGAAATATATCGTGGCAAATCCCTCCCCTTGCAAATTGTACCACCAAAATATAAAAATTCCAGAAACCTGAAAATACCGTCAGAATACCTTATGCCACAATTTAATATCTTAACGGTATGACGGTATGAAAAATGAGATGCTGCCAAAGCCGCCTGACATCTTTGACACGCTCTCCTGAAACCGCATGCGATATGAAGCATGAGATGGTGAGAAAATGCACAGTAACGATGAAACGCTTAAGGGTGACATTCCCAGTCCATTCATGTCAAATCGCATTTCAGAAAATGTAATTACACTTCATGAAAACGCTAGGGCCCCCAAGTAAAAAAAAAAAAGTGAAGGTTGTCTGATTTTCTCCTCCACATTTTAATAAAAGTTCTAATCTAATTTGAGCCTTTATTCTGAGTAGTCATCGTGAGGCTTCTTCTCATTGGTTACACTGGGAACCCCCCCCCCCCCCCAGGGTGAGTATGATATCTGACCCAGTGATATCTCAGCATTGTTAGACATGATAGCAGCATAAATAGTCAAGCAGGATGCCCCTCCTCCTAATTCCAACTCCACCCCCTTTATTGGGGGATGGGGGGGAGTGGTCACATCACTCTGGCACCACTGAGAGTGAAATATAGATTTGCAAAATACCGAATTACGTCTTGTATTGGCTCAAAATTTTGTTTCCCAATATGGGACATCCCAATATGGGACATGCCAGAGACATGCAGACACACGGTGCAGAAGTTGAATGTGATTGATTCCATCTGATCACCTGCACTATCACAGGTACCGGTTGCCAGTGTCTCAGGATGCGTGCGGCTCTCTTTTGAGTGACACGGCACATAATGCTCTGTGACCTATGGTCCACAGTTAGCTGATGGAAGAAAGAAACTTTGATCCGACAATCTGCTTTACATCCGCTGAGGCTGTCCTGTACCTGCCAACAATCTGTTCTGTATGTGCTGTTTGTTCTGTACCTGATAACAATCTGTTCTGTATGTGCTGTTTGTTCTGTACCTGATAACATTCTGTTCTGTACCTCCTGTCTTTTCTGTAAGTGCTATTTGTTCTGTGCCTGATATCAGTCTGTTCTGTATGTGCTATTTGTTTTGTACCTCCTGTCTGTTCTGTATGTGCTGTTTGTTCTGTACTGGCTAACAGTCTGTTCTGTATGTGCTATTTGTTCTGTAACTGCTAATTGTCTGTTCTGTACATGCTAAAAGTCTGCTCAATATACTGTACGTCTGTAGCATACATGATAAAAGTCTGTTCTGTACATCCTAACGGTTCTGATTGTAATGTTTCTTCTCTATGTGCTAACAGTCTGTTTTATATGTAACAGTTCTGTTGTGTACATCCTCTCTTGATTCTGTAATATCTGTACTGTATATCTTATGTTGGTTCTGCATGTGATTAATGTACTCTGCACGTACTAACAGTCTGTTCTGTATGGTAAATGTTTCTTCTGTATGACAGCTGTGTACATACTAACAGTTTGTTTGGTTTATCCTGTCTTTGTTTTGCATGTACAGTCTGGATGTCCTGCTTGTGCTGTATGTGATGTCTGTTCTGTGTTTTCTGTATGTATGGACAGTCTGTGCTGTATGGCTTATGTCTGTTCTGAGTGTACTGACAGTCAGTGCTGTATATTTCATGTCTGTTCTGTATGTACTGACAGTCTGAACTGTATGTCTTATGTCT
>JAODKM010000039.1:8817522-8851687 GCA_026780845.1 Petrocephalus sullivani
GTGTGGGCGTTTATGTGTTACTGTATGTGTAACTTTGTACTGCAGAAATTGAAGTATGCCATACAAAAAACATGCATTTTCAATCATTTTCAAAACCTTAGAGAGTGCACCGTTATATTGACAAGATAGGTAAGCATTTTGACCATCTTGTTTGTGAACAATGACACAAGGACATGTCATTGTGATGGTACTGACATGTTCACTAACATAAATATTTACTTTTGAAGGAAAAACTAAAGATTTTGAGAAAGTAACAGGGTTTTGTAGGTAACCCATTATGTGGTGCTGTTTGAATTGTATGAAATACACTTGTTTTGAGAATCTTAAGGATGATTCGAGAAATGTACCGAAGCTGATCATTCCTCCGTCCATTTTCCTTAATGCCCTATTCACTAAAATGCCCAGTTAACCTGGAGCCTGTGGTTGGAGGCACAGGGCACAAGGCTGGCTGGATGGAATGTAACACTAACCACTTCTTCCCGGAGCCTTTGGAATTGCAGGTCTCATTCACCACTCAGGGACTTGCATTGAGTAGGCAAGGCCATTCGTCACTGGAGCTTTCATTAGCTCTGCTCATGAAGAGTAATGATCAGAAGGACAGGATCTGCACCTGCCTACACACACACACACAGACACACACACATCAGTGACCTCCCCCAGTGTTTATTTTGCTGTCTCTGATAGCCGTGGGAATAACAGCAAACAGGTGACAGCTGTGTCGAGTCAGGACAGCGCCCAGCTCTGACCGGCCTGCCAGGACAGGAAGTAAGGTCCCAGGGGCCGTCTAGTCACATTTCTACTGAATGCCCCTGTCCCCTCCAGCCACTGCGCAGGCACGTGTATAAAAACGTCAATAATAAAGAAAAGGATTATGCTATCATGGAATATACTGTGGAATAAGCTGATTGTTGTAGCAAAGATACTGCTAAAACACAGCAGAACTGTCAAATCCCACATTACTATTGCAGTATTTTGATTTATTTGCCATAGCAATATAGAACACGTGACACAACGCTGAAACAATATTTTGGTCCGTCCTCTGTCACCAGTCATTTATATGCCAATTTCTAGTGTCAGGGAGCATAGGAGGTCAACATAGGGTTTATTTTACAGGAACAGGATGGCTGGCTTGTGTCAGCGTGAGCGCGTGCCGGCTCACATCGACATACGTATTGTGGCCCAGTCTGAATTTTACACAAATGGTGATGACATAGTGGCCTGGCAGCGGATGGAACCTGGTCTGAGCTTTATACAGATAAAGGATTCAGCCCCCGAAAAGCTCAGCAGGAATGAAGATTCAAAAAGGCCCAAATAGAGGAATAAACACTTTCTATTTATTGAATTACAGCCAAATACCTGGGTGGCTCAAAGGGTCAAAGACCAGGGGTTCGAATCATACCTCTACTATGCGTGCGTGACTGTGGGTCATATATACTGTATATTACATTGTAGTGACCAAATGTCCCCACAATGTGATAAAAAGCTGTTATTTTGATATTCTGGGGAACTGTGTGTGTGTGTGGGTTTGCATAGATCACATCTGAGGACCAAAATGTCCCCAAAGTGTGGTAAAACCTGAAATTTCCCTACTTTTGGGGACATCTTTCGGGTCCCCATTTGGAAAACCTCAGGTTTATAAAACTCTGTGAATGCAATCAAAAAACTAAGAATGCCACAGGTCTTGTATTTGGGTTGGTAACTTATGGTTAAGGTTAGCGCTGGGTTGGGGTTAAGGGTGTCATGATTGAGATTAGGGTTTTCCCATAGAAAGGAATGGAAGGTCCCCATTTAGATAGGCGAGTGTGTGTGTGTGTGTGCGTGTGTGCGTGGCATCTGCATGCCCTTCCTGTCCCTTGCAGTTTTCCTCTCAGATCAAGGTCATGCAAGCTGACAGGCAGCTGCAGACTGCCAGTAGCGTGGGGGTTTATGAGTTTACATGTCATGCAATGGACTGGCATCCCAAACACCTCATAATACCTGAACTTAAAAGCGTCCAAAATGGCAAAGGTTTAAGTCTCGGATCAGATGGAAGGTAGAGGCTGGGTGATGGTGATGGTGGTGTGGCTCAGAGGGCTGGGCTTCTATGCCAGCATTTGGAAGGTTACTAAGTTCAAATCCCATCATCTGTAGAACAAATTCAACTTTGGGTCCTTGAGTGAGGCCTTTAACCTCAATGATTCCAGGGGCTGGCTGACCTTG
This sequence comes from Petrocephalus sullivani, assembly GCA_026780845.1. NCBI lineage: Eukaryota > Metazoa > Chordata > Actinopteri > Osteoglossiformes > Mormyridae > Petrocephalus > Petrocephalus sullivani. Next base: position 8,819,722 of record JAODKM010000039.1, read on the forward strand.
CTCTCTTAATTTTAAATTGCTTTGGATAAAAATGTCTACTAAATAAATAAATTTAAATGAGACATTGTCATTTGTCAAGTGTCACAAAAATAAATAAAAACAGATTTAATGAGTAGCTGAAGTGACATCTGAGGGAACATCTGTCAAATGACAAGCCGTTCAGTCATGGAAATATTAACAAACAAAAGCAGGAAGGTGTACAGGCAGCCGGTGAAAACTCCTACCAATTAAAGAGCCTCATTACTTGTTATTAGTCCAAATTACACCCATTTGCAGGACTTGGTTTTTGCCATGAATCCTGTTCATAATTACTTCGTTAATTTCATAAATGCCCATGCAAGTGCAAACCACATAAGTGGAATTAGACAAACACCCTCCCTCAAGACTGCTACCGGCTTTTATTACGATGCCTAATTAATGGGCTTTTCATGTTGAGCTATGGTGACACAAAAAAGCAGCGTCCCCTGGCTAAAAACCTCGCTGTCAGTGTCTGTACAAAAAAACCCCGCAGCCCTGAATGCCTACAGTATGACCTTGGGGTTGTATTGATCCACAGGCCTCCATATGTAACAGCTAATGTAGCTTACGATGGCCAAGGACACGGGTTTATAACCCGAAGGCTGCTGCTTCAGGTCACAAACGCCCTGCTGGAGGGTGTCTGGGGTCCTTAAACCGAATTACACTAGTAAAAAAGTCTGGGTGTCATTGAAAGCTGCTTGATTACGGACATCTGCAGGAGGGGCACAGGCTGCGTCATCTGAAAAAAACATACATTTTTAAGTTAAACAAAAGATGGAATACATTTATTACTTTGGTTGAAAGCTGCTTCAATGTATAATATACAACATCAAACAAAATTCTTGTATATATCACCCTTATACATGTCATGTTTGGAGGCACTATTGTGGCACCAAGAACAGCTAAAGGATATTCTAATCCCAGTGACCATAGCAATTTTCCTATGAAAGGTATGATTAACTATTTAGGCTAAGGACCGGATCCTCCAGCTAAAGAGACGAATCAAATTGCTGCCTTGAATACAGAACTGACGTCATTGTCATAGCGGGGCTAATGAAGGCTCAGTGGACACCACACATTAACTGGAAGATCAGAGGAGATCAGCTGGACATCCCGAAATAGTCAGGACTCCCTAGCAGAAAGACATCACCTGGGTTTTCTAGGGCTTGTTCTTCAACCCCAATGCCATCAGCTGTGGCAGCAATGCAAAGACAAGAGAGAAGAGAAACTACGAATTCCTCTTCAGAGGAAAAACCAGCCAGCGCCCTTGCAGGGAGACCAAGGAGATTGCCGTGCGACAGATTTGTAACCCGCTCCCATCACAAGCCTTTCAAAGGGGGGATCGAGTGCATGTCACACGCCCAAGCACTGAATCATTCAGTGACTCAATTAAAATCAAGGCAGGAGTCCTCAGCTCGCAGAGAGAGGCCTCGTTAGTCTAGTTTGCTGACTTGTTTCCCGCTACCAGCCCCCGCCCCCCAGTTCCACAGGGTGGGGAAGTTCAGGAGACGGTGCACATGGACCTCATTAGGAAAACGCGCCACACTGTGACCTCCATGCGACCCCCCCTGCCCACACTGTGGCGTGGTCTGTGCCACTTCTCATAGTCACATGTCCAGTGGCTCTAATTCAATCTTTGAGGGAACACTCAATCACTCAGCAACTTTAAATGAATGATGTTATCAATCCATTATCACCATTAATCTGCTTCTTAATGACCATTCATAGGTTAACAAGAGCCAAATTAGAGTCACATCTCATTAGAATTATTATTAGTGGGTAGGTCCAAAGTTCTAAGTCTCGATTATAAGTTTGTCATATTCATACTCTTAAAGGCACTAAAATATAATAATGTGATTTACCCTGTCTGGCCAGTTTATATAGGTGAAAGTTCTGAAAATACAAATTTGAAAACAGCATTAAATGACATTCAATCAATTAAAGCAACACTAATATACCATGAACACAAACTGAACAAAAAAATCATAGTAATTATTATGTGCACTGGCTGTTAAACGACTATGGAATTGATAGACCAAATGAATGAAGACAGCGATTTAGCAGAGTTCAGTGCCTGTTACTAAGTGAGAAATTAGCATTCTGGTACCGGAAAGAAAGTGATACAATAAAAGCAACAAGATGTCACATTCAACATATATCTTCACAGGGACCATATACATCAACGGGGGGCGATGACTAAAATCCAACACTTGCAAATCAAATCCATGAAGATGAGAATGCTACATGGTGGAATCAGCGCCGTTCAATAGCCGCATTCACGCTATCGCCATGACAACTCTCGGATGGACTCCAGCTGCCGTGGTTACCGTGAATCATGACAGCTAGCTCAATAAACCATCACCGAATGGAACGGTTGATGTACGTTTAGGTTTTATTTATCTAGCCTCGTGTGAGGTTTGCAGAGGCGCCATATGTGTAGAGATGTGTGGTACATTGACTTCATTAGTCATAGGAGAACTGTGAAACCCCCCCCCCACCCCCATATGGCTCTAATGTGGCATCCAGAACACTGATATTACAGTAAATCACTGACCTCCAAGCACTGCCCTAAAGTAACCCCCATATCTCAAGCCTAGCAAATCTGGTCCTCTCAGGCCTAGTACAAACCTACTACAACAAGCCTCCTATCTCAAGTCTAGCCCAGCTGGTTCTGACACGCCCAGCACAAGCTTCTGAGCGCAATCTTAGCACTAGCCATGTAGCTGGAGCTGAGGACAAGCCCAGCACAAACCTGACGCGAGCCTGGCATGACCCTGGCCCTTAGGATTTGACTGCAGAGGAAATGTTTTGATTTCCTCATCCAGAGGACATGCCTGGTCGTTTCAACAGTCTGAATAGGAGTGCTTCTAATTATTCAAAAAAATGCGTTAGATGACAATATTCAAACTGCCAAAAATAAATGCACCCCAACGGCAGCCTGCCAGGTCACATGGAAAACAAACTCTGTAAAACACCTCTTCCTTGGAGCTGAAAAGAAACATTTAGGCGAATGAAAGAGAACAAACTTTCTGTATTTAGCATCGCTATTATTGTTAGCACGGCTACATTTGTGCTCTTATTTTAAAAACGGGGCTACTCCTCACATGGATTACCCGTGGCGAAACCCCAATCACATCCGGCAGACGCATGGAGCCAAAACCGGGTCAGAGCCCAAAAAAAGCCGCAAACAAAGAGACATGGATTTGTGGGGAACATTTTAATCCACTTGTTTCAGCCACATCTCCAAAAATAAAGGCGTGTGCATATAGAAGCCACACAGAAGTGTCGAGCCTGACGATGCAGACGGGGGCAGAAGAGGCTGGACGGCCTTCTTGGCAGCTTGCGAGATCAGACCCATATCCCTCTTGGATATGGTACATGATCATATCATGGCCCGGTGCCCATATCATGACATTTCTCAAAAGGGAATGTGCTGATTTCAAAGAAGAAGAGATACCATGCTATTCCAGCAGCGAACGCTACAAACCGAAGATGTACTGGGAGAAAGATATATACTGGGGAAGCCGCCACTGACAGTGAAGAAACCGACAGACAGGGGAAAAGAAACTGAGTTAAAGAATGAAGAGCAAGCTACAGACTGAATCAAACTACAGACTGAATAAAGATATAGAGTGAATCAAGCTACAGGCTGAATAAAGATACAGACTGAATCAAGCTACCGACCAAGTAACAATATAGACTGAATAAAGATAAAGCCTTATCCAGCTACAGACTGAATTAAGATATAGACTAAATCAAGCTACAGACTGAATAAATATATAAACTGAATACAGCTACAGACTGGGTGAAAGTGTTACTGATTTCATGGAAAACTGCAGTTCATGATGCTGATTGAGTTTCTGATGAGTGAACATCCATGACGAACTGATGTATCTTATTTAGTGACTCTGAGTGAGATGCAAGATGTGAGTCACAGTGAAATAATCAAAAAACTTTCTAGAGACATCTATTTATACTGCCAGTATTGCTGTCAGTTCCTGTAATGAAGCTACACTCCACACTAGACACTTTCTAAAAAATGTCATGCGAAACATCCTCATTTTGACAATTTCTACTCTTATGTTAGCAAATGAGCAGTAAAATGCAGGACCACAACTGGTTTTATATATAATTGTATATGCACTGTCACAGAGAATGAAAGTCTTTTTAAGATGTGTGGTTTTAAGTTAAATACCTTTCAGTGTCAAATCATGCCTTCCATATGGTCAAAATGTTGGTTTCCAAAACATCAACATCACAATGATTCCAGTTCCAGTTATAACCGTAAATAGCAACATGGACCAAATGGTCAAAACTGCCCATTGCCAAGATCCATTGGGGATGTTTTGAGGCCAGTGCAAACACATCGACTTTTTATATACACATAATACCCTAGGCTGGCAAATGCACACAGTCCCCAACAGCACTGTCCTTGGGGTGAGCTATTCAGTTCCACTGGGATGCTCTTCTCCTGAAGCTTGCAATTTTGGACTAAAATAAGAGGACATCACAGCTTCCCACAGATGGCAGGTCAACAACAGCACAGGCATCTGCACCATGAGGTGGAGAGCGCCCCACAAATGAGATGTCAGGGATCTCTTCTGAACACATCTGTCTGGAACGTTTTGACATACACCAGGCGTGGTTCCCACCCCTAGACCAACTCCACGGTACTATCATTACACCAGTCACAGGTGTGGCACCCTGAAAATGCAGACTGGGTATTACTGGACGGTTTTAGATGGGAATCCCATGCACCAGTTTGGGTTGTGGCGTGAACCCCTACAGACACTCCACCTGATGCTTTTCTCATGACTGGAAATTGATCATTAATATTTTAGGAATTCTCATAAGTTCCGCTCAAGGTTGGGGCTTCTCTTAACTGCCCACAAACGGGCGAGCGATTAAAAAAAAAAAAAAAGAGGCAGCGAAAATGACTTTTCCCGTCGAGTGTTTCGCCGAACATTAAGCTGTCATATAAACCTGAAATATTATGTTAATTCTCCTCAGGATATTCGGCTCAGACCCCTGGTGAAGTTTGCACGTCAAAACAGCCCCGGAAGGTAGAAAGGAAAACAGGAGCGCCGCTTCCGGGGCTCCTTTTCATAATTGATCTGCTGTCAAATTACATAAACGTTCCTAGATGAGGAAGGAGCACGCGGCTCACCCGGAACTCAATATTCAACTGGGACAGGAGAAAGCAGGCGTGGCGTGGCGCGGACGCCCATAAAACTCTACTTTAACTACTTGGAAAGCAAAGCATGGACATTACAGCCCCGCCATCCTGCCATAAATACATTATATGGATTCCTGCTCCCATATAAATTGAAAATGTGCCCTAAACATCTCCATCTCTTACTCTCTCCTGAGGAATGGTAATGCCACAGAGGTACCTCTTGGGAGGTGATGAACTGTTCTGTGTCCTCAGTGAACTCCAAATGAGGGGTGTACCAAAAGGCACAGTCCCAGATCAATCTGGATGCAAAACAGCACACTGCACCCACCCATTAGTCCAATGTCTCCCGACCCGGTCATCAGGGACCCACAGCCAGTCCACATTTTGGCTCCCTCCCAGCTCCCAGTAGGTAGCAAAAACGTGGGCTGTCTGCGGGTCCCCAAGGACCGGATTGGGAAACCCTGCATTAATCCATTAACAGATGTATTGATTAATTAATTAACACACTGAGTCACCTCTATGTAAAGATACATGGCTGTAATTTGCACATTTTACCCTATTCATGCAGATATATGCTGAACTATTCAGGAGCACAAGGGCCCTTTTCATCCCGAGGTATTAATACGTCTCCGTCTGGGCCGCTGCAACATGTAAAGGAGAGGGCGGCGAGGAAAGGTGTCAGCGCAGAGGGACGCCAGCCTGGTGGCAGCATCACAGGGGCCGGAGGATCCTGGAGGAAGCCTGGAGGGGCCACCTCCATGCACATCACGTCCAGCCAAGCAAAAAGATGCACGTTCCCTTGTCTGGAAGAGGGAAGCTTCCTGGAGGGAGCAGCCATCCGTTTATAAACAAGGTCTGTAATAGGGACTGGAGGAACATTCCACATATAACACTGCAGATATGACCAGCACATTAAAGCTAGAAAAACACACTTGTATGCATTCCAGGTTAGGAATTATCATAATTTGGGTCATGTGCTGAGAATCAAACTTGGGGGGGGGAGGCATGGTTGCTGTCCCCAATCTCAGGCAAAGTAAAGTCACTCTAAAGTGCCACTAAGCATATTGGATGCAAAACACACCATCTATATTCAGGAAGAAGCCTCCCAGCTATGAGCAAATCGGCACTAATCCTGAGTTGAAAAGAGATTTTCATCCCACCGACAGGCCCCTGTAATAAACTGGTCACACCTGAGATAAACAAACCGTGTTGCTCCTCCCAAGACCTCAGTGGGAAGATGGGAACACTCAGTCCGTGAAAAAACATAATCCTAACCTTAATCCTAAATTCACCCTTATTCCCAAGCGAGAGAGGCTTGTACAGAGAACCTCATATTTACCCCGAATGAAATAACTTTATGCAGATTGTTATATTTTATTGCTAGTCAAATGAGGGGAATCGTCCACATTTTCTCAGATCATTAAACAGAGTTATTCGCAGGGAGAGGGTCTGCAGCTGGACCCCTAGAAGGGGCCCCTACCCTGAATAACTCCAGCAAACATTCAAAAGCATGAATGGGCAGAATTATGGGAAATGTCCACATCTGTGAGTGGGCAACACCACGGAAAAATCTGACAGTAACGTAATTTTCAAAAATGTATTCTTTTCATACACCTTTGTCTGCCGTGACAATCCCTGGTTTACATGGCACATGTGTGGACATGCCCAGTCCCCACACGCTGACCTCAGCCTAGAAACGGCTTGGCTGGTTGGCACACCGTACATCCCAGAACCAGTGAAGGACAGTCCCGCTTTCCAGCACTAACTGTGGATCTGTGCAGAGGTTGCTGGTTCCCACGGGACAAAAGCAACTCTCATATTTGCAGATACGTGACTGAAAACGGGGGGGTTGCTTTTGGGAGTAGAGGTGGGGGCTTTGGCTTGGACCATGCAACTAAGGCTGCATTATTCTGTGGTTTTGGGGCAGGGAGGGGTTGATCACACAAGCCGGTGTGATCACAGAGACTACTGGAGCAGATGAGCATTAGAATTCACCACTGGTGTCCTGCTGCACCATTGGACTGGGACCATTCATCTTCCCAGCCACCCCAATGGCCGCTGCCAGATCTTCCTGACAGCCAATGCTTAAGACGGACCACGGAGCCACCGCAACAGAGGCTCTTTCTCACTGGAGAAGGCATCTGCCGCGCGCGGACCACCTCCTGAGTACAGCGGCCACCGCAGTGACTGTGGCGTTTGGAGTGAATTGACTGCTGGATACTCCTTCGCCTGGCGAGAGAAATGCATCGTTTTTCCCGGATTTTCAAGCGATCATGATAAATGACGTTCATTTTTCATTGTTTTTTATTAGCAGGATGAAATCAAAGTCGTACATGGGAACGATCAATTGTTTGCTAAACACATAATAATAACAATAATATTGTTAATAATAATAATAGATTTAATTTAATTTCCAGGAAAACAATGCAGCGATTCGGCGCCGGCACGGAACCGGCATGCCTGCATGCCTTTAGGACGCCGAACCAGAACCCAGCGCTGAAAGTACCGCGGTCAGGAGTAATGATGCTCGGTCGTTACTGAGCACCGGTACCAGCAAGTTTAGTAGTTACTGCATCAGAGAGCTCACCATCGAGTAAAACACGCCACAAAGCATCCACAAACAAATTAATGGATAACGAGAAAAATACAGATTTACGCGATCTATGCACTGTATGTGTTTGGAATTACAGAAAGTGCATTTATACAAAATAAATAATGACGCTTTGATCTCAGATACAATCAGCGCTGGCCGTACGAGCGATAAGAATAATAACAATGTAACATCCGGCGATCGCCGCGCACTCACCTGCGAAAAGTGCAGCCATGACTAATTGACGAGCGCGAAGAAGCAACATGTTTCCTTTCGCTGTCTGACAAACTTCCATTAGGCTTAAGGAGAGAAAGTGGACGGCGTTCGGCTCGAGGGTGGGGGGATGCCCTTCTTCTGCCCCGCGATTGCCACCCTGATCGGTCTTTCTAGCGTCGGGTGATGGCCAAGAAAATGTGCAAAGTTGCCATGACTCTTCCGAAAGAGGGCATTACTGCGAGCCGTCCACTTGGTATCCAGTGTAGTGGGGGAGACGCGGGGGTCTGCGTGCGGTCTGCGCTCCGGCTCGGATGCGGGGATGACTTCTGGGGAAGCCGGACGGGGTGCGCCGAGGCGCTGGAGAGCGGCGTCCTGGATCAGCAAGTTATCCCAACAAAGCGTGCATATATCCTCGCAGCGGCGCCTTTCTATTCGCACAAGCGCTGTCCTTGCACGGGAAGAGGGCAGCAAGTGAGTCCCGGTGTCCGCTGACGCTCCCCGGGTCACTGTCAGCAGCCCCTTACCGTGAAATTGTGCCCATTTCGGGCACAGCGACGGCGTGCGCGCGGCGTCTCGCCCCCCTCTCCCCCGCGAATAACTGGGGATGTTGCTCTTGCCGCAGGGTGATCTCAGTTCTTCCGAAGCCCCCTTTTATCCGGGATTCTACCGATAACGGCCACTCTCGTCTTTTTATTCGCCTCTTCCGCCGAATGCAGCGCTTATCTCCGCAGTTTGCACATTTAAATTTCCCGTTCTTCCCCGCATCACTGCTCGACCCCAGGGGAATGAGCGGGACTCCGCTTCGCCGACAGTGTCCCCCCCCCGCGTCTCTCTTTGCGGCCAGGGGGGCCGATCTGACCGCTAGCAGTCAGCGCCGGATCAGACGCCGTATCCGCCGAGATGCGAGTCCGAGTTGCGGGTCGCGCATTCGCGCAGTTCCACTCCGCGGGTCATTCGCGTTATTTTTAATAGCGCCCAGAATAACTTACTCCCCAAGAGCAACCCGGGCGACGGAATTAGCAAGAAGCATACGATACTGAATATGCATATCGTTAGAACAACGTCATCTTAATTACAATTCGGTTCCTGGCCAGGTATTTTCGGCAAATAACTACACGCGGAAATATGAATCGAAAGAAATTATTACCGAATCATTTGTCGTTAGTTGCGCATTTGCCGGAGAAATCGATACTAGAAGTGAGTATAATTCTAACCACTGCACCCTTATCGTGTCTAAAGTTATATTGCTTTCACACTTGATTCCCTGAAGATGCTGACAAGATGACGAAAGCGCTCCGGCGTGCCTAAGTGCTTTCCTGCTGAGTAGCACTTAAACGCGCACCAAAGATCGGCATCTGTTTTAAAACCGATGATGGTCCCCTACTCCCCTCCGACCCCCCCCTGATCGACGCGCTGCAGAGGCAACGACGCCAGTTTCCAAGTCGCACGCAGACCGAAAAGTGGGGAACTATGCGCACTGCCAACCTGGATAAGGAAAAGCCGGACCGGACGGTGCTTTTTGGTGAACTGCATGCAGCATTCAATAGGCACACGCCGGCACATATAGGCCTCTAGGCTAACGCAACGGGACCCTGCACGATTGCATCTGCATATGCACAGAAATAAGTTTGTGCAAATTAAAGTAAGTTGAGGCTAGCGTATGCTTTTTAAAAAGGAAATTATGACCAAAATCTGCTACACCTTTACTACCCTGTTCCTACAGGAAGTATGCGCTTTATTTTTACGTAGTGAGAGGTATGATTGAATCGTAACGTAGCCGTTGGGTTTAACGTTATAATTATTATGTGGTTATCCGGTGGCTCATTGACGGCGATGCGGACGGGTCGCCGCGGTGGAGAATGCGCCTATAATTGGCAGCTCCTGGATCCGTAGTGCAGAGCCGCAATTAATCACAATCACTCTGGAACTTTATACCTGTCATCGTAACGACTGCAAATATAATTTATGACAACACAGAGCGTATTATGTATTTGTAGTTTAATCCTAGTTTAAGGTTATTTATTCGCACTTCGTAATTCCGTAAACGCTGTAAATTATTTTGCAATAAATCATTATGAATTTTCTTCAATAAATTATCAATTGTCAAAATATGAGTACTGCGTACTAGAACAAATAAACGAAATATTTGTTTTTCATGACAGCATGTTTGTATCTGCTGTCAACTAAACGCCCTATTTATTTTTTTACAGGTGTAGTTTAAATATAATTTTATAAGCACAATATAATTCTAAAACTATAAGAATAGCAACTGACAAAACAATGTCTTTCAAACAATTAAAAAACCTGCCGAGATCTGTTGGATATTGCTGTTGCTTTTACGCGTGCTTTGCTATCCACAGAAAAGCAACGGCGACCCCTAGTGGACAGTAATTACAAGGCGAGGGCAGAACAACGAATAATAACATTTTAATCATTCTCCTGAAGCAAGATTAGATTGTTTCTGAGCGTCGTTTTTTATATAAATAATTTTATTTTTTCTATGTGCTTATCCAAACAAAACATATTGTCTCGAGTGATGCATTACAAATATGATTGTAGGTGGCCGACATCCAGGAGGATGTCATTGACATGTTCATCCTGTGCTTCCCTTGTAATTATTGTCACTATTAGCCCTGTAATAGGGTGTAGCTTAGCAACGATGCTTTTTCATGATAGCACGCGGGTTCAAAAGCAGACTGTTCAAAACCACTTAATACAGTTTGCATTATATGAAAATATGAATTATATTTCCTGGGATATATATTACTGTAAAAAGCCTAGAACTATTAAATGGTTAGTGCTGGGCGAGTCATTAGTCTGTTTTGACAAACTGGATCGATTAATTATTATACTTAAAAGTGAAGCTGTTTCATATTTTCCAAGCGATTGAGTAGGCCGATCTACATAGACTTCAGTTTTAGTTTGTATCCCTTGTCATATTGTACTTACCCTGCTGATGTCTTGGTTGCATTTGCATAGTTATGTCAATATATGCATGCAGATGTATTACATCTAGTTAGATGCACCATAGACCATGCTGGCACTGCTTTCAGCTGTGTGCTAATACTGAACATCAACGGTTTTCTAATGCCGCAGTAGTGTTAAAGTTTGCAGCGATGCCAGGATGGTGGTGCTGAGATCTGCTGGCTTTAATCTGAAAGCTGCAGACTTCTCCTTTGCAGCATGAACATGCATCTGAAATGTACTGTATTCCCACAACATGATGGGAGCCCTGTTCCTGGAGACATGGTCAAACTGCTGCTATAGTTTGTCCTATTTTAGAAATGAATAAGCCAAAAAAAAGCATGTGGCGGAATCACTGACACAGTCAATTATGATTGGAGTTGACTGCAAAGCGAGACACACTTAAGCCTTTTAGACGAGGCACCCATCTGAATGTCCTCGTATAACTCATGAGCAAAGTAATAGATAGATAGATAGACAGATAGATAGATAGATAGATAGATAGGCAGGCAATAATAACCTGCAGGTTTGTTGTTCAAGCTGAAGAGGTAGACTGACTTGAAGAAATACCCCAACACCATAAAGCTTCGCCATATGGCGCACCGACATACTTTGCGAAAGATCAGAAAGATGACAACTCCATATTCTAACAGTTCTCAGAAACAGCGAGAAATTCTAGCCTGATTCGACATGAAATACACATCAGTTCTCAAAACAACCAAATAAAGAGGATAGTGTGACAATGCACGGCGATGACACATTAAAGACATGTGCTATGACGAGTTTTCCCCTCTAAACATTTTCTCCACATTTTAGAGTATCAATTACTATGTATCATTTTTCCGAAATGTGCCAGATCAAATTAATGTACGTCTTCAAAAAGCCACGATCGGAACACTAGAAACATTTTCCATAATTTTTTTATACAACAATATGATGTATCAGCCTTTTTTGTAAGCTTTGTACCATTCAAATAAAACTTGTGCTGTCTTTGACCTAAATCTGCCACCCAATAGACTTGGAATCATAAAAAACGGGGAAGCTGAAACGAAACTATTTCCATACTTTGGTGCCTCTTTGAGGCATCAGATGTAGCCTAATGAGTTACAGAAGTAACACACATGCGTAACAACCAGCAGCTTAATGCCCTGAAATATCCTACTTTGACAGTGTGTACTGTTTTAAGAGGTGCAAAACACTGGATCTGTGCGCGACTTGAGACAAAGCCTATTAAATGTCTTATCAGACAACAATGTGCAGCCTGGAAGGTATTGTTATTCATTAGTTGGGCAATAAAAAGTCAACATGTTTCATGTTACTTATGCAAAACTATAAACTGTTTTGCTTGTAAACTAGGAAGCAGCTTCCTCCCTCTGCTGAGTTCCTCCAGCAGCCCGAGGAGGGGCTTTCCCACTGGCCCTTTCAATAAAGGTCAAAGGTCATGTTTTTGCACATACAACTATATGATAGGGGAAAGTGGGCAGCACTAGCAGGAGTGTATAATTACTAAATCAAAGTGTTTTCACCGGTACATGCAATTGAATGCGACTCTTATCTATAGCCAAGTTTTAACAGGTTGGTTTACTGTACCAAGGGAAATAGAAATGCATGCCTATCAACCAAAGATGGAGGGTAGACAAGGCTTCACAGCACCAAAGGCTCTCTAATCATTTGTCTTTTTGTCCTGCTCCGCCTTCCCGTCTAAAATTGATCATTGTTGTTTGTAAATCTGTGCTATCTGGCTCTATCCAGTTTTCTCAGCCATTGTGGAAATGCACACAATGATTCCCTGCAGCATAATGAGATAGTTGTTTTCAAAACTGTTAATTTATCTTTTTAAAAACGGTTTCATTTTTATTTTATCCCAATAAAGAAGGCATTCCCAAAGCAGTTCCTTTAGTCGTAATATATATACTTGCAGTTTGCAAATTAAATTCAAAATATCTCGTGTCGTACTTACCTTGCGGTTATTTGCTATAGTATAATCATCCCTGTCTCATTGGCACATACATAAAACTTGAGAATGGAAAGTAATCACAGGTGGAAACATCATGAAAGAAAGACAAATTTGACCAAGAAAATGGAAAAACAAAATCACTTCGTATGATACTGCAGGTTCTGTCATAAATGCCATGCTGCATCAAACTGCTATAACTCGCAATTAAAACGACTGACATCTCACCACAAACACACAGAGACACACAGCACTAAATACAAAAATAGAGACAGTAATGATAATTGATTAAAGCTACACACATTTGTGAATGATGGTGATTCCCCCCCCCCAACTTACACCACACTGCCAACCAGCTGGGGGTCACACCACTGTCATAAGGTTATGAGGCCCGGCCAGCTGGAAGCCCGCCCTGCATGTCGACACGGCCCCAGAGGTGTGGCCCCGGATTCCATAGTGGCCCCAGCTGGTTCACCCTCCCCCCCCACCCCCACCTGTCTTTGTTTTAGATTTATACCAGGCTTTTATGGCTGGCAGGTAATTAACATTTATCAGGTAGGGAGAGGTACTTCCTGCGCGACAGCCGCGTGATATCTGAACCGGTGGCTGGCCGGAGGCCCGCGTGACACTGAACTCGTTATTGTTTGAGGACCCTTACAATGAGAGCGGCGGCTTATTCCGCAGAAGGTCGTCCTGGCTAACGACCAGTGGGAACATTAGAGAAGATAATTCCGTAGCTTTTTTCCAGTCCATGCTTCATGGGCTACAGTACATAATTAGCCAGAAGGCGATTAAGGAAACCCATCCATTTAACACTAACTATATTTTCTGCATATGGGCCACTTATACTTCTCTTTTAATGATTCATTACACGTAAAATGCGTGATGAGTGAAATGAGTGAAAGGTGTGCCTGAGTAACGATAAAACACGGCCTCATGTGCGTCTGCTTCTTAATCTGCAGAATTTCTTGAGCTGAGCTTTTTTGTCATATTCGGATTCGGGTTTCTAATATTGTCCAAACGACAGGACGCACGTGCAGAGATGGCCTTTGATGGTCCTCCTCAGAGATACGCATTCAGTCAGAAACATGACACCCGTTTGACACCCGTGAATCCTCATGCGAATCGCCATTCTGCATCAGGGAGGGATCTCTGACCTGAAACTGATGCTGATACCTCCATCTGCAGAATTTGTTTCATTGAGGAAACTTTCATAAAACTTTGCACGCACCCCCTCTCTTCACTTGGCTATCCTCCCGGGATGCTAGTTATTCTATTCAATTAAGAAACATCCAGTCAGCTGAACTTTTCTCTCTAAATTCTCTGTGGTATGTGAGTCTGTGCCCCATTTTGGACAAGCGAGGTGATTTAATTGGACCTACGTTCAGTAATAAAACCAGCTTTTGTTCAGCTCTAAATATTTATAAAATCATTCTGGACCTCGAAGCTACCAGCGTCCAAGCCTCCAAACCCCATGTACCTGCAATCAGAGGAATTTAATAGCAGAAAAAAAATAAGTAACCTAAGAGGTAAATCACCACTGAAAGTCCACAGTAAATTAGTTATGCTCCATACGTGCTTATACTGAATCATCACAATAAGACAACTGATATAAACAGTGCAACTTATTTCCATACCTATAAGTCATTTTGAATTGTGCCTTTAAGATGTGTGCCCCCGCTGGCCAGCTTTCCCTGCTAGCCTTGTAAGTTTTTTTGGAATGCTGGTCCTAGCACATTTGAATAAAATGTCTTCATCAAACACAATGGAATGTGGTGTCTCTTGCAGCTTTACAGCATACCTACCTAATTTCCCTCCCATCTTGGAATGCAAAACATAATTTGTAATATCATGTGAAAATATAAGGAAAGCGAGGGTAACGCCGTATTCATCAGAAGGATTGATTTCTCCAAATGCTGGGAGAATCACTCTGTTCCCTAATATGCTGGAGAATTGAAATCTCAGAATGCGCTGAGTGGTAATTGAAATCGATGTGATTTACCATTATGCATTTCCAAGTGTGCTTATTTCATTAAGCACATATTAAAGCAGAGGATGGTGAATTGATAAGCTTATTCATGTGGAGCTTGTTCCAGTTGTGAATTAGCATATCAGGGCCTATGGCACCTCTTTGTTTTCACAACTGGAGGAGGAAAATGTACATCGGCTTTCCCTGCCTTGCGCCCGTAGCTTCTGGAATAGGTTCCGGAGGCCCACTACCCTGCTAGGACAAGGGGATATAGAAAATGGAATGTCAGATGCACTACGAGATACACTAGTGGCCATACTTCCAATTTTTACACAGTTCAGAACTTTATTCAGCTGTTGCTCCAGTTACTTATATAACCATCCAATATATGATATTTGTAACGTTCTATGATCACTTATGTCATGACCAGCCCTGCCCTGCATGTCTATTCCCTGTGTTTCCCTCAGGAGCGACTTAATCAGCCACACCTGAGCCCTGTGACTTTTGCCCCGTGTTCCTGCCCCCTTGTTAACTGATCACCATTGCCTAGTGTTTGCTCCTTGATTAGCTCTCTATATCAGGATGTCTCAGGCTTGTCATCCTGTCCGGTCATTGTGGATGTTGCCCGTTGTGCTGCTTTGTTCCCTGTTCGTTTCCCTGCCTGCCAATAAACACTCTGTGAGGGGTTTTGCCCGACAGCCTGCATTATGGGTCGTTCCTCCCCATGGCGACGTGACAACTTATAAATATCATTGCCAATATTTGAGTAATTTTTAAAGCGTAATTCCAAAAATGCCAGGCATTTCCACAAGTTTGGATGCTAGTTTATTTTATTAGTAAATATACCAATATGCAATATTGCTTCCTTCAATTTTAGTTTAAGTGTGTGATTGATGTTGGCTATTATGGGAGATACTGACTATTTAAATCGCAACCAGTATTCTCAATTGTTCTGACTAAACAATGGCATTATTAGCACTATAATTCCAGGCCCCACATAAAATCTGTCCTTGCTCCTCGACGTCATGAAACACAGGACATTTGTAACGACATAAAAGAAGCCATTCTGACTTTAGATTCCATTAAATTAAAAACATATTTTAAAAAACACAAGGAAGGTTGCAGTCCCCACGAGTCCTGCTGCAGCGCTCCCATAAGCGGAAATGGGCAGACAAAAAGGAGTTTAATAAAGAGTGAGAAAGGAAGGCAAGGCTGCTAATAAGACTGAGGTCTCGGCGGATGAAGGAGTCTTTTTTGTGTCGGTGTCCTCAGATAATGAGGTGGCCAGGTTGGAGTGATCATGCCGGAATTCCCCCATGAAGTTTGGGCGAGCCCCCTGCTGATCAGACACACACAACGTCTGGATAGACGGGCTTTCCCATGGCTCCCGGCCCACGGCCGCCGGTTCACCTTGACTGATTGCCTGGGTGGCTTTTGGGATGCCAGCGGGATCAGTGCTCTCACCGCACATGCACCTGCCTCAGAAGCCGCCCTTGCTGGGCTCACCGCGGTAATCCACCCCAGACACAGCGCCCACGCGCTTCCTCGCCACTCCTCGTCGGGATTTTCTCATTCTCTATCACACACCTCGCTTGTGTGAGAGGATGGCTGGAGGGAGGCAACGCTCCCTCTCTGGCAGAGCTTTCCTCACACACGACAGGTCACACAGAATACGTTAAAGACCAGCTAGTTCCAGGAAACACTTAATTATCATAGCTGTAACCATAATTACCTAAGTAACCTAAGCTTATTAGTGTCTCAAGCGTATTAGAATTGGAAATACATACTATCTTGCCCAGAAGGCAATTCTCAAATTCTCTCTGTTTAGATTTGAGACCCTCTCCCACCCCTCCCCCCCACAAAATTGGTGTCCAGTCTTTCTCCTGACTGAAAGTGGCAAGTCTACTGGCAGCTGGGCTTCCCTAAGGGTCAAAACTTAGAATCAACCATGCTATTCATTGATTTTCCATAACCTCTTAGTATAGGGCTGGTCAGGCTGGAGCCTATGCCGGGAAACATAGAGCAAGTCACGGTATTCCCAGATGGGGTACCAGTGCATTATGGGAAGTACAACAATCTTCTTTTCACTTGCTACGGAATCCTTAGGTGGATGCTGCATTACACAATATTGGTATTAATTCTCAAAAAAAACAAGCAACACGCTGATTCAGTATCTACAATGGATAAACAAGTTAGTCAGCAATAATATGAAATCAGAAAGGGGAGAACAGTTGTGGTGATATAAATATGCAAATAAAGAATACTAAGTATTCCGCAATTATTTAGCTTTCCTATTGTCGAAGTTGATTTATGGCTCTCTAAATGTGCAGTTTAATCCTGAATGAGTTTATCCAGCTGTGCTCTCGGCCAGTGTTTATATGAAAGGGGTAAGGAGAGCTTTAAAAGCCATTTAGCCCCCCCCGAAGCTGGACCCATGAAGCCCCGTGTATTGGAGCTGCCAGTTCTCAGCTCTCTTCGGCACGCCGTGACGTTCGCAAGTCAGCGTTTCACTGCCCCGCTACTTGCCCTTCCGTCGCGCTGAGCTCCACTCACCTGAGAGTTCAAAGGCTCCCCATTTCAGTGGCGCTTCGACATGCAGGATGTCAACATTCGGGGTTCGGGGTTCAGATTCCGTTTCTCTGGGAAAAGGGTGCAAGGGGGCTCTTTTCCTTGGCTTTTTCATCATTAAGTGAAGAACTTCAGAAGGCAGTTCCTGCCCAGGAGCTGTCTGGATTGGGACCCGCCTGTAACAGCTGAAAGAGTCTTCTCCGAGGAGCAGCCGAACTGAGCCAGATACTACTTGGGAACCAGAACTGTGAATTAGCTACCAAGCAATTCTGTGACAGATGTTCCCGCAACCCTATTGGACTGGCATTCAATGTCTTCCCTCATGGTCCATTAATGCAGCTGCATATTAAATTATTGGTAACACTTTAGTTGAGGGGCCACAAATCATAGTAGTACCTCATTGACTACTGAAGTACTAATCATGAATATGAATTAGTTAATGATTAACTAATGAACTAACTAATGATGTTCCTGCAAAGAATACATGAATCGTCATCATTGATTAATGATGAAGTAACGCGTAGTTAATGGTTAATAAATGCATTTACTAAGCATGTATTACTGCATTATTTGTGTCCCCTCAACTAAAGTGTTACTAAATTATCATAAAGCCCCTGTAGTCAACAAGTAGAGCATTGTGTTAACCATGTGAAGGTCATCGGTTTAAATCCCAGGGAACAAACATAAACACCTACTCTTCTCTTTTCTCAAGGTCACTTTAGATACAAGTATCAGACGAATAAATATTATACAATCTCAGTGGCTGCCTTGTGTGTTCAATGAAGGAAGTAAATTGTTTCCTCCTTGACACCCTGATCGACCCCATGACGGATCAAGAGCTTGATCCTAATGAGGCCTAACCCCCCAACAAGAATGTGCAGTCTGAGGGTGCCAAGTCTGAAGTAGGTCGAGGAGGTCATTAAGGCAGCACATTCAGCCTCTGCCCCAGGCCCTAGTGAAGTATCTTACATTGTTTACAAGTGCTTCCCAGAGCTCCTCCGACACCTATGGAAGATTTTGAAGGCGATATGGTAAAAGGGGAGAATTGCTGACCAATAGAGGTATGTGGAGGGAGTGTACATCCCTAATGGGCCTGGCCAATGCCTATGGGTCCATTCTGACCCAACTGGTTGAGCTTGCACTACACTGCCAACATGTTCCCAGCAAGATCCTGATCCTGAATCCTGATCCTTATCCATGATCCTGAATTTCTATGATAAGGTCAGGCTGAGGGTCACTTCTGGGTCACAAACATGCAAGGGCTTGAAAAAGGAAAAATTTTGTGCTGCATCTC
Organism: Petrocephalus sullivani; assembly: GCA_026780845.1. NCBI lineage: Eukaryota > Metazoa > Chordata > Actinopteri > Osteoglossiformes > Mormyridae > Petrocephalus > Petrocephalus sullivani. The sequence continues at coordinate 8,838,471 of JAODKM010000039.1, forward strand.
TGTTACTCTTTTTATCCTAGCAATGTATATGGTGGCAAAGTCAGCCAAGGTGGAACATAGAGGCCCTCTAACCAAGTTGGGAGTATGCCAGCCCCCCGTTAGAGTAATTATGGATGACTTGACAATCACAACAACATCGGTTCCAGGGAGTAGGTGGATCCTACAAGGACTTGAAAAATTCTGTTTCTCATTAACTGGAGTCCTGTGGCCTCTGCTGGTTTACACAGTTCCACGATCAACAATTGAGTCCCTCAAAAGGAAGATCAGTGGTTTTCTCTGCAGGTGGCTGGGCCTCCCCCGCAGCCTGAGCAGCACGGCTCGGTATGGGACCAGTAACACTGTGCAGCTTTTTATCAACGGGCTCATAGAAGAGTTTATGGTTGCATGCACAAGAGAAGCCCTACAGTACAGGGACTCCAGTGACCAGAAGCTGTCATCAGCGGGCATTGAAGGCACAAGAGAAGCCCTACAGTACAGGGACTCCAGTGACCAGTGGCTGTCATCAGCGGGCATTGAAGGCACAAGAGAAGCACTACAGTACGGGGACTCCAGTGACCAGTGGCTGTCATCAGCGGGCATTGAAGTAAGGACAGGGTGAAAGGAGGGCAGAGAATGGAGTGGAGGTGGCAGAATCATGCCAAAGACAAAAAGTGCTGGTGGGCAGCATAGCAGCTGGCAGAGCAGGTATCCGATACTTCCTAAAGATACAGGTTGGCAAGGCCCAGGGAAGGAGAGACAAGATCTTGTCCAGGAGGAGGTTCCAGCAAGCATGGAGGAAAAGTGGGTGCTCAGACTGCAGGGAGTGGTGGGAGAGTGCACTGCAGCACAGGATTACCTGGTCTAACATCATGCGGGAAGACTTCCATCACATCCGGATCCTTGTGCAAGCTGTCTGTGATGCCTGACCTAGCCCCGCAAACCTACACGTCTCGGGTAAAAGGGAGATGTCTTCCTGTTCTTGGTGCTCTGGAAGAGGATCCTTAAAACAACATCTCAGCAGCTGCCCAAAGGCTCCTGGGGAAGTCCGTCACCGCTGGCGCCATTTAGGTGTACAGAGCGGTTGTCGAGAGTAGAGAGTAGAGCCAGTGTTATCCGGTCCAGCAAGTACCATCACACCACAAAGAAGGTCTCGTTTGTGAGAACAGGAGAGAAACGCTGCCCACAACCGGTAGCTTTAGAAGGACCTGGATAAACAGCCGAATTTTCCGCAACATACTGTCTTATCATCACTCCCGCCAGACATGATCTTCATCTCTGAGGTGAAAAAACAGCGAATCACGCTGGAACTCACTGTGCCCTGGGAACGACGTAAGGAAGTGGCAAGCGAGGCAAAGTACCAGGAACTGGTGGAGAAGTGCCGGGTCAGAGGCTGGAAGATGCTCTGAGAGCCCATAGAGGCTGGCTGTAGAGCTTTGGCAGGACGTTCACTCGCCAATCAACTGGGCATTAGAGGTGAGGCAAGGAGGGGGGCCATTAAATATGTGAGTGAAGCCGCAGAGAGAGGCACCGCGTGGCTTTGGGTTAAGCCGGCTGGTCCGTGGGCGGCAGCTGCGGGGACACATCCGGGGTTTGATCAGCCCCGGCTGGGTCGCCTGGGTGAGGATGCGTGATCTCGAACGACCCGAAACACCGCATGACGCCAGGAACATCACCGAAGATGCATTCCAGGGCATCTAGAAGATGTGAGACTAAGCATGAACACGTGCCACTCAACATCCCAGTGGCGGTCCTGCCATTCCCCTACGTCGAGGTACCCAACAGGGCCTAAGGATGCAGTTAGTAGCCCCTTGCACCTGGGACAGCACTGTAAATGCCTACAATCTTTTTCCCAATTAAACAAATGTCAAGGAATAATATAATAATAATAGACTTAATAAACTTAAAAGACGTGTAAGTAATTGCACAGCTTTTCTTATTAGTAAACACTGGTTCCCACAGACCCGAACATAAGGGTCCTTTGAAAGTTTCCATTCTGACACGAAGTTGCTGGGATGCGCACAGGGACAACTTCTGCATGAGCCCCTAAAGTCCCTCTGAAGAGGACTTCAGAAAGCCGGGCTGGATGCAGGCCGGACCTGACTCACACTGCCCCGATATAGAACAAAATGAGGTTGTAGCTCGTGGGGGCGGGGCTCTCCTTCTGCTCAAACGAACAGCAGGCCCACAGCAAAATTTCATTTTGGCCAGGAAATTATGGAGAACTAGGTGAATTGCGGTACATTACTGAGGCAGTCACCACTTGTGGGAGCTTACCGTGTTCTTCAGGAAGTAAAAGCTGTTGCCACCAGATTGAAATGTCTTTAAAAAAGCATAGTAGTTGCAGGCTAAAAAAAATCACATATAGTGACCATCCGGGTCCAAGCAGGCATTGTTAATTACATTCGTAATTATGAGCAGTGAGCACATGGAGATCCACCATTATGAAAGAGAGATTGAGGGTCTCTGGGATAGGAGGAGGCATTAATCCGTGCTCCAGCCTTCTGATGGGAAATGCAGGTAACTGGATGATGCTGAGGAACTTGGTTCTGCTGGAAATTCCCAAAAAAGAGACAGGAGAGGCCTGAGGAATTCCACAGCTGGGTAAGGTGCCCCGGATTGAAGCTGGAGGTACTTAACACGATGATCGCATCACATCCCATATCTAATTTTAGCGGTTTAGAAGTCCACCCGCGCTCACCGGCAGCATCATAAATCAGTCCATCCTCTTCCCACATCCTGCATCGGAGGGTGACGCTGCCATAGCAAGGGAAGCGTCCCTCACTCCGGCTGTTAAACATGCAGCCGCGACTCCCCCACGTGAGCCTCCGCGCTCCAGGTGTGTGCTTAATTAAGTTCAAAAGCAATCAGTCTACAATGATACAAATTTGCAGCGGCGAAGAGATGCCACTGCTTTGAATGACAAGCGGATGCCCAGACAAACTAAACAAAAAAAAAAAAATACCTGTCAAAAAAATCCAAACAAAATGCAATTAAAATCAGGAGTACCATTTGCATTTGCTTTTTGTATTTTCTTTTTTCTTTTTTCTTTTTTCTGCAGTTGTGTTTATTTGCTCACACTTTGATGTCTCGGGTTTGACCACTACGAGACAAGCGAACCGTAACGCACCCAGCTGCGTGAATACCAAGTAAAGCGGTGGCATTCAAATCGCGCTACAGATGCGCCCAGGGGCCTAATGGAGGTGCAGCAAGCGCGCCCGACGTGCAGCTCTTAACAATGGTGCCAGCCAAATTAGATTTGCATGCAATTTAATGCGCAGATAAACAAAACATTTTAATGATGTACAAAAGAATTTTAAAAATCACTTACAAGCTCAAAACATTCCTTGCCACTTGATTAATCACAAATGTTGCATGTGTTAATTTATTAATAATAAGGAAATTGGGCTGCAGCATTATGTCATACATTATGTCAGACCTCATTGTTAGTTTTACCCGGTCTACATATTATTAAAAGCCTGATTGTCAGTTACAATAAGAATTTGATAATTCCTGACAAAACATACCCAGGGAAGAAAGGCGGAATTAGAAAGATTACAATGGCGAAGAGCTAGTTGGAAAATAGGACAAGGAAACATACAGATTCTGACTTACAGCAAGTGTTAATAACATGGGTCAGAATTTGGAGGTTGCTGATTGAGGAATTTCAGAGGAGACCTTGGCTGGCACAGAGGCTTGTTTCTCAGCATAGGCACAGAGGTCTCCTAGCCACAGGCCACGTAAGACTCATAATTGGTCCTCAGAGTCTCAAGTAAATAAATCTGGATATATATGACCAAGTTTTCATTTTCACTCAGACGCATCAACCTGAAATTGTCATGTCAAATAATCAGGCAAAATATATATAAGAGTAACATATAGATTAGCTATGGAGAATGCATTCAAGCTGTTTAGCCGTTTGCTTTGTGCTCTCCATTAGACATATTCCAGGATTGTGACTCTTTACTCTGACATACATCCATTTTCCTGCCTTGGATGCCTGAGGTCTGGGGTGTAGCTAGAAATTCTGAGCCTCCTGATAAAACATCACCTTGAACCCCCCACCCATTATATAATTATACACATTCAAGGCCTCTATAATGGGTATCCATGCCCTGCTGTGGCCCTGGTTTCGGTCTTAAATCCTGCCTCTTCTGTGGGGGGGAGTTTGCGTGTTCTTCAGGTGCCGTGTCACCTCTAGGTACTCCAGCTTCCTCATGTAGAAGATTATTAGGCTAACTGGTATCTCCAAATCACCAATGGATCCATGGTGTGACCCTCCCCCCCCCCAAACCCGACCAGAAGAAACGTAAGTTCTAATAAGCAAATAAACAATTTGCAAAACTTAAAGAAACTTACTGTACACAACAGTCAGAGCATAAAGAAAACATCTGCGCCCTTCCTCTCAGTAACTGGTTATGTCTCCTTCAGCTCCTCGGTGGAGACATTGGTCCTTATTCTACAGGAGAAGACCAGCCAGCTTCTCAGCTATCTCCTAAAAGCGACACCCATCACTAGCCTCAAATTTCAGCTTCCTAAACTCCCCACAAATAGTTTCGACCTCGAGACCATAAATGTGTGCATGAAATAATACTGGGCACTCAATTTTGAATTTTTGTAATAGATCCTAATCCGTTGAGACATTGTGGGCTGTTTTTTTAAGGTTTTTGGTTTACTTGCTAATTTCCAAATTCATGGTATTTGCTAATACAATACATGGCATTCATAAAGTGCTAAAGGTATTTTATAAATATTTTTTTTTCAGCTGCTGTTAGGAATGAGCAGTATGCTGTGGGCTTTTTAAAACATTTGTTTACAGTTAATTGCTTTCGCATTTTGTTGTGCATATCAGCTGGCAAGGTGCCCTGTGATGGACTGGCATCCTGTCCAGGGTGTCCCCTGCCTTGTGTTTCCTGGGACGGGCTCCAGGCTCACTGCGGCCCTATTCTGGATAAGCAGATTTTGGAGGATGGATGGACAGATGGTATCAGCTGGTGAGGTTGTACCTCTGCACTGAATGGGATATTCTGGTTTAGCATTATGGTGGGTCCATATGTAGGGACCTTTTTTTAAGTTGTGCTTTACAGGTTGTGTCAAGTCAGATGAACAAGTTTTTGGGAAAAAGCTTAGCATTTTTTTTAAAGACTATCTGAAAATACAAGTACCCGTTCCAATGTCTTGATCAGAATTTAACATATAAACACTGTTCTATCAGGTTTTTTAAAAACCCTGCCAGGAAGAATCTGTGCTGATTGGCTCAGGTTCAAACAAGAGAGTAAATCCTCATTTAAAAGGCTGCAAAGAACAGTCTGAAAGAAGCTAAATGAAAACAAGAATACAATAAGTAACGGTAATGATCACAAAGTCACAACAAACGCTACAAAGCTAAAGAAAATACAGCCACGTGATTTCTGACGAAAGGTTTTGGGTCCAAAATCCTAGGTACAGGTGGACAACTGAGACACTTTGGTCAAATATCCATCAGTCTTGTAAGCACTTGAGCAGGGTCACAGTGGGGGCTAGCTGTGTAAGGCACGAGTCCGGGGAGCAGCTTTGACAGGAATGCCAGTCCGTCACATGGCCCAAACTATATACGGACCCCAAGTCACCTAAATGCATCCGACAAGGAGAGAAAGCTCCGTACTCTTTGGAGCGTGAGGTGTTATCTACCGAGTCAGCATATCTTCCTTGGGGGGAGGACGGGGCTATCGCAACATGACTACTGGCGAGCGACTTGGGTCATGCAGACACAGGCATAATTTTCAGTCCACATTCAGCCTTATTACGGCATTTGACACTGAGCAGCGACCAAAGCACAAGCTCATCAGTGGACATGCTAATTAGCTAACAGCTGAAGATCTGTTTTCACTATTCTGAAAGATCTTACTTCAGAACGGTCCTCTCAGCCTCATAAGCTACCACACACCCCATTCGCACAACAATAAGAGTTACGATGAGGGTCCACTGAGCATTCCATTAATTTACAACCCATGAAGTACGTACAATTTTTCTCTCTTAGCTTAAGGCTTTGACGAGTAACAGTTTCGAACAATGACAACAATCAGGAACAAATGAGCATTTAACCAAGGAGTAAATCGTCTTACATTGCAATGGGAAACACACCTCCCTTTAGGTGAGTCTTTTTATAAATCTTTAACTGGAGAAGTGAATGCCCTCATTTAGAGCTGCCCTGTAATACAGCACAGCAGCCTGTCACCACCTACCAACCTGTTTAATGAAGAGGAGACGTGCTGCCTGGGAGCATGAGAAAATTCATCTGCGCGCATCAGCCCATGTTACGTTAATGCGCGGAACCTGTTTCACAAACTAATTCGTATCAGCAGCCCAGGGGCACATTTGTTCAAAATAAGGTTTCCTGGGAAATTTGTGGGAATTTTTTGTTAATTATGAATCAGAGACTAGGGGGGTTGTATGTGTGTTTTTTATTCTACTACAATTACATTAGATGTGCGACGGCAATTACCTCAGCGCCTCTACAGCGGCGGTGATTTATTATAGAGGGCTGCTGGCAGGCACCCCCCCCATCCCACAAAAACAAAGAACATTACACATTTGGGCTGCTAACGACGTACCACCGCCAGTCGTTTGCATACGGTCGTATTTTCAAACAGCTTAAATATCCGTATGGCTTAAAAACAAACAACGCCAAAATAAACTGTCAGAAATATATTAGAGCCGAGCGTCTTTCCTTGCATGGCTGAGGAGTCTGAGTCAGCAGACGTGTTGCCCTTAAAGACCCAGACACATTTTGCATTTCTGACACCGATCATGACTCAACACACAGCCTGTGTTTAAAAGCGCCCAAGACCAGGGGTTTGTTAATTGGGGCAATTTTCTTAAAAATCACGGACTACCGACTATTAGCAGTATCGTTTCTGTTTAGCCAAGAGCTGCTCGACTCCAGTCCTGGGGGGCCAGAATCCAACACAGTTTGCAGATTTCCCTGCTCAAACATTCCTATTAAGCCTGGTAATTAGCTGATTAAGATGTTTGAGCAGGGAAATCTGCAAACTGTGTTGGATTCTAGCCCTTCAAGACTGGAGTTGGGCATCCCGCTGGGCATGGCGGGCACTCTGAATGTTCTCCATTACGTTTTTATCATTTAGTTTGGAAAATAATGTAATTTCCACTATTTGTATGGGATCAAAGAAGAGGCAACTATATTAGGTCATTGGAATTCCACAGAGAACCAATTTTTCAAGCAGAAATGAAAGAATATGCATGCTTTCAGGATTTGCTAGATAAAAATGGTTTAAAGCTAAAAGTTAACATTATTGGGATTATCCATCCATCCATTATCTACCGCTTTTCCGGGTCGGGTCGCGGGGGCAGCAGCCTAAGCAGGGAAACCCAGACTTCCCTCTCCCCAGCCACTTCGTCCAGCTCTACTGGAGGAATCCTGAGGCGTCCCCAGGCTTACAAAGCAAGGCGCAGTTGCCAGGATACCAGGTAAGTGACAATTCCAGGATGTGTCACCATAGTTGTTTTGGAAACTAGTTTCACTGCCAACACATGTGATGAGGAATCTTAAGCATATAACTCAAAACATCTATGAGTTTAATATATAGTGAAAATGGTGAATTTACATTCCATCTGCCGCCCTCGCCTGACTGTTTAATAATAATGTGTTCCCAGTTTAAAAAGTATGAAAATCCAATTTACAGTAACTCAATTTAATCATAATTAAAAGAGAATTTAATTTGAGAAATTCTATTTTCCTCAAAGTTTGATCATTAACAGCACAGTTTCAGCCTTATTCCTGGCGTCCAACAAGGCTAATTTGAAAAGTAGTCTCTTTTTATAGGTAATAACTAATTGCTTTCAAATATATCTTTTGCTAAAGCAGTAAAGCAATCTGGGGAAAATGTTAGCTAACTGGATAGAGCATCTCCCGCATTTCAATTCCATCCAGCACAAGGTGTATGCTCAGCATAGTTAAAAATGTGTGCATGAGTTGGGTGCTATTGAACATAAGCAAGTTGTTTGCTCAATGACAGTTCAGTAGATAGATAGATAGACAGACAGACAGACAGACAATATTGCCAAAAGTATTGGAACACCTGCCTTTACACACTCATGAACTTTAATGACATCCCATTCTTAATACATAGGCTTTAGTATGGAGTTGGCCCACCATTTGCAGTTAAAACAGCTTCAAGTCTTCTTGGACGGCTTTCTACAAGGCTGAGGAGTGTGTTTATGGGAATTTTGACCATTCTTCCAGAAGAGCATTTGTGAGGCCAGGCTCTGATATTGGACGTGAAGGCCTGGCTCGCAGTCTCCGCTCCAATTCATCCCAAAGGTTTTCTCTCGGGTGGAGGTCAGGGCTCTGTGCAGGCCAGTCAAGTTCCTCCACACCAAGCTCGCTCATCCATGTCTTTATAGACCTTGCTTTGTGCACTGGTGGGCATTCATGTTGGAACAGGAAGGGGCCAACGCCAAACTGTTCACACAAAGTTGGGAGTATGAAATTGTCCAAAATAGCTTTATATGCTGAAGAATTAAGAATTACTTTCACTGGAGCTAAGGGGCCAAGCCCAACCCCTTAGAAACAGCCCCACACCATAATCCCCCCTCCACCAAACTTTACACCTGGCAGAATGTAGTCAGGTGAGTACCGTTCTCCTGGCAATATCCAAACCGAAACTCATCCATCGGATTGCCAGACAGAGAAGCGTGATTCATCACTCCAGTGGACATGTCTCCGCTGCTCTAGAGTCCAGTGGCAGTGTGCTTTACATCACTACATCCGACGCTTTGCATTGCACTTGGTGATGTAAGGGCTTGGATGCAGCTGCTCGGCCATGGAAACCCATTCCATGAAGCCCTCTACGCACTGTTCTTGAGCTAATCTGAAGGCGACATGAAGTTTGGAGGTCTGTAGCTATTGAGCTGTTGGCAACTTCTGCACACTGCGCACCTCAGCATGCGCTGTCCCCACTCTGTGATTTTACGTGGCCTACCACTTTGTAGCAGAGTTGCTGTTGTTCCCAATTGCTTCCACTTTGTTATAGTACCACTAACAGTTGACTGTGGAATATTTAGTAGTGAGGAAATTTCATAAATGGACTTATTGAACAGGTGGCATCCTATCACAGTACCACTCTTGAATTCACTGAGCTCCTGAAAGCGACCCATTTTTTCCACAAATGTTTGTAGAAGCATGCATGCCTAGGTGGTCGATTTTATACGCTTGTGGCCATGGAAGTGATTGGAACACCTGAATTCAATGATTTGGAGGGGTGACCTAATACTATAGAATAGGGGTGGCCAATCTTATCTGCAAAGGGCCGGTGTGTATGCTGGTTTTTGCTGCAACTCACTAATTACATCACTAATTAGAGTACTGATTCGCTGAAGAATTCTCACACCTGGGTTTGAACAGCTGACCTTAGGGTTATCCCAAAAACCTACATACACACTGGCCCTTTGCGGGTAAGATTGGGTACCCCTGCTATAGATAGATATAATGTCAAGGGAAGTATTGCTCTGAACAATGAACTCAGTAGTAATTGCTCGCAAATAAATACTAATGAATGTTCAGAAATTAATAAGGATTGCCATCCAGGTTTACAAAAGAAAAATGCTTTATTTTAGTTCTGAACTGTGTACAGGGTAGGAAGAACATGGGTGTCTGAGGTAACAATCTGTGGACGCTCTGTCTGTTCTTGAACGCTTGAATCTGGAAGCAGATGGGGGGGCTACGTGTCATGATGGGAACACCAGGCCAAAAGATGTCAAAATCAAACTAATAGGTCCTTAAATGAATGAAAGCAGGCTTTTCAGGAGGAGAACTCAAAACGCTGGCATGAATGAAAGTGCTGGATCTCCAAAGGCTCTTTCAAATTAAAGGTCAGGTACAGAGACTTCCTAGGTGTCAGCGAGATCCCCGAAATAAGGGGAGTAGCAAGAAAAGGAATGCAGTTTTAAATAAGCTTCCTGAACTCTGAAATGAATCTAAGCAGCTTTATGCTGTCAACTACAACTGTATAACTGTAACAATACAGCTTAGTGAGAAAAGCCACCAATATCTTTAACAATCTTGCTGCAGCTGGGCGGATCAAGCTAGCGGGATTCTGCCTGAGGTGAGGTAGACTGCCGACTTATTAAGACGCGGCAGTCTTAGCGGAAATCGCTGTGGAAAACGGAATATCCAGGTAGCGCTTGGTGTGTCGTCATGTTTCATCAACCTCGGTGGCCCTTTGTTAGCTAGGCACCTCCCACTACACCCAAACTCAGCAGACTTTACCATCAGCACCAAATACCCGTGTCAGGATACACACCTTGCCATCAGATCAAAATGTAAATCGCCCACTCCTACTTTTTATATCGGCTACTTTTTTTGTGAAAGGGCAGTGTGGATGGATGGGTGGATGGATAGTTTGCATATACGTGTTCTAATCCAAAAGCCTGCACTTCTGCCTACTCAGAGCAGGTTAGGCCTACAGCATAAAGTACCATGCCAATATAAACAGGCTCACCAGCCTAATGGTGCCGCGGCCCGCACTTGGGTACAGCTCGCGGGAACCATCCTAAACGCCAAGCCTCACTGTCAGCGAGCTGCGTGAAGTGTGGTAATTACACATTGTGTGTCTAACTGCATTGTTACAATGTTATCTAAAAGCCAGACCTAAAGGCCTTCTGCACCCATGCAGTAATTACATAATTATTCAATTTAGCCCATGAAAGTAACCAGTATTTAATATCTGAAAACCATTCAAGACAAAAATAACCACATTATATTCACAGCATATGACACTCAAGCACTTATAATTATGTTGCTGTGTTTCATAATACGGTAGGCATTCTTACAATGAACATTTCCAGTAATTACATACATTAAAAATGTTATGGGAGGACAGGCGGTGTGAGAGTCAGGAATACACAGGATAACTTGGGGGGGGGGGGGGTGTCAGGGACCCTGGAAAGCTGGAAATACTGCAATGAAGGTTAAATGTAAAGAAGATAAGGGAATACGGAATACTGAAACTCTAGCCTTGGTTGGAGGACGTGGTTCCCCCGAACACACCACCACTACCCTCAGGACGTCACTAGTAATATGCTAACAGGGACAAGCTAATGAACCTCATCCAGTCTTCAAACTCCCTCTCCACCTTCAAGAAACACCTCAGGACCTGTCTGTTCCATGAATTTCTCTACTAGCCCGAAGCCTCTATAGTTTGAATGTTCTTATGTTGTACTTCTGGTCCTTGGAAGGTGTTGTTAGGTCCTTGCCTTGTTAGAAGGATAAATGCATAAAATATGAATGTATAAGTCCGAAGACTTGACACTGGGCATCTCTAACTTTCCCGTAGTATATGATTGTGTGTCCATGTGCCCTGTGCTGCCTGGGATAGGCTCCAGGGACCCTGATCCCCGATCAGGAAAGGTGCTTGTGAGATGTATGGATGGATAATGGCAATAATATTGATGCCCTATTTGGTGAAGTTGGTGTCTCCTTTAACTCCTTCTCTTGATGGCAGCTTTGACATGTAACCCACACGCTTGTGCTGCTGCCACATGCACCGTGTTGCCTAAGGGTGTCACACCGAGCTGTGAGTTCACAGCTCAAACACTGGCCACTGCAGCAACACAGCTGTGTAGCCTGGGCCCAGTCCCTAAAATCTGCCCTTCATTCCAGTCGCTGTCTGATCTACGACACCCCAAATAATAAGTGGAGCCCAATCAGCTTCATCTCGCCAAGCCCCCTAGCACACCCACTGCCCACAACTCACCCCCCCCCCCCACCCACCCTCAGCCTCCTGCCCAGAGGCTGGACAGATTGCATCTCTCAATCTGGGCCTGTTGAAGTCATATTTACACATTATTTCAGCCAGGGTTGCCCCGATGTTTGCCTGCCAGTGGGCCTGCGACTGAGGTCCATGACCTTGTCAGGGCTGGTAGAGGTCACTCGATTTTCCTCTCCATTCCCCCCATGCACCTGTCCTTCTCCCTTCTTCTACCAGCGTGACTTGATGTGACAGTTAAACAGAAGAAAGATGCACAGTAAGCCAGCAAGGAACCGGTGTGCCTATGAGGAAATGTCTAGAAGCAAACCTGTACCAGTGGTCAGGTAGAATATCCTTACTTTGAAGACATGCTTTTTGCTAAATGATCTGAGGAACTTACTGGTTATATCACGTTTCAACATGTATAAAATCTGTGCTTTAGTATTGTTGTGAGCAGATGTTCATAGGGGGGAATAAGGTGCTTATTGTAAGGAAGACAAAATCTCCAGGACCCATCTCTCATCTCATGCCGTGCACAATATTTCTAGAGAAGTTGTCTCGAACACAGTTGCACACAAGTTATGTTGTCACACTGTGTCTGTCCTGTCAAAGGGAAGCTCTCGCCGCAAAACACGGCACCATCAGTGTATCCCCGAGGGCGGCTGGAGGAAGAACCATAACACCCCCAAGTCTCAGAGAGCAGGGTAATCCTTCAGTGACTCCAATCTCCTTCCCCAGTACTGACTGTAAAGCCCGGGAGATCATACCCACGGTTGGCGGGGTCAGGGAGACGGCCAGCACAATGCAGAGCAAACTTTCAAACTTACGCCTCCCTACGGTCCAGCCTGCTCCCCCGGCTAGATTTTCCTATTACCCACATTGTAACATGACTAGAAGAGACACAAAGAAATATAATTATGCTTGCCGGTCCAATTCGGAGGCAGGTTGCAGATCAGAGACTCTACACCAAGGGTTGAAATGGTAAGACTGCGTTCAACAAATGGTGTCAATTTTTATATGCTCCTTGTGTTTTTAAAAAGGTCACATCAATGTTTTTCTCATAATATTTCTTATGAGTGGGAAAAAGATTGATCAGGATACACTGTGCATCTTTAAGTGCATTGAGACAATGTAATGTTGTGATAATGCGCTATATAAATAAAATTGCATTGCATCATTGAGGCCACAAACATCAACCTTTGGCTAAATTCTCTTCTAGATCCTCTACCCTCCACCATAGTCCAATTCTCCATTTTGCTGAAATTGTATGTTTAGGAGTCATTGTATCATCATTGTTGCATTACTTAACGATTGAGATATCCCATAGTACCCTTGAAAGGAAGACAGCCCGCAGTCTAGCCTATTAAAGCAGTTATCAATGTTTATGGGCCTTTGTTCAGTCTAGCTATTTTAAAATGCAAATATCAAAATTTGGTCCTTTCTTTTAATAAATGAATTTGTGACTTTGTCAAAAGAAGGATGCCACACTGT
>JAODKM010000039.1:8860468-8872540 GCA_026780845.1 Petrocephalus sullivani
GTGATGTGAGGGGGGTGGGGGGGAGTACGTGGGGGGGAAAGGGAGGCGGGGGAGGGGGGGGTGTGTTTCCTTATGGGTGTCCTGAATTGAAAGGTAAGCTAGCTTCACCACTGTGATTCATTCTGATGAGACCAATCTGAATATCCACAAGCTGAGAGAAGGTCTCTGGGTCACCTTGACTCTGCAAGTCTTCGGTTTGCAGGTACAGACCAAAAGCACGTCTCCCAAACCCTAATCATCCCGCTAATTGCCTGTCAGTTTATCAGAGACAGTGTTTGTTTTCTCTGGAGTAAATTAACATGTGGCGGTAAACAGCTGCATGTGGCTCTTGCCTCTCCAGCGGCAGAGCCGGACGGGTTCTCAGCTGAATGACGGGAGGGAGGCCACAGAGTGCTCGCTTCCAGCTGAGATAAAGCAAAATAAATCAGAGAAGAGAGATAACTCACCATTCCACACACACACCACCAAAAACAACAATATAAAAAAAACCGAATGCGTATTTTTAGACATTTTTAGAGTAATTGCCTGTTATGGTGGGAAGCAGAGGCATTATCTATGTAAGAAGACTTTGTCTACTTGTTCCTTATATAATATCCTGGTCAAGGTCACAGAGCGGCCTGGAGTCTATCCCAGGCATTAGAGGATGCTGTAATAACAGCCGTAAGTATTCTGGAGGATGTAGCTGCTATTTGCTTGTTCTATATGGCAGACTTGGTCTGATGTCACTCGTTGACTGTGATTTCAGAGAAACCGGCAGGTTCTTAGATCCGGGCTTTGACTCGGTTATGACTGAGCATCCACCTTTTTGCGTTTAATCATTCCTTTATTGCTTTGGGCTTGTGCTTAGGATCTTCTTCCTGCTGAAAGGCTAAGTTTTCATCCAACTTTTTTTTTTTACAGTCTGAAGCAGATTTTCTTGTAATATCTACATGTATTTTGTTCGATTTATTCTCCCTTTGTCTTTGACAAGGTGCCCAGTTCCTGTAGATAAGAAGCATCCCCTCTGCCTGATTCTGCTACCACCACACCTCGCGGTAGGCATGCTGCTCATAAGAAGCATCCCCTCTGCCTGATTCTGCTACCACCACGCCTCGCGGTAGGCATGCTGCTCATAAGAAGCATCCCCTCTGCCTGATTCTGCTACCACCACACCTCGCGGTAGGCATGCTGCTCATTGAGGCACGGACCGTGTTATGGTCTGCGACACAATGTGCTTTGAATTTTGGCCAGGATTTTGGATCTTGGTCTGATCAGACCACAAATTCTTGTTCCACATGTTAACTGGGTCACTCCCACACCTTCTGGCGAACTCTAGACATGCTTTCATGAGGCTCCTCTCTAACCAGCCTCCTATACAGGCCAGCAGCATGTACTGCTGCAGTAAGCTCTTGAAATAGCTGACTGGGGCACCTTCACTCTACTCTCAGCCACTGAACTCTGTAGCTCCTTCAGAGTCAAAATGGCCTCATTTTGGTTGCCAGTCTACTTTTTATGTGGTTGCGAAGTTTGGAGAGGCTGAGAAAATGCTTTATCTGCCATCTGTACAAGTATGCACACAGGTATGTCGGAATGCTTCTTTTCACCAATCCCATCTCGCTCTCCTTTGAGACGTACACAGAGAGCAGACCTCAGGGTCAGCTAGGCCAGCAACCTTCTAATCACAGTCACAAAGGCCCAACTCTCCAAGGGAGGTGTCCAAGTGGAACCTAGAATCTTCTGCTTCGTAGTCAGAAGTGCACCCCTGTGGTAGCTTCTACATTTTCAGTGTTGATTCAATGGTGCTTACTGGGATGTCCAACCTCACAGAAATTTTTTGTACCCCATTCTAAATTCATGACATTCGATTATTTTATCTCTAACTTCTTTAAAATGCTCTTTAGTCTTCATTTTCACTCCTTACCTTCAGAATGACATTATCTCCAGTAAAAGTGAAAGTGTGGGGGGGGGGGGGGCACCACAGATGGAGGCCAATCGTGAGACGATTGTGTCCTCGATACGGCAGTGTTATCCATCTGTGCCTTTTCCCTCTTGCATTTGGAACTTCCGAAACACAGGCTACTTATGCAAGCAGCATTTTTCAGATTTTTTTTAAAACATTTGCTGACAAGATGATTGATTTTGACTTTGAAGATTTTCTGCGAGATACTATGAGTTTGCAAGTGACAGGAAGAATCAGATCTTATTTTAAGGGGGGCTGCAACCACTATATATTTTTATTTAAACTGCAGCACTGATTCATAATGTAATAGTAAAAACAGTGAGACTGTAGGTTACAGAAATCTCCCGTTGACATTGACTCGGTATATAATGTCTTGGAGTAATACTGCCTCTGGTGGACGATGCGGGGAGCGCACACTGGCGCTTTTTTATATCGCCACTTCCACAGTTCCGCAGGGCAGCATCCTTCCAAAATGCTGTTTCCAATTTTTTATATAGTCGTGCCATAATTTTGTGGTTGTCCTTATGAAATGATGAACCACTTTGTATATGGATAGTGGATAGTCCGCTGTTTTCCATGATGGACGGTGGTTGAGGACCAAATGTCTTGGAGGTAAAAAAAGCAAGTGATGGAGGACAAACTGGAAGGTAACGGTGAAGGAGGCAGTTAGACAAAAATGTTTCTTAAATATTTATGTGTAATGTTCAATACTACACAAATCAGAAAGTTACGTCTTTTAAAATACATTTTATTGTTTCAGGTAAGGCAGAGACGTTGCTTAAAATAGGTAAGATACATTTCCAGAAAGAAAACATCCCATGCGCATTTCCAGAAAGCACTGAACCCTGTCATGATCGCGGGGATGCTCCAACGGGTTTCGACCATATTTATTTTTCAAAAAAAAAAAAAGGTAAAGAAACTTTGGTTCCAATTTTAAACCTGAAGGCGGCTTTGGTTCCGCACGAAATGCCTCAAACTTGAAGCCCATAACTGGATCGTATTAGGCTGTGATTTTGATTGAATAATTGCCCGAGCGCTAAAGGAGGCTGCCAGCCGCAGGTGTTTCTGCTTGCGGGATTTCCTGCTCTGCGTCCCGCAGGAAGCGGATCGGACAGCTGCTGCCGCCGGGGGTGTAAGCCATGTCACCGTGACCGTGCCGGCGGTGGGACGCCCTACGCTGAGAGCGCCGCACCGGGCTGCGGGCGCTGCGGGAGTCCCGATACCGCATCTGCATGTGGGAGTATTGGGTCGCTCACAGCCATCATGCCATAACCGGGAAGTTCAGTGCTGTTATTCCTGGCAATTAATGTTAACATGCTCACTGGGAAACGGAAAACACGTTCAGCTCCCTTATCTGGAGCGGATATGATTTTAGTATATGGCAGCAAAATATATGGTCCTGTAAATGGTTATTTATTGGTATTTTAGACCACAATGTAGCATCCAACTGCTTATTCTAGTCTGCTTCATGGGGGGGGGTGCAGTCCCAGGAGGTGTAGGGCACGAGGCAGAGGTACACCCTGGAGAGGATGCCAGTCCCTTACAGGTAGCACACAACCACATCATGCACCATTAGGAGATTCTGCAATGCCAGTTAACTGCAGGGGTGCACCACATGCAGACTGCATAAATACACACACACTGAGACACAGAGCAGAGCTGGGAATTGGACCCTCAGCGCTGGAGGTGTGAGGCAACATTGCAAGTGGTTAGGAAGATCTCCAACCCACATTGCTGAATTGCAAAGCAAGATGAATAAGTGCTGGGTGTGCAGTAGATACCCGGCCACATCTAGCGGGACCACCGCGTCAATCCTTAATCGCCATTTGCCCTTTCACTTTCCCTCTGTTGTTTAAACTTTAGCTTTAACTGCCAGCCATGTAAACTGTGTCGCTGCCTGTCTCTGTGTCTCTCTGTCTCTGCCTGTCTCTCTGTCTCTCCCTGCCTGTTTCTCTGTCTCTGCCTGTCTCTCTCTCCCTGCCTGTTTCTGTCTCTCTGTCTGTTTCTCTGTCTCTGCCTGTTTCTGTGTCTCTCTGTCTCTGCCTGTTTCTCTGTTTCTGCCTGTTTCTCTGTCTCTGCCTGTCTCTCTGTCTCTCCCTGCCTATTTCTGTCTCTCTGTGTGCTTTAAACATAAATATACCATCATAAGTTTTCCGTGAGAGTTACTTTTAAAGTGCACTGTCCCTTCACTGTCAGTCCCAGCCTAGCCTTATGGATATTCCTCTACCAGTTTCTGATCAGCTCTGGTTTAATACAGTATTAGTTATCAGCTGAATGAAAAACAGGACTAATGAGTTATCACATATTGCTGTAAAATAGCATTATATTAAATGTTGTTTCGGCTTCCGATGTAAATTCTCTAAATACATTTGACACGAAAAGCAAATAAGGCACTTTGGGTGAAGAATTTGATTTATCAAGGAACCATTCATCCATCTTCTTACTGCTTACAGGTATCACAGATGGTGTTAATTTGTACGTAATTATATTTTTCTATGCCTGGAATGTAACTCCCTGCTAGGTGATTTAATGGGGCCAGAAGGTTACATAACGGTGAAGCTTGTGAGTGAGAAACCAGGAGTCTACCAGCCCAGGTCCCAGGAGGTGTGTTACTGCCGTACGCTTTCAAAAGACACACATCCACTGTCCTCGGTAAAAAATATCCCAGTGCAAAGTGTTACCTGTATAAGGTGTGTGGCCAAAAGCATCATTCACACCGAGTCTAACAAATACTGCTGAAATTGCAACAGATTAGCGATTAGCTTCCCAAGCTTTACAATGAAATTGAGGTTCCTAATTAGGCCGTAAAATGTTGTTACATCTTTCTTCTACAATTTTGTGTCTATAAGCATAAACGTGATGACAGCTGGCCCAGAGCACACACGGTTAACCAGGGATATGCTGACAGTTAAGTTACATAATCTTACCCAGTAAAGACATTTGGGCTCTTGATTTTTAACATCTAAGCATAGCCCACTGCCAAGCTATCCTGTGCAATCATCCCAGAGCATTTACATGTCTCAATATGGATATATATATATATATAGTATATACACTGTACCTCTGTGTTTATATATAAAACAGTAGAAGCTGAGTAGTTATCTATGTCCCAGGCCCTTCAGAAATCCTCCACTGACATTGCAGAAAATGACATAACACTTTTAGCCCCTCACTCATCTCTTGTGCCGCCGCTGCCATTTCAGCATCAATACATAATCACTGGAATTGTGCTTTATGTCGCCCTGTTAACAACAGGGCCTGCAAATTATCTAGGCTTTACACAAATCGCACCATGCCATTTGCAGAGGTGAATAGTTCAGGTCCAGAGAGTAAAAGTCCAGACCAAGATTTTGTTTCAACCAACCAGTTGAGTACTCTGTGTCTGTGTCCAAATTCAGGGGCTGCACCCTTCGAAGGACATGATCTATGTAGCCTTTGGAGGCTGCGTCCTTTGAAAGTCCGTACAATGGATCTCGGGCAGTGATGGATTCAACTGGGAGAAGGGACGATGCATTTCTAGACCGCATTTGAAGGATCCTTCGAAAATTGAACAGCCTTGTCGAGTCACTGTGACGCATTCCATCTTTTAATGCAGCCTTTGAAGGATTTCAGACACAGACTGTGACTCTTTATACCCAACTAGTTGGTTGAAACAAAATCTCGGTCTGGACTTTTACTCTCTGGACCTGATCGACTACCCACCTCTGGTTGCTTGTAATTAATAGCCTGAATACAATGACTTGTCCATACCTTGCATTTTCTAGTCATTTCGCTGAATCACAGAAAGAATTTTCAAGCTTATGTAATATAAGCATTAAATGCCAGACATAATGAGCAGCTGGGTATGGTTGTGCCCGCAGCCCTTCTCCTGGGGTGAGGTTACTGTTCCTGCTGCGGCTGACACAGCACTCCGTGTCGTCACTGGTCACGGTCATTACACTGTAGTGTGCGCTGCAGTCTGTACTGAGGAAACATGTTGCCATTAAATGACATGAGTGCGGATTATAGTTATACACTCCGGGTCAAGTTTACTGTTAAATGACAGCTGATTTAATCTAACTAAAGGGACCTGAAAGCATAATTGTGAATTTTGCATGCTTACTCTGGTTAATGGTTAAACTCGGGTAATGGCAGTTAACTTGAGCATAGTAGTGGTATGTTTATAATTAGCTTTTAACTAAAGATACAAGGTAGTAATGGGGCAGGTGCAGGACACCAATGGGGCAGCCAATGTCTCTTGATGAGCCAACATACTGTTTGATTAAGTCCAATCAGGTCTCAGGTCAGCGGCAGAATTATTCAGAGCACACCCTAGTAGTGGTACCAGATAAATCAATGTGTGGGCTAACAAAACGTACATCATTAATATGCAATAACTATACTCTGTACATTACTCAATTTAGGCCCGGACCTGGGCTCAAGTCACCAACCGGCGTCCGTGTGTGGCATTTGCCCCGTGTTCACCCCGTGTCATTGCGAGGTTTCCTCTGGGTATTCCAGTCCCACCCGCAGTCGAAGAACATGCTGCGGTGAACTGAGGATACCGCATTGCCCATAGGTGTGTGTGTATGAGTGACTGGTGTGTGAGTGTGCCCTAAGAAGGGCTGGCACCCTGTCCTGGGTTGTTCCCTGCCTGGTGCCCAGAGCCTCTGGGATAGGTTCCAGACCTCCTCCTCCCCAACCCTGAACAGGATAAGCAGTTATGGAAAATGGATTTATGGACAAACATTTACACTGTGAAATATTCTGTAGAATTAATATAATACTGAAAATTGTGTCGCCTGGAATAGGCTCCAGGATAAGCAGTTATAAAACTGATCTTAGCGAGCCTATTCTCCTGTAATCTGTAGTCACGCAAGGAAGCTGAGGGTGCCAGTCTGCGTCCTGTGGCCGGTAGAGCGATGTCACCATGGGGCCTTTGAGTGAGGCCCTTCATCCACATTTGCTCCAGGGATGCTTGGCTGAACCTGCTATATGATCTTCACATGCATGTCATTTTGGACAAAAGTGTCTGCCAAGTAAATGTTCAGGTCCTGGGATAGAGTTCGATGCTGGCTGTGGCCTTAAGCAAGTAAGTCTCCGTGTTAGGCATCGAGTGGTGGGAAGACACTGGAGGGTTAAATCGCTGACATTCAGCGCACATCAATTATGTATAATACGTCACGGTGCCGGAGTCACAGAATGACTAAATGGTTCGAAATCGCTTTGCTGAGAGCAGTATGTGAAATGTTTCTGACAAAATAAGCCATTATTGCGCGGCTCTCGGCTAAAGCACCGGCCTGCTTCTCAGGCTGCCATATCATTAATCGCCACTTCATCAAGAAATATTGTGGAGTCCCCTCAAAGTGTTTTTTTGTTCCCCGTTTGGAAAGGAAAATATTTCACTAAACATCGATCAAAAAGATATTGACCTTTTTCAGCAGCCTTTCATTTTTTGGCAGCCCTTCCAATGCATGCAAAAGTGCCTCCGTGTAAAATTAATGTGAAATAATTTCAAGATAATTGCATAAATTGACAATCACGCCATGTCCCATTACACACGTCTGAATCTTGGCTTTTTATCATACCTTCCGCAAATCTGACAGCAGGACTCTGACCTTAATGAAGGCCAGTGACTTGTTTTGGGAAGACCGCGCGCGGTCATTGTGATTATACACATTCCTCTGAGCCGCGACGACGTCTCACGCGGTGAGGCGGCCACGCTTCGGCAGCGACATCAAGTAAACTGCCCCATGGTATAAATGGGCTGTCTGACACACTGGCGTGCTAAATTCATTGAAGTGTTGAAAGAATTGGTTATTTGCATGGCAGTGGGGCACCCGTTCAATTAAGCACCTCCAAACAAGACAATCAAAGTTTTAGAGCGTTACAAATTCATCAAGCGCGACCGTCAGGTCAGTGCCGCGTATTGCAGAGTGATCAAGCAGAGACTGTGGGGCATGGGTGGCCAGTCTTATCCGCAAAGGGCCAGTGTGCATGCAGGATTTTGGGATAGCCTTTAGGGCAGCTGTTCCAATCCAGTTTTGAGGACTCTTCAACCAATCAGACGTAAAGTTGCACTCAGTTGCATATAAGCACCACAGTGGCCCTTTCTGGATTGGCCAGTCTGAGCCTATAACTGGATACATATCCAGTACTGTACAAAAGCCATAGGCAACCAAAGAAAATTGTTTTAAAAGTTTTTTTTTATGTGGACAGTTGGTGTATTTTATTCCACAAAAAAACTGACATTGGAATATATAGTAATAAACAATAATACAACACAAAGGAGCTAAAATGTCTTCTGTTCTCCAGATAGTTACTTATCACACCCTGCCCACCTCATGCTCCATTTCCATCCCAGTGGTTCTGCGTATTTCTTACCACTCATTCCTGCCTTTGAGTGATCCACTCCAGCTGCCTCTCATTCGATTCCTTGTTAGTCCTTGTAAGTGCTTCCCAGTCTTGCGCTCCCCAGTCTTGGAATTGCCGTTGCTCCTCTTGTTTGCTTGTCCCTGGTTTCAGCCCTCCCGTTCTGACCCCCTGTTGTCCCATTCATTTTAGGGCCCAGTTCAGCTCAGTTATGATTGTTTGCGTTGCAAATAAAACTTTTCCTTTTCCCCCCTTACGCTCCCGCGTGCTCCATCTGGCACAGCATAGCCGTTACTGATACTGTGTTGGAATTTGTAGCAGAACATAACTTTGGTTCCCAGATCTATCCTAGGGGGCACCTCAGCCATTCCATCTGTTTGTTAAATTTCACCAGCAGTTCACTTAATTAACCTAATTAGTTAATAAACTTCACAAGATGCTGATTAGCCAAACAAGGTGTGCTAAGGGATACTGGATGGTAAGAGTAAATATTGTGCTCATTGGAGGAGAGGTTTTGAGATTACTAAGCTAACACACAAAATTTATAGTTTTATGGCAACATAAACATAATTGAAACAATTTTAGTGGCAGTGTAATACATTTGCAGCACTGTGTGTATATTATATTTCACTGTGCTGTCTTCACTGATGCAGTTAGGTACAAACATTTGAAGATGAAGGTTATCGGATATGAGGGAAGGCGACTCATATTATCTTGCTCATTTGGGTGTTTACACATTAAGTGACATTAAAGGTTTTCTCAGCTGCCGGACTTGAATCTGAGGACTGTCAGTTTTACTCTGTTTTATGTTAAACAGACGAAATGCACCAAGACAAATTACATATATAGTATATTGCAGTCGTCCTTGCTGAATAAAGCTGACTTTTGATTTGGAGCCTCAGTTGTACTACAAAGAAATTTATTTCAAACCCTACCAACCCTTTCTTTATATAAATATGCTTTTTATTTATTCTGATGTATAGCAGGCCCATCTTGAATTACTGCTAATAGCAAAGTAACCAGGATGACATGCAGGTTAAGATTCTGTGCCCGTGATGGGAAGCTTTGAATTCCATGGCTGGCAGCGTCATGTCACTTTTGGGCCCTTGAGCAAGGCCTTTAACCCTCAATTGCTCCAGGGACTGGCTGAACCTGCTTTTTAAATTGAACGTCGCTTTGGGTAAGGCATCTGCTAAATAAATAAATGAATATGTAATCACTGGAGTTCAACCATGTCTCTGTCCATCTCAGTCTTGTAGACTGAAGCCCCATCCCCCTTTATCCAGCCTAAATGAATTTGGGGCTTTTATCCCATCCCATAATACTACCCAGTAAAGGCCAGAGATCACTCTCACTGCTTTTCACTAAATCTTTTTCCAAAAGAAGGAATATTCAAAGTGATTCAAAGTGGGTGTAAAAACAAAGCTCACAGCATTCTATGCCAGGCCGCGCTTATGCGCTAAACAGCCTGAGTGTAACTTCCTCAGGCTTAAAGCATTATCTTTGTCCTTTTGATGATCTCATCACAGTCATAGACGTGAACATAGACATGAAGGCATCTGTATAAGTGCCCAGAATCTCTCACAAAGACCCATCCCTGTTGTCTCCGGGGGCCTCATATCGTGCATATAATATACATTTCTGCCTCTCTAAGTACTACTCTGCACTTGTTGAATATCATCGCCAAAGTGTCTGTCCATTTCGTAAGTGGTTCCACCGCCGTTAAATATGCCTGAAACTGCTATTGATGTTTCTTTATGGTGTTTAGAGTGCCAAATACTGTTGTATCTAATGTTCGGCATTTTGCTTGGGAACATTGGCTGTCCTGACCATCCCTAAGATGTGCTGCCCTGCTAGGCTTTCTAGGAAAGGCACTGAACAAAAAGGAATTGAATTAAACTTTTCATTTTAATTCGCCATTGTAAACCCCCTTATTTTTTCGGGGATTATTCTTGCCTCTTCAGCCATGGATACTCCATGTTAGTGATGTAGCACCTGCCACCAATCAACACTGCCTGTGGCCACACCCATCCATACCATGCCCAATCAGATCGCACCATGCCTCACCTGAATATTAGACACATGTTACCTATCTCCTAATTAACCCAAGGATAACATAAGGGCCTCTTCAAAGTAAAACCTTTGTGAGATATTAAATCTGCTCTTTGCTCAGTTGTTACCTTGAAGGGTCTTTGCCATTTTGAACCTGTCCTGTGTTTTCATCCTGCCTTTGATACTTTACTGCTTCTGTGGCCTTTTTGTGAATCCTTAATGCTGCAAGCTCATTTCTCGGATCTCAGAACTTTGACATATAAGCGATAACAGCCTTTCAAACAATAAGTCAAGCTCAAACAGTGTGACAATATAATAATATTTCAGTAATGAATGAATAAACATTCAGTGTTTTTGCATAATTGCAAAAAATGTTTTCATGCCATTATAGAGCTAACATAATATCACAAACAAAAATTCATATCAAATTGATACACGTGATATGACTTTTGATGATTTTTACAAATAATAAATATAATATCTTGCTGGAACTTATAGCTAAAGAATAAGGAGACTGTCTACTAGTTATCACAAGTACTACTTATATGTGTTACTTTTTATATTAGGAATCTTGTCAGACATGTGACCAAGAACTAATCATATTTATGCACAGAACTCAAGGCTGTGATAATTATTCCTTTTTTAGATCAGTACAGATATTGATGGGCACTTTATAATATCTGATAATTAAGTACCTTATAATGACTAACCTGTCAACTAGATATAATTATTTTGACTAGAGTATCAGAAATAGAGAAATACTCTGCACAGAGAAGGTCTTTGTTAATAAGTTCAGTGTCAAAAAATGCAATGAAAATATTACATTTTAAATTGAACTCACCCAAAAATCAAAGGCCTTTGGTTTCTCAGGGTGTCCTCTCTCATATTCAGGATACTAGTATATAATAGAATATATAAAATATTGTGTTCACATTACTGCACAGCACAGCCGAATATGTGTAATCTTTAGCTGCTTTCCTTTTAATTGTCATTCAGTGATCTTTGAGACAGTATTTGTGAAGTTTATGTGACTGTTGTTGCATAACAGAAGCTTAAATTGATCAAAGAGCAGCTCAAATCTGCAGTAAAATATGCCAAAGCCTCTAAACCTCAATGGATTATAATATATTCTAGTGCTGCACCTGTTACTATATGCTTAATATTGGGGCCATTAACTGGATACTCTTGACAAAGGCGACAGAGATGTACTGCCTCTATGAACAGTCGATATGTCTGACTCTAGCGATGCTGTGCAGTAGATTTTACCAGGTCCTTTGTTCGGAGGTCCATCAACCCTGCCGATACATTTTTCTCGATATGATTTGTTGACAGGGTTGTGAGCTAATTCTGGGGGGGTGGTCACTCGACCCCATTTCATTTTAGTACCTGCCCCAGCTCCAGCATTTCACTTCACAGGGAATTCACAGTAAAATAGAAAGAATGTCAATTCAGAGAAGAACATGTTTTTTTGTGGCAATATTCAACACCAAACTCCCTTCCTTGCCCAGATTAGCAACAGCATGTATATTCAAACGATGTTTTCACATGTGATGGTGTGATCTTCAGGTCAGCATGACCAGTACTCAGCTGCCAAGAGCTAGGATAAATATAATATCATTAGCATTCGCTTAAGTTACATTTATGTCATTCAATTGTCGGAGTACGCCGCTCCACCCGGGTCCAGATGAGAAGGGATCACACAGAGAAAACTCTCAGGGTTATGATGAGTG
>JAODKM010000039.1:8872756-8886150 GCA_026780845.1 Petrocephalus sullivani
TTCTTACAACTGCCTACTGCTTTGGAAATATATTTTCTGTCACGTACTCTGTCCGTCCTCCCGTCTCGACCCCCACACTATCTATCTATCTATCTATCTGTTTCTCTGTCTGTGAGACTGTATATAATTTAACAGTACATTTCATATTTATCAGACACATTTCTCCAAAGTGATTTACAGTTGAGGCAAACCAACTCCCCCCATTTTGCTTTGTGTCCTATCAGTTTTGTTTACCTGCATCTTTAGCCAATAGCAACCACTGGTGGAATATAACTGCATAACAGGCATCACTACAGCAGGAGTCATATTTATAATTAATCGATCAAAATTTGATTTGTAATATAGCAGCCTTTGAAGAGGCTTATCCCTGGCTCAAACATTTTCCAGCTAAAATCAAT
Organism: Petrocephalus sullivani; assembly: GCA_026780845.1. Classification (NCBI taxonomy): domain Eukaryota; kingdom Metazoa; phylum Chordata; class Actinopteri; order Osteoglossiformes; family Mormyridae; genus Petrocephalus; species Petrocephalus sullivani. The sequence goes on from JAODKM010000039.1 coordinate 8,873,155, forward strand.
AAATCATAAAACTCTGAAACCAGCTGAGAGCACAACGGAGAATTATTAGTGATCACAGAAACGGCAACGTACCAGGCCCGCTAAGAAATGGCGTTCGCGAAAATCATCAGGATAAAGTACATATTGGTAATTATGTTCTACACAGTAAATCTAGAAATAGGTTTACGGATTTAACACTGGCGTCAACCCGTCCTAGAATTACAACAAATATCTGTGGGCTGTACTCTGTTATTAGGGATGGCAGATGCATATTTTTTCCAATCAGTAGCATAGACGACATGCAATGAGAAAAATGACCACTGGGTGGGAGCAACAAAAAAGCGCAGCGTTGTTTGCCATCAGCAGCACGATCGCCTTGCATACATAAGTCACAGAGTGAGCGCTGCCAGAAGGCGCCCCCTGCTGGCTAAACAAGTCCCCTATGTATTGAGAAAAGTGACTTACCGTTTGCAAGCAGTTAAGGAAAATGGACGGATGGTACAGTGTATTTTGCCCTAGTAATGTTGGAAGTAATGTAGCAAATTATAGTCATTCAGTTTTGAGATACAACAAAATCTTTCTATCGGGATATAGTGTTATGCGTCCTACAAAATAAAATGTTACCATAACAGGAACATTTTTAGGCTCTGTTTGGGTGTTTAGATAGATAACCATAATAAGTTTTGAAGCAAGCTACTAGTTTGAAGACATTATATTATATTATACAAACTCAAAGAGCCAGCTCACTAGATTGCAATAGCCTACAATCGAAAACAAAAAAAAACTTTCAAAATCTGTAGTTAATATTTTCATGTGGAGTTTTCCATACTAAGCTTTGAGAACAAAGTATGAAGTCAGGTATTACACATTTTTTTCACTGAGGATAGAGTTAACCTTTCAGCTGAGGAAAAACTCAATTTCCAAGCTGGGAGTGAATCTGCCTTGGGCCTATGCACATTCAGGAGGCTTTGGGCTGGGGGGGGGGCAGAAGTTTGGATGGGTTTAGTGTCATATACCAATCCAAAAGATCAATTATGACTGTCTGTCAGCACTGTAACTCTGAGCACTGCTATTAAAGCCACTGTCGCCTCACACCCCCGGAACTCTCTGCCCGCTTTCCTTCTGTGTGGAGTTTGCATCTTCTCTCTGTGTCATTGTGGGGTTTCCTCTGGGTACTCAGTTTTCATCCCCACAGTCCAAAAACACGCTGAGGCTAATTGGAGTTACCAAAATGACCATAGGTGTGCCAGTGTGACTGACTGGGGCGTGGGTGTGCCCTGCTATGGGCTGGTGCCCCATCCCTCTCCCCCCCCCCACCCCGCGACCCTGAACAGGATAAGCAGTTACAGAACCCAATTTCTATTTCAGAAGTCCAGAACAGCTTGAAGTACATTGAAGTGCCATTTACAACCATATATTTTCTACCAGTTTCCCACCTCTGCGCATTACAGCAGGCAGATGCAGAGGGATTCTGCTGATGATTCCTCTTTCCTCTCTCCCTTGTATCTACAGGAGTCTGATTCGTCCCGGTTAAACATTTGTTTGCCTTCAGCATGAAGAGAAGATGAAGGACCCCTTACCCAGCATGCCTCAGGGCTCACTTTGCTGTCGACTCGGCAAAGAAATAAAAGTGCGACTGAGACCTGGGGCAAGTGGGAAACAGAGGCGGCGGCCACAAGCAGACGCACGCTGCCGTGTGCCAGTGGGGCTGCTGTGAGAGGAGCCGTTACGGAGGCTTACCAAGAAGAGTCCCCGTCCTGACACAGACACGTTCGGCCCCGCTGGCTCTGCACCTGGAGACGTCTGCCCATGCTGGAGGAAGGAGCCGTTGCCATGTCAACAATGGATACTGTCATGTCCTGTCCGTTCGATCCCCCTGTGTGCCACGCCCCTTCGCTAACCCCGTGAGAATCCTCCTGTTTCCGGCTGTGTCTTGTTTGGTGTTAACACGTAGGTGTATTTTAGTCAGTCTGCGTCCAGTCTCCCCTGTCGGTCATTGTAAATGTCGTTACTTGTCAGTGCTCGGTTCCTGTGCTTTCGTGCGTTTTCCCGTATTTCCCCTCGTATGTATGCGAATAAACGCCCTTTTGAAGGGTTTTACTTGCAGCCAGCATCCCTGGGTCGTTCCTCCCGCCATTTATGTGACAGATACAGCCAGCCTCTCAGTAGTGGAAACGGTGGGCACTTAGTTCAAGTAGCAGTAAAGCTACTCTACATGTGATTGGATGCAAACAAAAGAGGAACGTATTCATGGTGCTACCTTTAAAGCCATATATACAAAATAACACGCATACACTTGTGCTGCAGGGTCAGCAGCCACACCACCTGCAGTTCAGACTGGGGAATCCATCTAAAGCTAAGCAGGTTTGGGCCTGGCCAGTACTTGGATGGGAGACCAACTAGGAAAGCTGGGCTGCTGCTGGAAGAGGTGTTGGTGTGGCCAACAGCTTAGCCTGACCTGTGGTCTATGTGGATCCCAATGCCCCAGTGCAGTGAGGTCCTGATTCCTTGAGGCATTCCCTGAGGCCTAGGGCATCCTTAGAAAGAGTAGGGGTGGTACCCCGATGTCCTGGGTAAAATTTCCCAATGCGGCCCTCTCAAATCTGGCCTCCTAATCATGCCCTCTATGGAAATGCTGAAGTCTCTCCTGCTCCTTGACCACCTTAGCTACCATGTGGTGAGCATACTGGTGCAGAATGGCTGCCGTTGCATCATCCAGGTGGGTGTTATACAGTGGTGGTGGGTGAAGTGGCTCCCCATTGCTTCTGTAAAGGGATTTGGGTGTCTTGAAAAATGTTATATAAATGTAACATTCATTCACATATAAACATGAGTCCTGTGCTGGCCTAAGTCTATGTCCTACATGCTTGTGTCACATCTCCTGTGTTTAATGAACTGGCTGAGTGAGTCCAGCACACAGATTCCCATGCATCTGCACTCAAGTACCTCAGGGACAAGTGGCACAGTCCTCCTTAGACCAAGGGAAAATAAGTTTTTTTAAGACTGATTAAAATTTTTGAATCGGGGCAGCAACATTGAGAATAGGATGCATCTGCTCTAATGCAGTTTTTTTCAATTGCTTTGCTACATTCGGTTAAAAGGACTGTGGTTCAGCTGCAAAAGCCTGTGACGTACCCAAAACAATTAACTCAGGTCTCAACAGCAAATAATTCCACCAATGAATAAGTCTGTGCCACCAAAATGAAAAGTACAATCAGCATCGTTTTAACCATGGGAGCCCGAAATGCTTAGATATACTGTCAGTATGTCAGTGTAAGTACGCTCCTGAGCTCCACTATTCTCAATGATAGTCGGTTCCCACTTTCTCATTGTCACTGACTAATTTTTCTTTAGCAAACTGATACATATTCATGTAAAAGACATCTATTTCGAAATGACAAAGCTCTGCTTTACAGAACGTAAAGTTCACTGGCAAGAGAAAGCCTTGGCATGCTCATGTAACTTCCTCAGATGGGGAGACACAGTACAATAGTGAACAAAAAAGCCACACAGCACTATATAACACGAAAACAGCAAAACAGCAATACAATAACAGCAAAATGAAAACAAACCCATGTACTGTGTGAACCAAAAACACAACAATTCCATTCAGCAATGTATTTTTTAAATTATTTTGAAAGCTTGGTTAACTGTTTTGCATGTGGTGGCCAACACAATGATCACAAACATATATATGGAAATGGAAAACAACGTCATCTGTTTCAACCAACAAGATTGAAATTGTGACAATTGTACAAAACTATTTGCATATACATACTAAAACATTTTTAAATTTGCGTAAAGCAATGAGAAATTATGTTCTGCTGTGCAGAAGGGACATTATTGTGTGGGGATTACCCTTGTTGCTTTGCAAATGAAAATTGTCATTTGAGAAATGCAAAGCAATCGAGAAAAACTGTAAAAAAATATATTTTGGGTAAGTTACAGGCTTTTGCAGCTGTTGTACTGTATGCATGAACTGTTTTGAGAAATACACTACTCTTGAGAATGTTAAGTATGCTTTGGCACATTTCATGAAACAATCAAGAAAAACTGTACAATTGAGGCCCGTGTTCTCAGTCATGACCTTAATATGACTGAAGCTGGTCGAAAGGTGCAGCTGGAAGTTTGGAGAACAACCTTGCACTGAAGAAAAACAGGTATACAATCCAACAATTCATTTTTAAGTCTACAGTAGATATACTTCATACAGTTACACACTGTATATATACACTGTAGCACACACATATGTATGTATACTTTCAGTGTGTGTATACATACATACTGCACATATGTATACATACAGTGCTATGCAAAAGTTTGGGCGCACCTGATAAAAGTCATGGTATCAATTTATAACTTGCTAAGCTTTTGAGGCAGCAACTTCATTTTAACATATTTTATACCTTATGGAATCTGCAACATTTTAGTCATATAATATTTTTTTATTGGACCAACAGAACCAATTTAATTTCCATTTAAACAAAAATTTTCAGGTGCATAAATTTGGGGCGCCCCAAAGGAATAATCCCATCAATATTTGGTAGAGCCTCATCTTGGGGAATAACAGCCTGTAGACGCCTTCTATAGCCACTGACAAGTCCCTGCATTCTAGCTGGTGGTATTTTGGACTATTCTTCCATGCAAAATGCCTCCAGTTCAATCAAGTTTGATGGCTTTGGAGCGTGGACAGCCTGCTTCAAATCAATCCATACATTTTCAATGCCGGTCAGATCTGGGGACCAGGATGTCCATTTTAGAACATTGTACTTGTGCCTCGGCATGAATTCCTTGGTAGATTTTGAGCGGTGCTTTGGATCACCATCGTGCTGAAAAATCCAGCCCTGGTGTAACTTCAACTTTGTGACTGACTCTTGAACATTCCAGTCAAGAATCTGCTGATACTGTGAGAAATTCATGCGGCCCTCAACTGTCCTGTACCTGTGCTAGCTACACAGCCCCACAACATAATGGACCCCCCCCCCACAAAATTTTACAGTAGGCAGCATGTTCTTCTCCTGGAATGAATGCTGACTGCTTTTTCGCCATGCATAGCACCTCTGGTTGTGACCAAATAACTCTTGGTCTCATCTAACCACAGTATTTTTTTCCCCAAAATGTTTCTGGCTTGTCCAGATGCGCTGTGGTATACCTCATGCAACTCTTTGTGGTGAGTACTCAGAAACGGCTTTTTGTGCCTCACCCTTCCACAGAGCTGTTCCTGGTGCAAAGTGCACTGGACTGTGGAATGATGTACAAAGACACCATCAGCAGCCAGTTCTAGATCTGGTCTGTGGTTTGTCTGTGACCATTTTAACCAGCCTTCACATGCCTTGCAGATATTTTTCTTGGCCTACCACATCTTTCCTTCACAAGGACTGTTCCTGTGTCCTTCCATTTCCTAACTACATTTCTGACTGTGGAGATAGACAGTCCAAACCTTTCTGATAATTTCTTGTGCCCTTCTCCTAATTCATAACGATGAAATATCTTAGTTTTTAGATCAGTAGAGGTTTAGAGATTCCCATGTTTCCACTCTCTAAGAGGACCAAGGACAAGCACAACTAGCAATTACCTATGTTAAATGACTTTTTTCATGATTGGTTGCATCTGTCTTTGTAGTTTAAGGTCTAATGGGCTAATCAAAGCAATTTTGTGGTGCAACCTGTCAGCATTAAGCACTACAGGTCATCAAATTAATGCAATTAAAAGGTTGCACAAACTTTTGCACATCCTGTTTTTTTTACATTTTATTTTATTTCACACAGCTCAATAATGCTACACTGAGAATTTTGGTCTGATAAACATCCCCTTGTCTGCATTTCTCTAGGAAAAAATGGCATATTGCCGTGAACTTCTTTTATGAAGACAGAGCAAATTATCATGCACCTGGGAGAGGTGCCCAAACTTTTCCATAGCACTGTATGTGTGTGTGTTTGTGTGTTACAGTTCATGTACAATATGTCTGACTTTGTACTGTTGAAATTGATGTATTCCATACAGAAGAAGCCCAACCTTGTGCATTTTCAATCACTGTCATCAGAACCTTAGCCATGCTTACAGTGCATCATTATATTGACAACATGGCTACGCATTTTGACCGTCATGTTTATGAACAATGACACAAGGACTTGTCATTACGATGGCTTTGACATGTTCATCGACATAAATATTTGCTTTTGATGGATAAACTAAGGATTCTGAGGAAGTTACAGGTCTTTGCAGGTAATCCATTTTGTGGTGCTGTTTGTACACATTATTTTGAGAAATGCACTTGTTATTTTGCAAATGTGACGGTTCCAGAAATGTATCAAAGCCTCTGAAAAAAACTGCAATATATTTGTTGCTTAAACATAATATTGTCGCCCTGTATTCAGAGCCATTTTCTGGCTAATTAGCGTATTCCCCTTTCCCTGAGACTCCAGTACTCCTCCTCCCCAGAGTCCCCTAATACCAGTATAAGCTGCACAGCCATCTCTCTCCTTCTACGGCTCCGCTCTAATCAGCATGGCTTCTCTCTCCAGGTTCTCCAGCTCGCTTATATGGATCCTTCACATCCGTGGGTATTCTCCTCCTTCAGTTCTCCTCTTTTGGAGTGGTCTCCCTCTCTGTTTTCTCGCTGTACCCAGTAGCTCTTGTGAAAGAACAATGTACAGTTCCACTGTACTCATGGACCATGAACTTTCTTTTGATACATGTACTTTTTGGCCTTTTCATGCATAGTGATCAGACTAGACATCGGAGCAAAGGTTGCTTGTATGGTTCTATTCACATGATCACGCCAGTGAGCACCCTCTTTAATGTGCCTGTGTCTTCACTGCAGGGAAGCCTCATTATCAGGTGTTAAAATGGGCACTTCATGATCAACCATGTCCTCTTGGTCTTATAAATTAAGTAGCGTGACATTATGAAGTATGTAGCGTAAAAAGTAGTTGTATTTCATGTAACAAATCATGAAGTTACAATAAAGATTTTTATACAATTTTTTACAATTTATTTTGTACAATAAAGATTTTTGTATTAGTATCTGCGTGGGCAGAAGATCTTTATGAAATGCTACAATATAGCAGGGAGCTCAGAAGAAATGTAACGCAATTTCGTTTAGGAGATGTATCAGAATCTGGAAGGTTCACAGTTTTGAACTTCTCTCAATTGCTTTGGAGCATTTCTCAAAGCAATTAACATGGTTACCTGTTTTGCATGTGGGGGCTAACACAATGATAAGATACATATACAGTTCTGGGTATAACATTTTTACAGTGGGAAACTACATCGTCTATTTTGACTAACAAGAGTAAAGCAACAGAAAACTGTGCAGATGATGACACTGTACAAATCTATTTGCATATTTGTACAAAAAACAATTTGGAAATTTGTGTGAAGCAAGGAGAACTTGAGTTTGTACACTTAAAAGATGCCACCACATGGCATTACTGGTAATGTGTACTATTTTTTTCAGCCAGCTTATAGGAGACATATATAGAAAATATCTACTTCAGATTTAGCGTTGTACATGTTGAACATGATTGGGTATTAGTAACACTATTAATTTCATACCAGGTGCATTATTACATAACATATGACAATAATGTTCTGCTGGTAACACTTTAGTTGAGGGGCCACAAATCATGTTAGTACCTCATTGACTACTAAAGTACTAATCATGAACATGAATTAGTTAATGATTAACTAATGAACTACATAATGAAGTTCCTGCAGTCACTATATGAATCGTCATGATTGATTAATGATGAAGTAACGCATAGTTAATGGTTAATTAATGCATTTACTAAGCATGTATTACTGCATTATTAGTGGCCCCTCAACTAAAGTGTTACCGTTCCGCTTAATGTATGCTAATTATTAACTAACGGTCATAGCTATTGAAATCATTTTCTGTTTTTTATAAAAAAAAAAAAACATCAATATCTGCATGAATTTTAACATGATCTGAGTAGAAGTATGGGCCGAATATCAAATAAATACAAAAAATGCATTTTGAGGTACAGGAATGTAGTTTAATATTTTAGCCAATAACCGAGATTAACAGCACTTTAATGCATTGGGAGCTTTTTTTTGGGTGCTGAAAGTTTGTGGCAAAGCCCCTTGAATACAAGTCAGTGAAGTATGACACATCGCACTCTACATAGCAAACCAAGCGTGGCGAAATCTGACGTCCCGTATTGTTTTCTGTATTATTATGGGAACCCAGCCTAAAAGAGCTCACATAAGAATTAGCCCAGTTCACGTTTTTTTATGCTCCTCACTGACTTTTTTCTTAACAATTGTCACCAAATATATCCCAACACTGTGAAATATTTGGGACGAGAATAACTCAGTCTCAGTGTTATCTGTTATTATATATGAAATATCAGTCAAATTTACAGCTGTTAAAATGAAATATTATTTGCCTTGAACATCTACATCAGGATTCTTCAATGATCCCTACCCTACGAATCTGCATGCCACCCCTGCTATGTGAATAGTAAATATAACTAAAGGCTAATGAAATATGTGATGGATGCTGATGTTGTAAAAATATGCATCCCTCAATTTTCCTTAACATCTCACACAATGCATGGTCAGGACAAGCCTGGAGTTGATGTCAGGAATTACGGGTCATGAGGCACGGATGGAGTGTCAGTACATATCTAGGCACACACAGGCAGAACCAGTTACTTAAAACCATTAAATCATGTAAGCCAAGCGACTCTGCACTCACAAGAATCTGGATTATCCAATAGAAGCCCATGCAAACACAGGAGGATTATGCAAACTGCACACACTGAGCCAGGGCAGGAATTAAACCCATAGCCCTAACAGTGGGAGGTCATGAGAGTAAAAATAATTATGATGCAATGTAGCTATTTGAAATGGCACAATGGTGGAATAAGCAGAAGATGCTCCAGACACATCCCACTTGGTGACATCACCTTCGGGACCAGAAAGACGGGCAACTGCCCTCCTGAAGAGGCAGGGAGACAGAAGAGAGTAGAGGGTGTAGATGTATGGAGGCATGGCTGAAAATGTACAACCCCAATTCCAAAAAAGTTGGGACATTGTGCAAATTGTAAATAAAAACAGAAAGTAATGATATGGAAATATCATTCATTCATATTTTATTCACAACAGAACACATATGAAATGCTTACCCTGAGGAAATGTATCATTTTAAGGAAAAATTAAGGCAATTTTGAATGTCATAGCAGCAACACGTCTCAAAAAAGTTGGGGCCTGAGGAGATCAGTTGCTCGAGTTTTGGGAGTGGAACGTTGTCCCATTCTTGTCTGATACAGGATTCTAGTTGCTCAGCTGTCCTAGGTCTTCCGTGTCGTACTTTCTGTTTTATGATGCAGCAAATGTTCTCAAAGGGTCAAAGATCTGGACTGCTGGCAGGCCAGTTCAGTACCCGGCCGGAGCCATGATGTTGTAATTGATGCAGTATGTGGTTTGGTATTGTAATGTTAGACAATTCAAGGTCATAACTGAAAGCAACATCATCTGGATGGGAGCATATGTTGCTCTAGAACCTGGATACACCTTTCCGCATTGATGGTGCCTTTTCGAGATATGCAAGCTGCCCATGCCATATGTACTAATGCACCCCCATACCATCAGGGATGCTAGCTTTTGAACTTAACGCTGATAACATACTGGGTGGTCCTTCTCCTCTTTAATCCAGATGACATGGTGTCCCTGGTTTCCGAGAAGAATTTCAAATTTAGATTAGTCTGACCACTGGACAGTTTTCCAAGTCAATTTTAAATGAGCTTTGGCCCAGAGAAGATGTTGGTGCTTCTGGGTCATGTTCAAATACGATTTCTTTTTTGAATGATTTTTAACTGGCATCTGCAGATGGCACGGCCAATTGTGTTCAATGACAATGTTTTCTGGAAATATTCCTGAGCCCATTTAGTGATTTGCCTGTTTATGATGCAGTGCCGCCTAAGGGCTCGAAGATCACAGGCACCCAGTATGGTTTTTCGGCCTTGTCCCTTCAACACAGAGATTTCTCCAGATTCTCGGAATCTTTTGATTATATAATGTAATGTAAATGATATATTCAACCTCTTTGCAATTTTACGCTGAGGAACTTTTTTTTCTGAAATTGCTCCATTATTGATAATCCTCTGCCCATCTTTACTTCTGAGAGACACTGCAGCGCTAAGATGCTCATGTCACTGACCTGTTGCCAATTGACATAATTAGTTGCTAATTGTTCCTCCAGCTGTTGCTTTTTTGCACCACTAACTTTTCCTCTTATTGCCCCGTCCCAACTTTTTTGAGATATGATGATGTCATGAGCCAATATTTTTCATTAAATAGCAAAATGTCTCACCTTCAACATCTGATATGTTTTCTATGTTCTGTTGTGAATAAAATATAGATTTATTAGATTTACATGTCATTGTATTCTGTTTTTATTTACAATTTGCATATCGTCCCAGCTTTTTTGGAATTGGGGTGTAGGATATCAAATGAAACAGACTCGGAGATCTATGCAGACAAGAAGGTTGGTATAGCATAATAAATTTACACTGAGATATTTAATTATCCGAACTTACTTGCTGAGTCTACCTACAGAAGCAATGTGATTTGAAGCAAACTTTTGGACCAAAAGTGTCAGAGTAATAACTGCCATATAAATATTATAAACTCACATTATGTTATTACTTATGTATTTTTTGACCACAAACTAAGCCCTGGTTACATACTGATCTTATGATCATAAATGAATTTTTTTATTTTTCTGTATGCTTTTTGTAAGTGGAGTTCAAACAGGTTCAAATTTAGGAAAAGTTTATGCTTAAGTTTTTTGTCATTTGAAATAATTGTTTTAACTATTTGGAGATGTTCAGATTTTCATTATTCCTTTGGTCTTTTTAATGAGAATACCTCAAAGTCAATCCGGGTCTTCTTCACAGAAACGTATAGGGAACCGGGTTTTTTTAAATTGATCCAGCCAGTTAGATGGGGGAGTCAGCAAAAGCCTGTCAGTGAGGAGCATGATGATACAAGGACACACGTAAATGTGAAACGCAGAAGGGCTACAAACAGTGAATCAGGAAAATACAGCAATCAGCCATAATATTAAAACCACTGATAGGTCAAGTGAATACTATTGATTATCTCATTACAATGGCACCTGCCATGGGTGCCATTATATAGTAGGCAAGTAAACAGTCAGATCATGAAGTTGATTTGTTGTAAGCAGGAAAAATGAGCAAGTATAAGGATCTCAACGACTTTGACAAGGGCCAAATTATGACGACTAGACGATTAGGTCAGAGCATCTCCGAAACTAAAGGTCTGGTGGAGTGTTGTGTGTATGTAGTGGTCAGTACCTGCTAAAAGTGGTCTAAGGAAGCCCAACCAGTGAACCGGCGATGGGGTCATGGGTGCCAAAGGCTCACTAATGCACATGGGGAGCGAAGGTCCATCGCGTCTGATCCCACAGGAAAGCTACTGTTGCACAATTTGCTAAAATAGTTAGTGCTGGCTATGATAAAAAGGTGTCAGAAGAATTTATACCTCGGCTTGTCAGTGGGGCTGTACCCTCAAGGGTCTGCTAGCTAAGGGTACCCTAGCTGTAGGTAAAGTACCTTTTAAGATACAGAAATGGACTATGAGGAACACTTTTCTACCGTTGGAGGTAAATTAATGTTGTTTGTACCTTTCTGTAGAGTCTGTACTAAAAAGAACAGGGAGGGGCCTACACAATATTAGGCCGGGGGTTTAATGTTGTGTGTATACCATGCATTTGTCTTACATATTACGAAAACCCCCTCATGCAAATTTAGAGCCATGTTCAACTCAATGTTATAAACAAATTAAATGCATAATGTTCCTTTCAGATGCACCGTATGATACCATCATTAAATTTGCTTTTTGTCGTAGTAATTAAAACTTGTCCCTAGATGGCAGTGTGAAACTGCAATAGTTTATTTTCTTATTTACAGTTTCTTTTCAATAGCTAAGAAACAGTCTGCAATATTTAAGTCACTTTCTCAAAACTCTTCACACAATCTACAATACCAACACACAGCTTGGCCAAAGTTAACCCCTCCTCCGAATTGCACTACAGCCACCAAAACAGTTAATTCATGCCTCAAAAGAGACTCGCACCAGCAAAACATTAAATCTTTATGGAAGGACACGATATCACACACAAACCGATGGCCAACAAAACACTAATAACAGACAGCATTACAAAAAATATAACTGTATAAAATATTAAATAAAAATCTAAAATAAAGTAACTGATTTCATTTTTCACAGATACTGTATTACAAAACAGAACATTTCTTCACTATATAAAATGCCGAGGAATAAACAAACCATTGCAGTATATTTCAATGGCCTTTATTTCTTACTGTGGTGTAATTACCAGATATTCATTAGCCATTTTCAAAAATGAAAAACACAAAAAGCAGCATTTAACAGAAACAAAATACACTTTGCATATACAGTACATTGTACACACACACACACATTGCTATATATAGTGAATATATATGTATAGTCTCTGCCATGGCTCCATGTGTGTGGAGTTTGCATGTTCTCCCCATGTCCACAACACTGAGGCTAACTGGAATTACAACATTGTCCGGAGGTGTGCATGCTAGAGGTGGGCAGATCGATCCAAATATCGATAGTATCAATAATACGGACTGATACTAGCGTGATGGGATCGATACTGTTCCAATTTCTCTCCTCTACACTCCCAAACGTAGACACATCTGTGCGAGCAAACACTGCTCCGTCTGCACCGTGCAGCTCACTTTGCTCCCCCTCGCTCTGTCGTAGCTTCTTGTCGGAGTGTCACGTGACTCAGCGGCGTGAGCGCGAGCAGACAGTGGTTGAGTGAGAGTCGCGCGGCAACACGGCAGAGAGAAAGAGAATCAGAGCCGAGAGTAGTTTGTGCCTTTCTTTAGTTGTTTGTAGGGCTGCCCCCAAATAGTCGACTAAACGTTAGTCGATATGAAGAGGGCTTGGTCGAATACATTTTCATTAGTC
>JAODKM010000039.1:8894636-8912263 GCA_026780845.1 Petrocephalus sullivani
TCCTCTTAAGACCCGTGATTTTTTCAGCTTTTGGGTCCCCCCCCCCCTTCCCCCCCACCCCTTTTCCCCCCCCCCCCCCCCCCCCCCGGCCCACCCAAGGTACGACCCCCGTCACAACAGTTGGTGCATCATCAAGCCACTGCAGCAGCAGCACGCGGACCACTGCGTCTGCGTGCTGGGGGGGCACATATACGCCATAGGAGGCCGTGATTACAGCAACGAGCTGGACTGTGTGGAGCGCTACAGCCCCAGCACCAATGCCTGGGAGTACGTGGCTGCTCTCCGGCGAGAGGTCAGCCGGCCGCTTCTTTCATTGGCTCGCGAATCGTACATGCCTGGGTTTCACTCTCCATTCATTCACACAGCAGTAAAATTACATTTTACTGCTGTGCCGCTGTGAATTTTTAACATCAGATAATTTAGTGCGCAGTGTGGCTGACCAGAGAATCGCTTGTTCTGGGGAAGTCGGAGTGGTTTCCTCATTTGGTTTTTGTTAACTTGTGGGTGAAAAATGTCTCATGGTTTTTTTTCTCTGAAGAAATGACCGTGAAAAAAAATGGACAGACAACCCTGTGGACGATGGCAGATCCCTTGTTCTTGTAGGCCTTCACTAGATAATTGCAGAATTTTGCAGGCTGCAGCCTTGTCACTGTCCCACGTTGGACATGGGACGTGGTTTTTGTGAAGTATAGGCTGAGTATTTTAGTGTGAACGACATTACCGTGTCTGACTCCCAGGCAGCTTCTGAGACCTCAGCGAGCTATTTCCTGTAACACTCTAGATATAGAGCGATCAGGAAATTAATAATTTTATATTGTGAGACTGAAATTATAGAAACTAGAATCTGGGGGGGAACAAAACACCTTTGATCTTTGACCCCAACACTTGGACTTTTGCTTGGTCCAGGTGTACGCCCACGCGGGGGCCGTGGTGGACGGGAAGATCTACATCACGTGTGGCCGCCGTGGCATGTCCTACCTCAGGGAGACGTACTGCTACGACCCCCAGGCCAACCAATGGATGGGGCGCGCCGAGGGCCCCGTGGAGAGGGCGTGGCACGGCATGGCAGCGGTGGGAGGGTGCGCGTACGTCATCGGGGGCAGCAATGATGAGCGGGGCTACCGGCGAGATGTGCTCAAGGTACCCCAGCAGTTAGCTGCAGGAATGATGGGGAATGATGTGGAATAATCGGGAATGATGGGAAATGATTGGGAATGTTGGGGAATTCTTGGGAATGATGGGGAATGATCTGGAATGATGGGGAATTTTCATGACTGATCGGGAATGTCTGGTGATCAGGGTCGTAGCCTGTGACAAATGGCGCTTTACCACTGTTAATAAAAACTGAGCCGTACCACGGCCTGATGACTGAAAATGTGACTAATCCAAGCTGGTTGTATCACTACTATCTGATACTGGTGATCTGTGCCGACATGTATGGTTTATCTGAAGGAATACAGGCCAGTAAAAAAGTGGCTCTTTGGTTGTACATCACTGTGGTGCCACAAACCGGGCAATGCCTGTACCGAGCTGCAAGTTTGCTTTTTTTGCAGTATGGCTCAGGTACAGGTTGGTTCCTGTATGCCAGTGGAAAAACGCCATATGTATGAGTGGTTTAGTCTGTGTGTGGCTATTATTGGGAGGGTCATGTGACTTTAAGGTGTAGTATCAATGTGGAGCTATTTGACTGAACGAGATGAGTCGTCCTGTCACGTGACCCTGGGGTGTAACATCACTGTGTAGCATATGGTTCACTGTGAGGGATAATCTCACTGCTAAAGTATCTTTGTACAACTGCAGGGAAAATCCTGGCATATGCCTGTGCCCTCACCCCCAACAGGTGGCGTGCTACAGCGCGAGCGCGGACAGCTGGTCGCTGGTGAGCCCGCTACCAGCAGGGCACGGGGAGCCGGGCATTGCGGTGCTGGACGGCCGCGTCTACGTGCTGGGAGGCCGCTCGCACGACAAGGGCAGCCGCATGAAGCACGTGCACGTGTATGAGCCGGCCAGTGACCGCTGGGAGAGCGGCACCGCCTTCGAGGAGCGCGTGTCGGGCCTGGCCGCCTGCGAGCTGCTGCTGCCTCGCTCCACCCTGGCCCAGGCCCGCGGCTGGGGGCAGCGAGCTAAGGCGTCCTGGGAAGACCCGGACTTCGACAATTCCGACGACTCCAGCGACGACTGACAAGGTGCCACGGGGGACGGAGATCTCAGTGCACACCCTGTCCCGGGGAGGCCTGCCAGCTTGGGCCGGCTCCTGGCATATGCCTATGCCTGTACGGCCTGCAGGGGCCAGGTTGTCGCAATACGTTTAATGATATTATTATAATTACTATACCACAGACTTTAAAGCCAATAATTTTGTTAATATACCATGTAAATCCATGGCCCTCTCCCAACACGCACACAGGCACACTTGTGTGGTTCTGGATCACCTACTACTGTTTCATTTCTGAAGATTGGCACTGGTTAAGGAAACACTGGCTTTGGGCATAAGTACCAGCAAATGCACCAAACAGCAGGGGCTACTCACGTTTAGGGCGCCCTGTCCAGTTTGCGCTGGGGCAGGCCTCCTGCACGCAGACCCCCCTGTACCCTGCGAGGCCCCGGCCCACATCTGCCTCCTTGCTGCGTCTTGGCCCGCTTTCTATCTTCTCTTCAGCGTCCCTTTTTTCGGTGCTTCCTTTTTTTTTTTGATCAGATCTCGGCCTGCTTCTCCCTTCCAGGCTGTGTGCCCATACCCTCTCTATTCGAAGGCAGCCTCGGTGGTAGGGGGGGGATGAGGTTGTTTGTGTCGTGTTGGGGGGAATTGGGGAAGCTTCTAGAAAGGCCAAGATGCCCTCATTGGTGTAGGTTTTGAGAATTTCTCAGAAAACCTGTCTTGCCATTGATGCGGGGGCGACCACCTACATGACATCTTGCACGTATAAGGGATGATGCCAGCGGGCCCTTGTGTCAAAGCACCGGAAGAAGGCGGGGGGGTGGGTGGACTACAACCGGTGCCTTTGTGGGATTTTCCAAAGAAGGCACTTGGGGGAGAGAAAAGCGTGCTCTACAATGCCTAAATCTTTATATGTTCTCCTTTTACAAAAAGTAGTTGGTACTATTTGTGGTGTGAATTTGGAGGGGGGGGGGGTCAGTTTATTTAGAATAGTGCTGAGTCACTTTATCAGCAATGTTCTGACTGCTCCAATTGACAGGGGCTGCACTTCACGGCACTGACGGCTATGATGACCTTCTGCAGCAGAGCTGAGTGCTCTTTGTTGGTTCCCTTTATACTCCTCGTCCCTGGAGTCCCCGCCGGCCTTCCACAGGATGTGACTGTGGAACTATGGGCAGATTCTGAGCCCAGGGATTGAGGATGTTACATGCATTTTATGACATTTTTTTTTCCTTGTGCCTTATTTTCGCAGAGTTTTTTTCCCAGAATGCTACACTTCAAAGTTTCCATATTACAGTATAATAATGTTATACAGCTTTTATTTACCTTAATAACAACGTGCCACAGGTGAAGCATGGACAGATTGCTGGGTTCTGTTGCGTTTTCTGAGTGCTGATGGCGGCTGGGTGCAGGCGTTAAATTAACAGCGGCTCCAGGCATCATCTGGAACCAGCCAAACTTGAAGCAGCTAACCCCATGAAGCAGCTGGCTAGCTCCAGTTAGCTATGGCTACCATGCAGCATGATTCAGAGTGCCCTTCAACAGTCTCCTCCTGAGTGAGTCTGAGCACCCCTGTTCAGAGTGTCCCGCTGCCGTGGGTGGTGGGTGGACGTGGGTGACCCAGGAGAGCACTGACAGGACTGTGTACAGGTTAAAGAACCACATTTAATTTGATCTCCCAAGCCACTCATCTATTTTCACATAAAAGCTATAGGGAATCTGAAATCTAGGTCATTGTGGCCTACTTTTTTTTTTGGTCTATCCCAAGCTGCCCTACCCCCTCCCACCCCCACTCATGCAAAGTAGTCTCCATTTGAACTAGAAGCTTAATCTTCCAGAACTTTTCCTGTCTCGCAGGCAGCTGTTGAGGGTACAGTATCATCACATTGGCCAAGGTTTCACTCTGAAGGTAGTCTGAAGCCCATGATATTATTATTTTTTTTTTTTTGATTTTTTTTTTTTTGATGGATCCAAGCAGCCTTCCGATCCTTTATTTCTTTGCACATATAAAATTGCTTTTATATAAGTCCTGCTCTGATAATGCATTTTATATCAGTGGGAAGAAAAAAAAACAGAAAAAAATTGAGAAAGATCATTGTTTTGATGTATAAAATTGTTAATGTTGAATTTTCGAATGAGGCTGTTAACAAAAAAGGCTGATTATCTGATAGCCAGCTGCCTGCCGTCGCCTACAGATCAGTGTCTCAGATGGAAGAACAGCAACAAGAACACTGTGCTTAATTGCTTTTGTTTACTTTTACAATTACTGTTTATTAATGTTTAAAATAAAAAAGGTTTATCCTACTGCGAACTGCATACCTGTTTCAACTCTGCTTTAAAAACCTGTACCTGATAAAGATTTTCAACAGCATGACCTGATACATGGACTCATCATGCAAAATATTCTGGAATGGACTTAGTTCCATGTCTAAGTTGAAGAGGGGGAAAAGATTTAAAAAAAAAAAGCCTTACACTGCTTGTTCTGGATTTTAGAGCAATCACATTATTCTGAAATCTCACGTAACTGGAAGATGATCCAGATCACACTGAACGTTCATTGCTTTTATATGTTCTATTATATATGTTCTATTAAATCCATTAAAAGTATATTAGTCTAAATCTAATTTCAGACCCCATAACTCCGAACGAGAAAAGTCATTTTTCAAACCTAAATGTTTCCTTATAGTATAAAAAGTATCATATGAGGTCCAGTTTATTATTTTATTTTCTTGTTATTGCTGTTGTGTTTATCTTTCTGCCTTGAATGCCATAACCTCATTTTAGGCAAACAAAACGCACAGTTTATATCTAGAGTGTTGCTGACACTCTACCTCCAGTTGTGGGCTTAGTATCGCTTCATCAAGCACATACCCACTGGGTGTATTATCATCAGACTCACAAACATCAGTAATATAACAGGCAGCCGTGCTGGAGGATGGAATCCCCCTGGCTGATGAGTTGGGGCTGTCTGGGACATGACTTTCTTGAGTAGTGGGGAACTATTTGCTCTTCGCAGAAAGCTACCGGCTGGGGAAACCAGCTCATGTATGCATGCATGCCGCATTGGCACGCTCAAGTCGCCAGAAGGACGCTCAAAGCGATTTTCTTATGCATGATGACAATACTGATTAATATTGTATTTTAACTGGCTTATTCTTCACTTGGCCTTGGTGCTCGCTGGCTTTTTGATCCCCCTCTGGAAAACAGTGCTCTTAAGTACTAATGGAACACTACATGTGGTAAATTAATCACAATTAGTCACCTTCAAATTGACGAATGATTAAATTGTAACTCTGCACTAATTTATCCAAGTAATATTCATGATAAAATATTTCTTTATAAGCACCTCAGTGCAGATGTTACTAATGTGACTACTAAAGCTGGGCTTACACTGTGCGATTCTCCGCTCACGACCTGCTCCCGATCGGCAATCGCCTAGTCGGATGAAAATCAAACCTGTTTGAAATTCCGGTCGCGCCTCGCGAGGGTATCGCGCTGTTGACGGCCCGTATAGTGTGCGCAAATAAATCGAGAACTTTGGCTTTTCAACGCATGCGACTTAATCGTACAGTTTGAGCTGGAGGTTTACAAAACGAGTGAAAAAAAATCGCAGTGTAAGCCCAACTTTATTCATTTCTCTTTAATTCTGAGCAGGAGTCTCCTAGCCCCTAAATGCCACATTGGAAGTCATCTCCATACATAAATAAATAAAAACCATGTTAAATGATGTAACTGATATCACTGTTTATAGTTGCGTGGTAAATAAATAACCTATTGAGGTTTAACTAGATTTTGCTAATTTAAATTTTTCTTAAATACCACAGTTACAATCCTGGTAACCGAGTCACAGTCATTTGGCAGATTTCAGATCAGTGCAGAATTGAATGGCAGCCAAAGGATGAGAATATTCCCCTGTGGTGTGATTCAGTGCTGTGATGAGTAAGAACAGATACACGAGAAGGAAGCAGGATGCTGTTAAAAGCTGCAGCTCGGTCATGCAATCTAGCTTTTGAAACCGTTGTGAAAGAAGGGCTTGTGAACCAGTTTCTTGAAACCATTTACTGTGTGCCTCATTCATTTGGCTGATCACATTATTCAAGAGAACCCATCAAACCTAAATACACCTGTCTATCTTTCAGAAATTGGAGCTTATCCCAGTTAGGCCAGGGCACAAGGCAGGGGACACCCAGGATGCCATGATAGTTCAGAAAAATCAAACCCACTGCTGTTATTAATGACTGCAGAGAAAATATACAAATGGCACATATTGCATGCATTTTAGTGTACAGGTAAAGCATAGGGTGACCATATCCTTTGAAATTGTATGCTTTGCAAATCTGGGACAGAAGGCACAGAAAGGTGGCAAAGCAATGCAAATATACACACAGAAAGCATGCTGACTGTAGGAAGTATATGTCAGCATGAAACAAAGTGAAATCCCAGACATTTCAGACATATTTAGGTCCCAAAAAAGGAGGACAAGGCTAGGAAAAGGAGGACGTATGTTCATATAGTACACCAATGTAGGGGATGAAATACCCCCCCGAAACTTCTGGACTGAGGGAGCTGAAGGCTTACTTCTGCCAAATTATGTGCATTTTAAATAAACAGACTGAGCACTCGGCGACCCAGGAAGCCGTCCAGGGCTACGGCTTTAGAGGGGGCGCTGACTTAGCGAGTCTCACTATGTGTCGGGCGGCAGGGTGCGGGCGATGAAACTTGTCTCATGAACTTCGATCGAAATCTAATAGGCGGCGCAAAACAACAGGCAAATACAAAATTGCATTTTTATTGCACGAAAGGAAATCCCTTCTGATACATGCACTGTGGCATGGTGTGGTGGGACCCGCTGGGGGCTGCCTCCAAAACTATTACCCCGAACAGGAAATCTGAATTTACTGGTTTGCACCCCGAATCGGAAGGTCGCAATGAAGCGTTAAATTAGCGCTCAAGTATATCTGCGAAATTAAATGTATTCCTAAATGCATCAGTGTCCTGTTCAGGTGCACAATACTTTTGAATATAACTAGTGTAGTTCTGCTTTAGCCGTGGGATTGGACAGCATTTGGACGGACTCATTTTCTCGAACTATGCAGGAAAAAAAAATACTGTAAGTGGAGGTTTAGGGTCAGTAAGTGGGCATGCAGTTAATTAATAAGTTGGGCTGATGGGCAAGGGAAGCCGGGAGGAAGAGTAACTCGCTCCTGAGCAGAATAATGCATAATAAACCAAAGTAAGGGCACTTTCTGCGCACGGGGGCCCTCCGTAACGCCGCCGGGGTAGGGAGCGGAGCGCGGTCGCGCCAGGGCCCCGGGGCCCCTCCAGGTGCGCCCTGTCCTGTCCCGCCCCGGCCGGCCTGGCAGCGGCGCTCTCCGGGTGAGAGTGAGCGCATACGGCCCCGCCCTCCGGCCGCCATTTCTCCGCTTCCAGCTCGGTCCCAGGAGGGCGGCGGAATATCAACAAGGCGACACGGCGCTCCGGCGGAAACGATGCGGGCTGCGGCGGGAATAAGCGCTGGGCGGGCGCTGGGCCGGGAATAAATCACAGGGCGCGGAGGGGGAGTCGCCGTCCGCGGGGCTCGGTCCGCGGAGACGCGCCGGAGGCCGCCATCTTTCGGCGCTTCTTTTTTTTAAAGTCACTAAGTGTCGGGGAGCGGAGCTGGTGTTCCGTCAGTCTCCCCGCCCCGAGATCGGCCGGGGGGCGATGCGACGCCGGGGGTAGCCCTTCTCCGTGACGCGCCGCCGGGCCGCTCCGCCGTTCTAAAAGAGCGCCTTTATGGGCGGCCGGTCACGCCTCAGTTCGTCGCTACGGGCCAAGCCGCCGGGGTCCACCGGGAAGCGGGTGGCGGGGGCCGGAGCCCGGAGCCGCCGTTAGTGCGGAAGCTGCCGCTCGCTCGTCGCATGGCTGGCGGGCGGCTCGGGCTGCTGCCAACCCCCTTAAATATACATGTGTATATATAAAAAAAGTCGATATTTTTGGAAAGAAGTTGCGGGACAGTGATCGGCGGGCTCGCCGGGGCGAAATCCGGCTGATTCCGGCGGGCTGCGGCGCGTCTTATACCGCATATTATATCTGACGCACATCGGAGGCGCTGCGGAGCATGTCGTCCGCGCGGTTCGACTCGTCGGACCGGGCCAGCTGGTACCTGGGTCCGGTGTCGCGCCAGGAGGCGCAGGGCCGGCTGCAGGGCCAGCGGCACGGCGTCTTCCTGGTGCGGGACTCCTCCACCTGCCCCGGCGACTACGTGCTCTCGGTGTCGGAGAACTCCAAGGTCTCCCACTACATCATCAACTCGCTGCCCACCAAGAGGTTTAAGATCGGCGACCAGGAGTTCGACAGCCTGCCCGCCCTGCTGGACTTCTACAAGATCCACTACCTGGACACGACGACGCTGATCGAGCCGGCCGCCAGGTACGTCGGGCATCGGCTTGGGCAGGAACCCCCCCCCCCGGCTCGCTTTTTAGGCTTAAAAAATATGGGCATGGAGGAAAAAATGTTCAGTGACTGTGTGATGCCCCGGGCATCGCAGGCGTAAGGGTGACGGCTGGCATGTTTATAAGGGCTGCAGATGTACTTTTTTTTTTTACCTTTAGAAAACCTCTGTGATCTTTGCAGTTTACAGAACAGAGTTGTTGAGATGTGCCTCTCGGTGGATGGGTGTAATGCACACTTCAGCATCCGGTTTTGAAATAGACTGTTAAAGATGAGGGTTGAGAGAGGGGGGGGGGGAAGCAAGGTGCATTACATCTTATATTGCATTACCGAGCAGCCAGGGCCTTGAGCAGCGCGCAGCAGGAGCCGGGAGCAGCGCGGCGTTTCATTCATAAGGGAAAAGGGGAAGAAGGGAATGATGGAGAGGTGCCCGGCGCTGCCACCGGGTCCCCGTGAATACCCGAGCGGGGCTCCATAGCTCAGTTCCTGGGTTTTAAACATAAACAAGTTATATGAACATTTAGATGATGAGGGGAGAAGTTGGAACAGAAGACGCGCTTCACTCAGGGGATGTGTTGGAGGATGTTAACCTATAACCCACTTCATTGGAGCACTTGATGCAAATGTATTGCACAGTTTACATTATAAAAAAGCACCCTTTGCCTTAGATTAATTCAAATTATTTTTATATAGCACCTTATACAAGTCACCCCAAGGCACTTTACATGGCTGTGTTGGGATTCATTACAGTATGTTTAAGAAAGAATAATGCAAAACAGAGAAAATGGAAAAACAAAGAAATTAATGCAAGAGAGTCAGTTGCCCACAGAGGAGAGGATTAATATCACATGGCTGGTGCCCTGGGAGAATCTGGATGTTTGGTGGGGGGATTGACCAGTGCCTCTTCTAGCCTTTGCTGCACTGTGCAGCGTCTTGGAACAGCGGGGGCGGGGGCGGTAGCCTCGAGCCCGAGGCACGTCGAAGCCCGGCTTCCTGTGTCACCGTGGGCCTGGCCCCTGTGAACCTGTGATGTCATTGCCCTCTGGTGCCAAGTCATCGTTGGGCGGCCACAGTTCTCACCACCCGCGAACTTGGGCTCCTGTGGTGCCCATATGGCGTTAATGCCTGCAAACCTCGGTCGCCGGTCCTACCTGGAGCTGGGAAATGGGTTCCTGAGTGCTCTGGAATTTCAGCAGTCGTTTCTAGGTGATCATCGAGCGTTGAGGTTAGTTTGCCGGGCCGCTAGCAGATTTAGCTCACATCTAGTAAGTCGTACTCGCCTCCCTGTCGGAGTTTGAAATGATGCTTTCTTTTCTATTTGTACAAGTACATAGGAGTGCTTCTCTTCACGAGTCTTATCTTGCACCTCTTTGAGTGTGCATTTCGGGGGCTTAAGGGCCTTGCTCTAGCCCTGTCGTGAGATGAGACTGTTCTGAGAAGACTAGGGCTCAGACCAGCGACCTTCTGATCACGGGCACTGAGATATAGGATCCATATACTCCACACTGTCCATGTATGTACTAACCCTTGTGTGCCCCCTCCCCCTCACAGGTATGTTAGCCCCCCTGTAAGTAGCAGCCCAGCGACGCCGCTGAGCGGCCTGGATGAGAACCTGGAGTATGTGCGGACTCTGTACGACTTCACGGGCAGCGACGCGGAGGACCTGCCTTTCCGGAAGGGCGAGATCCTGGTGATCCTAGACAAGCCGGAGGAGCAGTGGTGGAGCGCCCGGAGCAAGGAGGGCCGGGTGGGCATGATCCCCGTGCCCTACGTGGAGCGGCTGGTGCGCTCCGGCGGCCACCCCGGCCACCCTGCTCACGGCAGCCGCAATGCCAACAGCTACGGGATCCCCGAGCCGGCCCACGCATACGCGCAGCCTCAGACGTCCTCGCCCCTACCGACTGGGCCTGGCCCCCTGCCCTCCACGCAGAACGGGCCCGTCATGGCCAAGGCCATCCAGAAAAGGGTGCCCTGTGCCTACGACAGGACCGCCCTGGCGCTAGAGGTACGGATTACCCACCGTAGGTCACTGTAAAGTAGCGGCAGTTTTTCTAAGGTCACCCCGTGTATTTTTAGGGTGCACTGCCACGATTTATATACTTATACTATCTGTCACTGGCCGTTCAAAGCCCCCTGGGTTTTTAGCTTTAGGTGCTGGTGTGAGAATTTTAGTGGGGGGAGTACCTTATCTGATTGCAGTTGGCTAAAAATACATTGCTGGCTGCAAGTTATTAAGCAGAGGTCCCTAGACAGATTATTCATAGCTGCAGGACTGTGCAGCGAAGATGCTCGACCACCAGCCCGCTATTAGCAAAGTGCTCCGTCCTCAGAGCGTAAAGGTGCTTGTAGGCTTTCAGCTCTGTTTACAAAGTAGTTGTGGTTTAGCCGTGTTTGCCTGTCGTCAAACTGGGGAGACTTTAAAATTAAAACGATGAAATAAAACAACGAAGCTGGCATAGTTTACATTGCCCAGAATGCACTGCACAGGTTCACATCATCAGGGTGATGTCATTTTTTTTTCTTTGTCTTGTTATGGAAGGTTAAGTCGGAGAAGTCTCACTTTTTGTGCGACTTCACAAATTGCGCGTGCATGTCAGGGCCTAGTCTTGTCTTCCTGGAGACAAACTTTACCTGCACTTTTCGTGAAGCCCAGATAGGCGCTCACCACTGAGCCGTGGATTTGAAATGGTCACTGAGCTTGTTTTTTACAACGGTGTCCCTTTCATCAGGCTTCAGGATTTTTTTGGGGTGGGGGGTGTAGGTGGTTGCTGCACTCACATGGATCCTTTTATTGTGTGGATATTTATCACTTCTTGCATCCTTATTATGATTAGTTAATGCTGACTCATAAAACCCCCCTTCACGTTGGTACAAGTTAGTTAAGTTGAGTGTGTCTAATTGTTACTGTTACAGTATCTATATTATATATAAAATATGCATGTAAGATTTTCCCCCCAAAAACACTAAATTTACATGTGTGGGTGTAATGGGGGCTGTCGTTTTTTGTCTTCAATGTGGACATCACTTTCCAACTAGTGTTTGACTGCTTCTCATACAGCGATGGGCAGGCGCCGCGGTAACTTCACACGTGATGACGTTGTTGGTAAAATTAGCTGCGCTGGAAATGAACCTGTGGCTGTTCTTGAAATGGAACTGGGGCTCTGGACAGGTCAGGAAACGACCTATGAAAATGTCAGCGATTCATCCACTTGCCTCGTGATCGGCGGCAGATGGGAAGCATAAACAAGGACGGGTAGGATTTCTTTTTCTGCCATCGCCTGCGGGTCTGGACAGACCCGACCAAATGATCGGAAGTGCCGAGCGAGCAGGTGGCGCAGTGGTTACTGGCAAGGAGTGGTGACACCTCAGACACCAGTGATGATCCCACTTAATCAGGGTGCTTATTATGGATTTTTTTTTTCCAGAAAATGTGGATATTTGGAGTGTGAAATTGAACTGTCCAAGTGATGGAGCACTGGAACATGTGCTAAGGAGTGTTAAGAGTGATGCAGAGTAAACACTCTGAGGATGCCAGTGTCACTTGTAAATCTTGGCTCAGTGTGACTCCTACACCGGTCTGTTGTCCCCTCCAGCTTCTGATCACTTCTGCTCCGCGACAGATTTTAGATGGGGGAAGGGGGGTCATTTTGCCACCGGGAATGTGATATTTAGTCTAGGCTGGTCGGCTGACCTCAAATCAGATTAATTTCACGTTAGCTGGTGATCCTATGAGCTGTTCGGTGCTGGGATAGCTTTGGACTTCCCTCTTCCTCTCTCATTTGCTTTCGTCTGAAGTCTTGCTTCAGTCTGACTTTGTCTGACTTGCTTCAGACAAAGAAAATGAGTAAACAAAATGATTAAAGCCTGGTGTAATTTGTATATTATACCAGCTGATTGTTTTACTGGTCTTTAGCATATGTTGGAATCTTAGACTTGGAAATTGTGAGAGAATTATGTAGTGTAATTGGGCCATAAGTGGATTGCCTTTCTCATAGATCAATATCTGCTGGTATTTGTTTTTGGTTGTGCATATTTTACTCTCCATAGAATTCTAACACATAATGAAATATCTGCAGATGGTTTTAGAGGTTCCAGTAAATTTGATGGTGGGGGGACACTGCTATTGTATTCCAGGTTTGTGAAATATGATTTCATTTGCGGTGTTAACATAAAGATATCTCTGCATTTCAAAGGGAATCTCCATTTAAGCGACCGTGTTTGGTCTAGATGGTGATGGAAGATTGGTCCAGGTCTATGTAGTCTTTGTGCCATATAGGGCTGAACAATTTAAATAAATCTAATTGCTATGTATCTGACAGTTATTGTGATTGCGATTTGACTTGCATTCTTTTACTCAGTTCAGTATTCACTATGTGTATAAAAAACTGTAATTGAGCACAACCGTACATTGAAATCTGAACTGCGCTATACTTTGATGGACAGAATGCTTTTTTTACCCTTAGTAAAGGTAAAAACTAAGTACTTAGTAAAGTGCTTACGGAAAGTACACAAGGGTCAAAATAGCAGAGCGCAATAAAACTACCATCACAAAAGCTGTGACTGTGTTAAATAAAGTAGTAAAAATAAGACCATTCCAGTAATAAAAACATTAGGGATCTTGCTTGGACCCCTATTTTCCTGCACCGCAAATGTTTTCCTTGGGTTTCACAGGTCTTTGTTTATACGCGTATACACAGTCACTTTGAGCAATTTCTGATTGGTTATCATGACTGGCATGTGAGTGGGCACGGCCCTTCTGATTGGTGAGATTTACTGTCACACAAGGAGGACTGAATGAATTTGTAAAACTAATCTCACAACAGTTTTAAACCCTGGGTCAGACGTGCTGTATAATGCGTATCCTAAATCGCAGCCTTTGTGATTTGCTAATTGCGTTGTTTCAAATCGTGATTTCGGTTTGAAATTGATAAATCGTTCAGCCTGACTTGTACAGGAATCTGTGACATAATTAGGATAATAAGACCCTGAGCTGCTGCTTACGGAAGGTGGATGACTGCTAGATTTTGCTGGTTCCAGTTCTAAGGGCTCGTTGAAAGCTATACACCAGAACACAGGTCAGGGCACAGTCTCAATACAAACGCAGTTGTACATACTGTGATGAAGCAGATACTCACAGTAGGTACTATGATTAAGAAGATGGTTCATCCAAAGTGGTCCTCAGGCATTGCATTGCGCTTGTACTGACCCCTGCAAATGACCAAAATGTGGGAATTTTGACTGCATACTTTGATAGTGGTAGACTGTATTCTCAGTCTCTCCTGATGATCCCCAACCTTCCAGAGTGTCCTGCTACTCTTCATGCACAACTTTTTTTTTGAGAGGGTAGGGGGTGGGGTCCAGGTTAGCCTGAAGTCATATTTTCCATGCAAGCAAAACACTGGATGATGCAAAATGGTGTTTGGTGAAATCATGCATCCAACCAATCATCAAAATATATTTGATTCTAAATGGTTTTCCGATTTTCGTGAGACGTGACCCATGCCCTTCCCTCCTGCTGTCCTCTCCTCAGGTGGGGGACATGGTCAAAGTGACCCGGATGAACATTAGCGGCCAGTGGGAGGGCGAGGTGAACGGGCGCAAAGGGCTCTTCCCCTTCACCCACGTGAAGATCATCGACCCGCAGAATCCGGACGAGAACGAATGAGGCGGCGGCCTCCCGACTCCCTCCGCCATCGGCCGCGGCCTGGCCCGCCGCTGCGGGGGACGCAGCTGTTTACATGACGTCCATGGAAATCGGTGTTCGCTCAGCCGCTGCTCCTAAGCCCTGCTCCTCGAAACGGCCGTTTGCTGTTGCCTAGCGACAGATTCTCCCGCGCGCCCGCGCGCGCCCTGCCCGCTCCCGCCGGCTGCGGCGCGCGCTGTAGCTGTGGTGCAATGTTAGGTATGACTTCTGTTTTTATTTCCCTTTTTTTCCCCCTTCAGGCTGCCTGAAGCTTTCGCAGGTAAGATGAGAAGTCTGGCTTCGCTAGTCAGCCCAGGAAGCTTTTAGCCAGCGGTGGCGCTCAGTCACGTGACAGCGCCGAGGCGATCACGTGACGCGGGTGTGATTTCCTTCCTTATATATATATATATATATATATATATTACACACACACATTGCGGACACGTGCTTGGTTGCGGGGAGGACTCACCCCAGGCGTGATGGGGGATGACGGACTTGCAGCTGAGAGGAGGCAGCAGGTTTAATGGAGACCCTTCTGCACGTCACCGGTGCCCCTGCCTGCGAAGCCTGAGACGCGGAGCGGCGAGATCGCCTGCACGCCCCTGCCGCTGGTACCACGTGCGTTTGCCTATCGGATATACACCCGGAACGGGGGAGTATGCGCGTCTCCGCCGGGATCCAGCTCGGGTTCTGACCTGATGTGCCGTCCCCGCGGCCTATGGCGTTATGCTCCTCATAGATCCATGCCACCAGTCTCCCGAGCGCCCCCGCAGGATGCAGTGCCCCATCCTACCGGCGGCAAGGAGCCCGCGATGCCGCCTTTTACCCTTAAAAAGGAGGCAGGGAGATGGCCCGCGAATGGCTGCTTGCATGATGCTCTGGCCCCCGACCCAGTGCCGCTTCCCCCGCTTTTTAATGCCAAGCCTCGCGTCCCGCCTGCCCGGAATCGCCCTATCGTTACTTGTGCAGCTCCGCCTATCTTTAGTCCTTCAAATCAAGCAATATTACAATTTCTAGTTTAAAAAAAAATAGGTCCTTTAATTTCTTTAAAAAAAAACATTGAGGTTGCCATTAAACTATATGCCTTTTGACATTAACAGTATTACTGTGCTTTTTGTTTATATTTTATTAAAAAAAACTAAATTGTGCCTTTTATTTTCTTACATTTACATGCATCACATGGTTGACGTGTGTGTGTAACTCATGTACAGTGCAAGTAAATAAAGGTGTTAACTTGTCGCTTGTGTGCTGCTCTTCATGCATGTGTGCGCCGTTTTGGCAGATGGGGGCTCTGAAATGGAGCAGAGCCGTTATAAACACTTATTATAACACAAATTGGAACACAACTGCTGCTTTGTGGACCTGCCCTGAGGGGCAATGACGAGCAATTAAGGGTTTCTAATGAGAATCTATAAACGGAGCTGGGAAGCTGAGGCGCGTCAGCGAGAAACTTTTCAAGGTCGAGGCTCCGAGTCGGATGCCCGAGGAGCAGCAAGCGGGAACTTTCCGGAAAGACGGCGGCCGCCGGCACTCCAGGCCGGCATGCGTGCAGCAGCGATGCCTGGCATCACCTCACATCGGGGAACGGAGCCCTTAACTAGCAAAGTGGTAGTTAATCAGCTCGATGAACCCGAGACGGCGGTCGCAGCCACGGATCACTGCACACTACATGTTACCCACCATCTGAAATAGTTCAGCAAACATCTGGCTTTTAAATAGTACATGTCAATTATAAAGGGGGATTGTTCTAGATTGATGTCTGCATGGTAGACGAAGAACATCAGGCATGTTTTTCCTTCTCATCGGTGCAAGTTTCTTTTATTTCTCATACATTTCTGGAGAATCAAGGGCTGTAGAAAATAAATCTGAGCTATGGGTGCGTGTTGGACGGAGCAGAGCGCCCGTTCACTTTTACGGTCTGTGTTTAAATACATCAGGAGCCGCCACAGCGCCCCCAGCGGCCTCGCCGTGGGCTGCATTCGGCCCCCTGGGCTGCCAGGGCTTTAATAAGACCCGCACGTTTGATGGGGCTTAATTCCACAGAGAAGCACTATACGGCTCGTCGACACGACCCAGACTGGCACAGGAAGCTGTCACTTAAGAATTTTAGAAGTTATGTGTTTCATAGAGATTTTTGTTATATGATTAATTAAATCATACAACGGGACTGTGTGGATACGCCAATTACGCAACAGGTACCACAAGTTTGAGTCGATCTGTTAGTCATATTGCATAATGCTTGATCAGATTTTTAAAAATTCTTCCAGGTCCCCATTAAGTAAAAGTCCCACGGGCTGATCAGCGTTGGCACCAGAGCAAACCTGACAGCCTGGGCCGAAATGTTAATGGCCGGGTCACAACGACAGAATTAGCTGAGTACGGAGGGTCACTTGTACCGGACGGGTGGCAACTTAAAATGACTGGGGGGTACTGACTACAAATGGTCCTTAAACATTACTTATTCATAATGCTTCTGCTTATTTTTTTAGGATGGACGCATTAATTAAAACAAAATTAAATTAAAGACACACGGGTCGCGGATGCATCCAATAACTCTGCCTGCTGCCCACGTCCTGTTTTCTGCAATGCGTCCTTCTGACCACAAGGGGGCCGTATGTCACCCACCCAACGGTATACCTGGAGAAAATGTATGCGTATCAAGACCCGGATTATATGTATAAAAGATTACGAGCGAACGATTTTACGATGCATTAGAAAGACAAAATGGCAATTCATTCCCATTAGTCTTATGCTGCACCTTGTAAATGTGTCTTTTTATAATACCAATAACTGCTTAAACCTATGAGTATTCAGCCATTAACCAAACATTTGTGGTGGAGATAATAGTCACATATCCTAATAATACAACTTACATATGAAACGTGACGACAGTGACTTAGAATAACAAAAAGATCATCACCGGGTAACTGTCTTCCCTAAAACCAAGAAATTGGTAACATTCTGTGTATCATTTACTTATTAAATTGTAGCAGTTTGACACTTGTACTGACTGTCACTGCACAGCTCTGTCCATGCTCTAGTGACGACAGTGACCTTTTAACACGAGTAAGTTGCAAATGACTTGTTTTCATACATACAAACACAGACCACTCGCAGTTATACATCGCCCCCTTCACTGTGATTCTTGTTTTCATACATACAAACACAGAGCACTCGCAGTTCTACATACTCCCCTTCACTGTGATCTTCCTTAGATTTCAGGGGTAACAGCTGGTTACTGTCCCAGCACTGCGACCTTTTGTTCACAAGTCCAGCTCCTCAGCCGTATTTACAGCAGAGGTTCTGGAGCTGGGGGTGGCAGATTAGAGTGGTAGTGCTGAGTGGCCGATTAAG
>JAODKM010000039.1:8917324-8930650 GCA_026780845.1 Petrocephalus sullivani
TAGTGGTCCTAAAATTGAACCCTGCGGTACCCCACTATGAACGCAGGCCCACTGTGACATTGTGCCTCTTATAACTATTCACTGCTTCCTATCTGTTAACCAGTTATCAATCCAGGTCTCTACAGTTCCTAAAATACCTGTCGCTTTAAGTTTAAGTAGGGGCCTCTTGTTTATTATTTGCACAACTTATTTTTATTCTATCTATACTTTGATTATATGTTTTGTCTTGATTATATGTTTAATTGTAAGTCATGCCACCACTTGCCCCTAGTGACATTCCTTGTACATGCTGAATAAACATTCTGATTTTATTTGGTTAGCACACATTTTAATAGAAAGTGACGTACATTTTTTTCATGGAAGCCGGGTCAGATGATCTCTGAAGCAATTGGGGCGTTTAGGGTCCCAAACCTAAAGGTGTACTCACTCCGCCAACCTGGGGACTTGAACCTGCAAGCTTCTGACTACAGGCACAGCCCTTATAACCTGATGATAGAACAGTAGAGTATGCGCGTGGTTTAATTGTTAAATACTGCCAGCATTGCCTGGCACGTCCACTTAACCTGCATGGACACAAACTCTGTGGAATCAAACACAGGATATAGGCTCTGTGAATCATTCCCCCTCCCTCCATTATCCTATGCCAGTCAGCTGTTCAAATCCCTAAGATCCCACCCCCCCCACATAAGGCAGCTTTTATGATGTCCTTTTAAATAGTGGGTGGGGCTTGTGTCTGTGTAATATACGCACCTTCACATGGCAACAACTCTTGTACTTCTTTGTTGGTACATTCTTTGATCTGGATCTAATATTGTTGAATCTCTAATCAGTTAATATCAGTTTATTCATAGGACTCTGCATCTGTGATCTGTTCCTGAAAGCCGCACAAAGACTTAGCTCTGAGTTCCCTGTGTCGTCTCGCCATTCTCCTCTGCTATTTCTCATACGGTGGGTCAGCAGGCTGGAGATGATCTGGTCTACTGGTCTAGCAGATGTTTCTATCCGAAGCCATGTCCATTTGAGAAAACAGTGGCACCAGTTCCTGGAGCAATTGGGGCTTTAAGGCCTTGCTCAGGGGCCCAAGGGTGACATCACTCTGCCTACCACAGGATTTGACCAGGTGATTATCTGATCACTGGCACAGAGCCACACACCATCCCATAAAGTAGTCCCAGTGTGTTCGGAATGGAGACCAGCTTGTTGGAGCGGCCACTGAAGAGGTCTAATCATGGACTGCACAGTCGGTCCAGTGGTGTGGGAGGGAGGATGTTGGCCTAAACAAAACCCTAATGAATTGAGTGGAATAAAAAGGGCACTAGGGGGGCCTTTGTTCCCATCCCTGTGTCCTGCTACTTAGAGCAGTCATTAGTGATTCACATCCGTGTAAGACTGGACGACCATACCTGGCCATCTGGCCAATACAAACACACCCGAAGGCTTCATCTGACCCCCCACATACACCCCCGGGCCCAAGACTTCCTACCTGAACCATTTTTAAATCAACATCTTACACATGTTATACACGTGGAAAACACAAAAATCTCACTTAAAGATCTTGCGTTCAGGACATGATGGCTTATGGATCTCATTGATGTCTGGGGTCTTAGTATTGATCTTGCTACTGTCACCTTTGAAGTTGATGTGTGGGGCTGAAATTTCCCTGCGCCAATACAAACATATGAATCATAGCGTTTCCTAAAATTCCAGTGTCTATTAGTCATATGCAAAGTAAACAATCAGTTCCACTATGCAAAGAAAATCTTACTTTATATGCCCTTCTTCTAAACACAAGTTAACACAAATCAGAAGTACAGATTATTAAAGGTGCAAGTATAAATTAAGGTGCATGTTCGGTAGCAGTAAAATAAATCACAATGTACACATGTAGTGCACCATAAACATAGTGAACAATGGTGACAATCCCAAATGATTTGCACTGTTTGTAAACAGAGAACTGAAGTCTAATCAGTCCCAGGTTGCCTTTATTCCACTTCTTGGCAAACATTGTTTACATGCAAATAGATTTTTTTTTTACTTCTGACCGTACCAGGACTGATTTACTGTACAGTTTGTGAGGTTGGTGGAGGACTCTGTAAGTGAGGCATGACTTGACTGTCCCCTAAATCCTCCAATTCTTTGGTGCGGGAAGTCCACTAGGCTGGATCTGTTTGGGGGTTTGGGGGGGGGGTCCTGTGTGCCCTACCCTGTCCTCCTTTCACAACTGTTCCCAAGGAGGAAACAAGACATGAACTCATTTAGGATCTGACACCGCCTTCCCAATTACACTCATCAGCTGAGCCAGTTAACACATCAGGTCTACTGCAAACCCCCAACCCCCAAATAACCCAAAGGCTCCTGCTCCTTCCACCAAAGAGTAGCAGCAAAAAAATTTAAGGTCACCCATTCTGAATTTCATGGATTTATACTCTTACAGTCCTGAGCTGGCCAATAACCTCAATTGCTTCAGCAAAAACTTCACCCATCTTCAAGATGATAGGTTTCGGGGACCTGGATCCAATCTCATTCAACACAGGGCAGGAGGCTGGAATATACGAATGATGGCTCATTGCAGAGCACACACCAACAGGGATACACTATGGACTATTTAGAGATGCCAGTCAACCCTAATTTCACTGGAAGAAGAATCCCAGGCAACAGGGGAAGAACATGTGAAGTCCACACGCAAGGACAGGAGGCAGGGTTCAGATCCCCAACTCTTCAACAAAACATCCAGCCATGTTGATAACAGCTACCATTAAAGAACCAATGCTACAAGATCTGAATAAAGTCTGTGGATGGCATCAGCAATCATTCACTCAGAAGACAGATCCGACACTGAACCGTTACTCAAAGCCGTTTTATTCTCTCCGTCTCTCATGAGACGAGGCTTCGTTCGGCATGGCAGGAAAAAGCTTAACATGCGAGGATGGCCTGCCTTGGCGGATGACAAATGTGAGTCAAATAAGTTATTGGGAGCTTTTCACACAATAGAAATGACATGTTACGTGAACTCTTAGAGGTGAAAACACAATTTTAATTACCCCATTCATACTCTTCATATTATTACAATCTCAAATAAAAAAAATTTACACTAAATTTTACACCAAACAAATATTGTTGGTTGTCTTTACAAAATAGTTCTATTTAATAGGATGAACACAAATGGAGTCACTAAATAAATAAACTGAAGAAACCTAAAAAGTCCCGTCCGATATTAATCTGTCTCCATCAGAGCCCGTTTTTGTGGTCTTTGGAAGAAAGGTGCCAGAGCTGACCAGAGTGCATGGACCATGGGAGGCATGCAGAGATCTCCCCAGAGAAACTGTCCTTGGGGAGACCCATCATGCTGAAAATTGCTTGGGTGGTCACCCGCAATTGGGCAGAGTCCTTGCTGTTGAGTCAACCACGGTTTCTCGCGAGGACACGAGTCTGTATCTTGGCCCAGACACCTGGAACCCACCTCACCGCTGGAGGTCTTGCATCCTTCTTCTGTGCCGCAGTCACCAGCATGAGTAGGAGAAGAGCGGGTATTGGCTCCAGTCAGCTATGTTGCCGTGGTGATAGCCATGGTGCATGGCAGGGGCACTATACTCTGCAGGGAGGTGGTGGGCAGATGGGGCAGGATACTGCCCAGGGGTGGGGCCACCCCACTGGCCAAGAGCCTGCTCAGCACCATAGGGGGTGTACAAGGTGTGGCCCAGCACCGCTGGCTTCCCTGTCGGGGTCACAGCCACATTAAGGGCACCAGCGTAGTCCTGGGGAGAGCCGGTAGGGAGCTGTGAGCTGCTGAGGGTGGATCCCATGTCCAGGCTGGAGTGGGCCTTGGGTGCCTCATCCACATCGGGGACCCGGGACTCGTAGCTGGGGCGGCCTGTGATGCTGGCCACACTGGAGGAAGATGAGGGCGACCTCCCATAACCACGGACCCTGTGCATTAGGGAAAGAGAGATGATTATGTGGTTGGTAATCCAGTCCCCAGCTTCACAGCATCTTGGGCACAAGATGAATAAGTTACGGCTGTCGAGGAGCCCAGAGTGTGAAGAAGGCTTGTGATGGGGCGCGTACCTGTAAGGCTGGTAGGAAGCCGGAGCGGGTACTAGCTGTTCCGTGCTGTAGACGTCCCGGGCGTCGGTGCCCACCGGCGACTCAGTGCGCAGGCCCAGCTGGGCATCCTGCTCAGCCCCCCAGGGCGAGTAGCGTTCCTCCTTCACCGCAGTGCCGTCTTTGCTCTTGGTCATCTCTGAGGGACGATGGCGATCCTCCTCAAAGGCTTCATAGGGCGAGCCACGGAAATCTGTGTGGGAAAAGAGACAGACGGCGCCTCTGGTGAGTCTCAGGTACATAGAAAGGCAAGGAGTGCCTCTCGCACCGAAAGGTGGGGCGAGG
The DNA here is from genome assembly GCA_026780845.1 of Petrocephalus sullivani. Lineage (NCBI taxonomy): Eukaryota > Metazoa > Chordata > Actinopteri > Osteoglossiformes > Mormyridae > Petrocephalus > Petrocephalus sullivani. The sequence goes on from JAODKM010000039.1 coordinate 8,921,711, forward strand.
CGCCCACCGCCGAGACCGCCAAGTGCCGTACCTGGAGGGCTTCCGTGTTCTGAATCCTTGCTTACAACATTGGGTTTTTTGTAAGGTCTCTCAGTATAAGAGTGACTCCTGTGTGCTCGCCTGTGTAAGGGTCAAAGAAAGACAATCAGACAATCATGTAAGCTTCACCCACAAGACAAGAACACTAAAGCATTAGAGAACTCATCCAGAAATTACCTTTTTGTGTTGGTGCCTTCATCTCTGAAACCTTTAGCAAAAGGATTGTGGTCTATCTTCAGCTTGGTAATCTAAACATCAAAGGATCCAAAATCACCATACAGCAAGTTACAACTGTTCTACAACAGACCAAATACAATAGATCCTGCAAGTTATGATTGACATTTTGAGTCGTGTTTATATTTGCTGATTTTTGGACTGGTAGTGAAAATTGCAAGAAGAATTTGCCGAACACACTGTTATCTTTTTTTTTTTAAACAGTATTTATGTTACCTTTGGTAAAAGGCTCAGATAAGTATAGAATAATATATTTCTTAATATATTTCTTTGAGAAGGATGTTGTGCGTTGGTTATACTATGAAAAGCATATTGGGGCTCGAACCTACATCCTACAAGCATTAGTGAAAAATTGAACAGGGCTGGGGCTTACTTTGGTATTCTGGTAGGCTGTGACCGCCGTGAAGGATGTCTCGGGGAAAGTGAAAGTCTGGAAGACACTCCAGCGGACGCTGAAGAGGTCATCGGCCTGGACGATGTGGAAACGTGGATGATACCTGTGCATGGAGTGAAGGATGATCTGCAGAATAGAAAGAGACAGGTGAGTTTGTGTAAACCTTTGGGCAAACGGCCCAGCAGAAATATGGAAGTTACCAAGTCCTTACTCACTGTCAATCATCAAGATACTTTCAGGTACAACTGTTTACAAAAATCCTTCTGATCTAAGGGTGCTTTGTGGTGGCTCTGTTTGTGGTCATGGATGGAGCTAGGGGCAGTGAAGGACGGGGCAGAGTCACTCACGTGGCCATGCTGGTCAAGCGTATTATTGGTCAGCTTGAGCTTCAGGAAGGACACAGGTTGCTTCATCCAATGGCTGCCAGGCGCTGGTGAGTCTGGGTGGACATAGGTCCGGCATGGGGGCTGCGGCTCCGCCTTCCCGGCCACCTCCCACTTGTCCTTGTTCCACTTTTGGGGTTAGAGACACCGTTAGCATTCACAGGTCAGGTCAAGATGCGCTTCTCTCAACCGTGACTAAATGTAATCTAAATTTCACTAGTAGACGTGTTGTGGAGATAAAGGTAGATTCTGGGTGATGGTGCTGCCTTGTTTACTTAGGGCTGTACCACCCATGGAGAGGGGCAGGGGAGAAAAGGCATGTGAAGCAGCACCCAGCAGGGGTTAGAAACAACAGGAAGCGGCAGTCTCCTTTGATGTTCCTTGACGAATAGTGCCAGCTAACATGGGGACTGGGCAGGAGACGCAGTGGAGACACAAGCTGAAGGCCCATTGCAATCACTATTCCCACTGGTCTTTATAAGATTGAACAGGCGGCGTTGGATTGGATGTATTAATGTCACTAGTTTTTTCTTGGCAATGATGCCCTACTCACCTTATATCTGAAGGAGTCAACAGGAAACATGTCGACCAACATTATATACTTGGCGTAGGGCAGCAGTCCAGTGAGGCTGATTTTGCAGTGCGGGAACATCCGCCTGAAAGAGACACACAATTCCACAATTTGGTTACCCATACTGCTATCCATAGGGACCATTCTCAAGAACAAATAGACATAGACATAGATGTATTTAGATTTATATCTGGCCTAATAATGGATTATCTTCCTGATGGCAACAGGTAATGGAAGGGTAGGGTTCTACAGGCCTGGCTCATTCCCTTACCTGCCCGGCTTGGTAATGATCATTTCTGTTCCGATCTCATGGAAGGACTTCCAGAGCTCGGGTTCTTCCAGTGTCATTTGGACGTTGCTCTGGTGATAGGCATCCGGACCCCCCGGCATGGAAGACGTTGGTGGGGGGACACTGAAATTTGGCTTTAAATCTAGGAAACAGAATTAGGAGTTTAGGAAGGCACATTACTGTTGCCAAAAGTCCAAGAGAGGTAACTTGTCAACAGAAATTTCAGCATTGTGGATGCCAATAACAGTTTATGTTTAATGTCTTACAAGAGATGAAGTTTTATGAAAGTATAGCTGTTAGCTTTATTATCCAACAGTCAGACAAAAACATCCAAAAGACAGAAACAAGCCAATGCACTCACCTCGAATGGGCTGCATCCCTTACTGCTACAGAAGGAAGGCAAATCCTCCAAAATGTCTGGTTTCCAGGGAAGGCCAAGTAGCAGAGGCCAGAGAGGTATAGATGAAGTGCAATGGTCAATTCCAGTGATCAGAAACCCAAGCTTCATACATCCCACCTTTAGAATGGCTGAAGGGGTCAGTCTAGTCCACAAGATGTGCCAGGAAAGGAGCAAGTGAGCTGATTGAGGTGTGTAGAGTTCTCTGTACCTAGAGGGAAGTATGCCCCCTGCTTTTAAGGAGAGTCCCGCTGGGGGCGGAGCCTATGGGACTATTCCCAGCCTTTGAAGTGGCACAGTAGGGGGGAGGAGGTCCTAGGTTGTGCCTCATTGGACAGAGGGCAAAATCAAAGGGACTTAGCAAAGCCTTGATACCGATCCCCACAGGAAAGGGCCTGGAGGAAGTACACCTTTATGAACTGCTAGGAGAGTTTTAAACAAATGTGGATGGGCTTCTGCTAAGGGCTCGGACTGTCCCAGGAGCAGTCTGGGATGGACACAGAGAGCTGTAATTAGTCATTCATGCAAACACCACCGTACCTAGTAGTGGGCTAAAACATAAGCGCTATAATTCCATAGACATCACCTATGAACTACCCAAGTACCCATTAAGTGTTTATAGCTAACTCAGTGTTTTCATGGCTAAATATTCATTCCAGTCCAAGAAAGCCATATGCAAGATGACTCTCCGGGAAGGATCAAACATTTCGAAAACAGTCAGCAACGGTCTGTGTAGTCTGCTTCAGTTTTGAGGAAAATCACACTGCTGTCTATTACCAACTCTTCACACTGAGTCAACTGCAATTTAGCAAATTCATTTTCTTCCAAAAAATCCCAAATGCTGTTACTCATGTGTTTTGCATGACCGAGGGAAAGGAGCCCACAGCGGCGATGGCAGCACCAGCATGCATCACAGCGCTTGTGGGCTGCGTTGGTCTCCGGAACTGTGTGCGCTCTCCGCAAACCTGCGGAAAATAAGCGGCTCGCTGACAGTAACTGAGGAGCCAGTGGTGATATATCTGCTTCTCAGGGTGAGAGCGGGCCTCACCCTCAGCCAGTGATTCAGGCGAGAGGGCCCTGTGAAATGCTGTGAACACATTATGAGGTATAAACAGGCCCCCGATGCAGCCTCTCGACATCCAGCGCTGCGTGGAGACGAGATGCCGGCAGTTAGGGAGAGTGAAAATCCAGCGCGTAAATCCATAACGTGCGTCGTTACCTGCAGCAAGCCGGGATGACTCCCCTCAGGTGAGGCTCACCTGGGGGCGGGTTCCTTGAAATGGCAGGGTTGTGTATTGGGGGTGTCTGGGGAGAACAATGAGCCCCCACTAATCTCATTAGGGGTGGTTTCCCCTGCGGGACCCTGCTTTCCCCGGGTGGAGGGAGCTTGTACGGCCGCCACTTAACACTTAGTTAGATCCGTGCCTCTGAGTCGGAGCACAGACAGACGGATGGGGTAGCGGAGGAGCCGGCTCCCAGGCTGGGGGTCTCCCAGTGACCCCCTCCCCTCCCAAGCCAAATCCACAGCCTCAAATTCACAACCTGCCCCCCTCCCACGCCCTGTCCCGTCTCCTACCCTGACTGGGCCATGTCCACCACTCAGACGGGCTCATGCTAAGTGGCCTGTCCATGGCACAGAGTGACTTTAGTACATCCTATTAATACTGTCCGCCACTTTCATTCAGGCGACCCGCCGGACGGTTCTGATGCCGGTGCCGGGTCAGCTGAGGTGAGGTCCCCTCCTCAGGACCTCGGCAGCTGGGACATCACTCGGGGATCCCTTTGTTGCTTCAGATTCCAGTCCATTGCGACTGCATAAATTCCCAGGGTCCTCCCGTGTGCTGTGTGCCCCGTACAGATCTGTGATCCATGTTAATCAGAGCCATAACAAGCCAATATTTTCACTGCAAAGGTCATCGAGCCTCATCTGAAGTTGCGGCCCTACATTTGGTGTATTTTCTGTATGAGGCTCATAGAAACAGGCAGAAGGATCCAATCCAGAATGTTTTTCAATCTAAAGTGGAAAATAAGAAATACCCAAGCTGTTTGGATTCATTTAGGCATTAGTGTGGTTTTCTACTTAGCCCCTCCCCCCCAACCAAATGAATGTACATTAGTTAATTTAGATGATCTGCACCATTTCCATCAGACCCCCTGGTACAGGCTTAGCCCCTCTCCCCCTTTCATAGATCCCCTAGTGATGCTCCTGTTTCTGGCTCACTTCAGTTCATAACTTCGACTGTTTCCAACCAACAAAACTTTTTGTCCTTTCCAGCCTAAGCCGAGACGTTCCGCTAGAAGTTTTTGTGAACTTTCCGGAATTGCCGTCCCCGCCTCCATCCCCTCGCTGCTCCGGGAGCCGATGTCCAGAGGTCGATGCGGCCTCTCCCCACTAACGGGGGGTCTGTTAAGGTGGGACTCCGGGGGGGCAGGAGGGGCCCTAGGGCAGACGTAAGTGGCGCAAGGAGAGAGCGGCGTTTATGGGAGGTATCGAGCGGCCCGATGGCAGCGAGTGGCTGTACGCTCGCCTGCTCTCATAAAGGCCATTAGGCGCAGAGGCCCCATCTCAGCCTCTCACACCTCTGTGCTGCGGCTCGGTATTAACATTAAAAGGCTGTTTGTAATGCACTAGAAAACAAAGAAGGGAGGAAGGTGGCAACATCGGCTCTCTCTATCGGGGAGGGGGGGGGGAATTAACAGGGTATCACCCCCCCCATGCTTCCCCCCAGTGTGCGATGTGACTCAACCTCCGTGCTAAACCAATTGTCGTGGAGGAGTTATTAATCACAAGTTTGGTGCTATTCTCCTCACTTTGCACTTCTGACAGGGCTCTCCCCTCCCAGAAAGAACCCTCAATACATATCCCAGGACATCTGTTTTGGGTAAGCAAACTTAGCTGGGTTCACCTGGCTTCAAATGTAAGCGAGGCAGAGGGTTAAGATATTGGGACATTTTACTATAGGTTTGAACAGACTTGGCACCTCAGAGCATCCGACAATAAGCATGTCCCACAGCTCTGTTGATTGCCAGGTGGTGGCGTATTATTTAAGGAACTAGATGAACTATTTTCTGAGCAGTTATAGTAAACTTCTTTACAAGCTGTAAAAAAATCAAGCCATGCGTATAGCTATGAATATAAGTATCTGCTCCATCCTGGAAGGGTGAAAGGCCTGGGGGGTCCGGGGGGGCTGTGAAGGCTCCTGAGGGTATCAGGACCTGTTGAGGGAGGTGTCTGTTTTGGCAGAAGCAGCGTTGAACCCCTCCACGGGCTGCGGGGCATGCTCGGGTGCTCATGTGTCCAATAAAGAGGGTTCTCCCCCCTACTAATGGGAGACTGTCTTAGATTATGTACTGAGCCGCAGCGCATCAACATCAATGGCAGTGTGGCTGACAGACAGGTAGGTAGGCAGACAGGTGGGTGGGCAGGTGGACAGACAGAAAGACAGGCAGATGGGCAGATGGACAGGCAGAAAGACAGGCAGATGAGCAGATAGACAGACAGAAAGACAGGCAGATGGACAGGCAAAAAGACAGGAAGATGGGAAGGTGGACAGACAGAAAGACAGGCAGATGGGCAGATGGACAGACAGAAAAAATGGGGCCTGTAGGTACCGCAACAGTTAATGACACAGGGGTTGTTGGGTCACATCTCGAGAGTTTCCTGCTGTACCCCTTAAGCCCATTTCATACTGCACATGTCCGCATTTGGATCAGAGGGGCGTGTCTCAGCCGTCCGGCATCTCAGCACGCTCGTATGTGGAGCGGCTGACAGACAGGCCGGAGGGACTCTGTCTCACCAGTGAGAGCCTCAATTAGCCTGCTTTCAGCGCATCTCGTGAAAACGTCCTCCTCGCAGGCACTCGGGCATCAGTGCACCTGACAGACGGTGAGAGTGGATCGGAGAACAGCCCCGGGAAAGGAGGGGGGGGGGGGTACACTGCCCCACCTTCATGTGTTTATCTCCTTTTGCAGCACGCTGGGGAGTCATAGGCTGCTGGCTTTATTACTGTTTATTGTTATGTGTTAAGTTTGCACATGGATGTATTTCATCCTGCTTGTACTGACAATAGAGCTTTTGAATCCTTAAATCCTTAAATCCTAACACATCAGAAAGGGTTTCAGTCCCCTCTGTAGACAAGTAACTTGGGTAATTAACATTAAATTAGTCCAAAACTAGTTGCTATGTATGTAATTCTGAATCCACACTTTAGACAGTGAGTGAGTACAGCTGGGCTGCGATGCACAGAGACACACAGAGACACACAGAGAGACATTATCACATCTATACTGAGCTGCTCCTTGACTTGCTTGACTTGTAACTCATTATATGGATTGAAGTTTAAGTGCGGCAATACTCCCACCCCCAGCCTTAGTGATGAGACGTTAGGGCCATTGCAGTTTAGAATGGGGCGGGGGGGGGTCATTGATCCCCTGTGCTCTGGTCCCCCCCCCCCCCGCCAAGGGTGTCAGTCTGTGGCCATTTGCCCTAAGTGCACAGATCCCCTGCTCTGAATGGGCAGCAGCTGCTAATACACAGCCTGCTGCCGGGATCAGACGACCACTAAAAAGCCCCCCCCCCGGGGCCCCGACGAGAAACGTCACACCTCTGGCCCCCATTAGCCATGCGGTGCGCCTTTTTGATGCCTTAATTGGCCACTTTGAGAATACAGCCAGGACACATTAAGCCAAGCCAGGACATGCCAGAGCCGAACCGGGACGAACCAGGGCTGAGGGCCAAACGGGGACGGACCACGGCTGAGCCAGGACACAGCAGAGCTGAACTGGGACAAACCAGGGCTGAGCCAGGACACAGTAGAGCTGAACTGGGACAAACCAGGGCTGAGCCAGCACCAGGCAGGTCACAATTTAACAGTAAGCCTGTATATAAAGAATGCCTTGGAAATGGAGCCATTATGAATAAAAGAAGGTAACAGAATGGGGGGGGTGCTTTGTGTCACCTGAACTGGCGACCTTGTAATCCTCAGAGTAACGGTGTCCTGTCCGATTACACCGAAAGCCTGATCCAGCCAGCCCCCTCGCTGCTAACAGCCCCCTAACAGCCCCCACATTGCTAACAGCCCCCTAACAGCCCCCACACTGCTAACAGCTCTCATTACACATTTTTATATTTGAAAACACTGCAAGAGCAAATAAAAAAAAAAACACACAACTGGAAAAGTGAAGGAATTCAGGGTGAGTGAATATGTGAGGTTATTCGCCCCCCCCAAAGACACCCCCCAGCAGCCGTCTGTCAAGCTCAATTTATTTTCATGCAAATACACGCGTCTCCACGTCAGATTAGGGACGCGGCCGCGGAAGCCCCTTGTGCAGACCCGTGTCTGCATGCTGCTTTTAAGGACGACGTCCCTTCCCATCGCATCGCCTCTTCTCCAGGGTCTTTATCCCACTGAGGAATCTAGCTGCCCTGCTAATAGTATCCTTTCCCTTTGTACTTCCATTACACTGCCTTATGCCCCTTTAAGAAGCAGTTTATAAATCACAAAAAAAGCGACGGATGAATTACAATAACTGCTGCTTCCTTTGTATTTCAGCATTTGAGAGCACTGACGAATGACCAAAGGGGGATGCGCACGCTGTGCTGATCTGGGGGTTATTCCCGCCCACGCTTCTCAGAGCCATGCAGCTGACAAAGTCATGAGATCCAAACGGGGTGGACCAGGACACATTTGGTCCTGTCCATAAAAAACAGACCAACCCTATAGCATCGCCTGCCTAGTCAGTGATGGGGGGCAGTGGTGGCAAATTCACAGCACTTCTTAAGCAACTGCTGCTTGCTAATGAGGCGTAATGGGCCACCGCGTGTGGGAGGCTCAGGACACTGTGCCGGGCTGCGGGGCAATGCTTAGCATCAGCCTAGTGGCTGACAGACCCCACACGTTGCTATGATGTCACAGGCTTACCAAAGGCCCTCACAGCTTTTATCTAATTAACCAGCCCCGTATTCACGGTGGCAAAACAAATTAAGGACGCGGAAGGTGAACCCATGTGGGATTTAAACCAGCGATCTCTCGCTGATGCCCGCCCCCCCCCCTTCTCCGGCATTACCCTACTGGGTCCACAGATGGTAAACTAGAGCATTGCTTTCTTATTTATGCGGCCCGAGAGCATGATTTTAAAAATAGCCAATGAGGCTGACGTTAAATTTTTTGAGTCAATTTATATTCCCGTGTGGTTAAGCATCATGTCGCCTTATCACACACGGCTGCCCTCAAATCTCCCAGTGCCTCATGGGTACACAGGCACGTTAGGGACACAGAGAGCCTCCAATAAATACAAAGTACAGCCACTGGCTCTTTGTCAAGGTGGGAACTAGCACACCCACACAGCAGACCTACAACCTGCAGGTGTACAAGCCCATTCATAGGGGGCGACAAAGTGCCACATGACCAGGAAAAGGAAAAACTCAAACCCAAACTTTTCACATATACTGAGACAGCTGTAATATAAAGAAAAATAAAAATATAAAGAAAAGTGACATATTTGGGAGGATAATATGCTTAAGTGAAAAGAATCACTCCACAGAGGAAAGGGTGTGTTATCAAGTGTATTTTTGGTTTGTAACATTTTTAATGCAGCAAATCAGTGTTAGGAGAATAACACTGCCCCCTGGTG
>JAODKM010000039.1:8997384-9012912 GCA_026780845.1 Petrocephalus sullivani
CAGCAGACTGAGGAACAGCTTTTTCCAGAGAGCTGTGGCCTCCGTCACACCCCTTCCCACTATAGAACACTGACCATTAAGTCATTCCCACACCTCTGTATTGCTGCTGATATGCACTTTAAATTACACTGACATGTAAATAGCCATAATCTATAAAATAACATTTTTCATCCACCCCACTGTAGACTGCACTAGGGAATATATTTTTATATTGTATTTTACTAATAGTCATCTATTGTGTTTGTTTATTTTATATATTCATGTTGTATATTAATGTATACCTCTTGCTGCCGAGCTTAGTGTTACCAAACAAATTTCATTGTATTTTTTGATACAATGACAATAAAGTCTCTTATGTCTTATTCTTACTTGCACATCCAAATCCATCAAGTGTCAGACATAAAAGTCATTATACTTATATGATGTTATACTTATTATTATACTTATATAATAATAATAATGTATAATGTATTATACAATATACATTATACTATACAAACCTATACTGCCAACCTTCAGGTTACCCTATATTTTTAAGCACTACACTAGCAGCTACCGTATCAGGTAAGGTCATAGGCACCTGCTGTATCTTCCCTCTTCTTCTTCTTGCATGCCACGCTGTCTTCTCCTGTGCGGGTCTCTACACTTAAACTCTTGTCCCCAAGCAGCTGCTCCGCCTTTCTCTTCCTCCTCTTTTTTGATGCTCCTTCATCAGTTGCTGTTTCCTCATCTTGGTGTCTTTTTGCTCTTGTTCCTGGTAGGACACTAGTGGTTTCCAATTCTTCCTGCTTGGCTGAAGACTGTAGTTGCTGTCTCTCTCTCGCCTGCTCCTGAAGTTTTGCCAGGAGGGCTTTAGATCGAGACTCACTTGTAGATTGATTACCATCATCGTCATCTCCCAGATACCTGAAAACCAACCCGACTATTACACTAACTGTAACGGAACAGACATACCTACTGAGTGTTGTATTCATCGCAGTTACTCTGTACATTTTGACTTTAGCAGACATGAAAACGACTTTCTTCTCACACAGCATAACTCATGGAACCGAAAATGATTAAACAACACTATATCCGCGAAAAGAAAAATGGGCGTACATACCTATTTATTAGGAAAAGTGACATCGTCCACAGTTCTTTAGTTGGATTTAAATCAGGAACCCGGTTGACAAAAATGAGTGTTTTCAGTCCACAGGGAACCCAGCCGCATATTAAAACCCCTTGAAATATCTCTGGCTTTCAACTATATTACATTACAACGTGACATGCCATTTGGATTCTGCACACAAGCGTGTAAAGCGTGCACAACGGATTACAGGACCTAACCAGACACACAAGGTAGTAATGTAAGCACGCTGAATTCCATGTGTCGATAATAGGCACCTAGTGATGGCGTCAATGTCTCACGTTTATGACGCCAGCGGGGAGGAAAAGAAAACGCAATCGTATAAGGAAACTTTTAATCAATATTAGAAAAGTCTACAAATATCACCAAAATCACAATGGTTCATTTTAATAAAAGCTATTCGCATTCGGCTATTTGTTTACTGATATACGGCGCCCCACTCTCACTTGGTACAGTCCAAAGTGACGCTGTCCAATGAGGGCAAAGCACGAACATTTGAACGCCGAGCAGACGCGGTGTTGTTAGCAGGTTAGCTCGCTAGCAAGCAGCCTTCCTGCCGCGTACCGAATACGGCGCTCCTGGCCCGTTACATCGCCGAGAATGACGGACGAGTCTCCAGCTCGGCTTGAGCTCCGTTTCCGAACGTCACTGCCGGGGTGAGGTCCTAGGCCGCCTGACGCGGCGGGAGCCAGCTTATCGGTCTCGGAGCGCGGTAGCGACGCCGTACTCTGCGGGAGTTTCTGCTGGGGGGAAGCTACGGCCGTACCCGGACACGCCGGACCTGGGGGGGATGGTAGCCGCCGATGTGCAGGAGGGATTCGGCCAGGGGCAGGCAGCACCGCGTTTATTCGGGGCATGTGTGCCGCTCGCGGTGGAAAGTGTAAATCGATTAGTCCGTATCCGGAGAGATTGATATCTTATGAACGAGGCTCATATTTACAGCTTCTCCTTTTGTACCTTAATTACAGTAGCCAGCACGTAATGTTCCTGCTGCCTGAACTGGTCAGCAAGCCTGTTATGCCTACAGGACCTACTCGTGTTACAGTGGTTAGGATGATTAGCGACCTGGGTTAGGGAGCCTTCATCTCACTGGCATAATGTGTAGACATTATCCTTGTTACTGTAAGAAAATGAGCAAATGCTGATTGCTGGATATTGCTCTTTGTCATGCAGTGAAGAGGTGGCTGAGCCTGGCTCTTTGTACAGGAAAAACGCGAGTGTCGATCACCTGGATGACGGCTATATCACCAAGAACTTTAGTATGGGTGAGTTATCAGCTATGAGTGATGTATTCCATTTATGAATGTTGGCGTCATTACAGTTAGCCTAGCAAAACAATATTGGGTTCTGTAACTTTTCCAAGCAAGTAACATTAGCTTGAAATTACTGTTTTAGTTGGGTCAAACCTTTTGTATCAATCTATTTATATTCCTGCCTTGGGTTGTAAGCGAATGGTGTTTAATGTGCAAACAGAGGGTGGGAGCACAGTTTGCCACAGCGACATCCTGGACGACCTCTTGGGGGTCACTGAGATGATGGGCGCCGATGGGACTCTGGGCAGCTTCCTCCTCAGGTGAGTCCTCTCCCTCGCCTGCCTCACTGCGGCCACGGCTCCATTTCCTTGAGCGACTGTTTGTTTTGCCACCGCAGCCATGAGTCATCGACTGGAGAGGTTAGCCCGGGCCTGCAGCTGAGTGTGGAGACCCCGGAGGAGAGGGTGACTGGGCTGGAGAAGAGACTGGAGACTGGGCTGGAGGCACAGACTGCAGACCTGGACCTGCAGGAAGAGGTGGGCTGACTCCAGAAGTTGGTATAATATAGACCGGAGCAGTGTGTCTGGTTGGTGTTTTCTAAACCCGAAGAGATGACCTCCGGATTTAGTCTGGGGAGGGAGTTCTTGGAAAAATTTTATGTGGGGGAGAAATATAGAATGTTGTTTGCTGTGAGATACATTCCTTATACCATCTTCAAAATTTAGAATTTGGGGGTGGTAGGTGGCTCTGGGTTAGGCTTCTGTGTATGGTGATAAGGTTGTTGGTTCGAATCCCATCTTTGGCAGAATAGCCACATCTCCATTTGGGCCCTTGAGCAAGACCCTTAACCCCCCCCCCATGAAATGTTCCCGGGGTTTCGGATAAATGACCTGAACGTGCGTGTTGTACTTCACAGTGTATCTGCACGCCAGTGGCGGCTGCTTGTCTTTCAAGCAGGGGAAGCTCATTTTAGGCCGACCATGATAAAATTTGCATGAATATTTATGCGAGTGAACTATGTGAGTTATGTGTAATTTCTGCCACATTTGAGGAAGCAGAGCCTCTCTCGTCGTCTCGGAGCAATTGCCAGTATATTTGCTTTTTGCTTTAATGTATAGATTACACCATTTCTGAAACATCTTGAAATTTTGTAGTGCAAGAGTTATCTGAGAGAGACCATCCAGCTTTGTGAATTTCTGTCGTCTGAGAAGGTTAGTGACCCTGCTCCTGCTGTGAGCCCCGCATGTCGGCCATGCCCCCCCTGCGGCTCCTCCTAACCCTGCCCCCGTTATCGCCGGATTAATCCCTGGCAGGCGGCAGTGATTGCCGAGCGCGACTTCATTGCCAGGGAGCTGCATGCCCTGCGGGAGCAGAATCGGACCCTGAGGCAGGAGAAGGAGCACCTCCTGAAAGAGATGGAGGAGAGGGGAGAGTTGGAGGAGTTCAGGGCTCTGGAGCAGGAGAGCACCAGGCAGTATGAGGTACCGGCCTCCTCGGGCTGGGAGGCAGCCGCTAGCCGCTCGTAGCCCTGGGTGGGCCGGTAGAGCCCTTAGGGTTTGGAGGCTTCACTCCTGCTTTTCGGGAGCTACAAAGAGTCACTGCTAGTTGATTTGGCCACAGTCTTGAGGTTTTATAGCTGAGTTGTCCACTCAAGATTAAACGGTGCCTGAATGTTCGCCCTTCAGAAGGAGCTAGCTGAAGAAATCGCCGCTCTGAAGAAGGTAGCGGATGGTTCGGGGGCAGATGTCCAGAACCTGGAGGTAAGTCAGCAGACTCCAGCTTCTCTGGCAAACGGATGAGGCCGTCAGATGTGTAGCCCTTGACTGTCTTGTTCGGTGTTTGTCGGGGCGTTCCTTAACCCCCATTAAATGTGCTTTGTTTAATGGTTGAGGGTTTTTTTTTTTTTCCCCCCTCTTTTTTTTCCAGATGGATCTGGCAGCCATGGCAGAAGAGCTGAAGAGGAAGGAGGAGTGGATAACAGAGCTGCAGGCCCTTGTCAGTCTGATTTCTCACATTTTCCGTCTGTGATCTTGGTGGGGTCCCCTCGGTCTCTATGTGGGGTTTGCCTGTTCATGTTATGCCATGTCCTTCTTGGCATGGGCTCCTAGTTTCCCAATATCCTTTGCTTGATGGGCAGTATGGACTGGTGGATGAATGTTTTAGTCTCATCAGTTGTGTGACTTGGGCTGTGACAGTACTGACTCGCTGGCCGCTCCCTGTCTGCTCCACAGCGGCATAAGGACTCAGCCCAGGAGATCAGGCAGCTGAAGCGCTCCCTCCAGGACGCAGAGACGCTGAGCCGCGACGCCAGGAAGGACTGGGCGGTGCTGCGCTCGGAGGCTCAGGCTCTGCGGGAGAGCGAGGTGTGTGGCAGCCCGGGGGATCCCCCGTGTGCCCGCTGGTGTGCATGTGGGTTAAATGAAAATCGCTCTGCTGCCCCCTTCAGGCTGAGATGACCCAAGCCCATGTGAAGATGGAGGAGGAGGTGAGGAGTATTCGTGGTCAGCTGGAAGCAGAGAAGAGGCGCTTTAAGGAGATGGAGGCTGATCTGCTGAAGGAGCTGCAGCGGACCTTTCAGGAGAATGATGACCTGACGGCCAGACTGGCTGTGACGTGTCCTAAAGGTGGGTGCTGACATTAGTGTGGTTTATCTGACTAACGCTCAGGCGGGGCTTGGAGGGGGCAACGGATTAGCGATCAAACTGCTCTTCGGTCATGACTCTAAGTAGCTGAAATTCTTCCCCCTCAGATGTTGAAGCTGCCTTGAGGGCTGAACTGGAGCTCTCCCAGGAGAGGGAGCGAGCCCTCCAGGCCAGAGTAGCCGAACTGGAGCTGTCCCAGGAGAGGGAGCGAGCCCTCCAGGCCAGAGTAGCCGAACTGGAGCTGTCCCAGGAGAGGGAGCGAGCCCTCCAGGCCAGAGTAGCCGAACTGGAGCTGTCCCAGGAGAGGGAGCGATCCCTCCCGGCCAGAGTAGCCGAACTGGAGCTCTCCCAGGAGAAGGAGCAAGCCCTCCAGGCCAGAGTAGCCGAACTGGAGCTCTCCCAGGAGAGGGAGCGAGCCCTCCAGGCCAGAGTAGCCGAACTGGAGACGTTCCAGGTGAGGGAGAGAGCGCTCCTGACTACAGTAATAGAGCTGGGGAAGCCCTAGACGGCTATAATTTCTGAACCTTGTTTATTTGTTCCTGAAAGAGCTCAGGTTAGGAATTAGGGCTGCTCTAGGACTTTTGCCCTATTCATTCTGCAGTGTTGTATAGATTGCAGTCAAACCACAGTCAATACAGCCAGTGTGCATGTAGGTCGGATGTTTGTCTAGCCTTAAGTTGAGGAAGAATAGCGGTTGTTGGTGTAATACTTTCCAGACATTTAGATGTATACAGTATTTAAAAAAAAAAAAAAGCAACCCTTTAGGTATTTTTAAATTTTGCGGTAAAAATTTGCTGGGGGGGATCGATTCCAGTTAATTTTGTTGTAAGGATTTAAAAATACCGCGGTATGCCTTATTTTTGGGAATACCGCCCAAGCCTTTACTAATAAATTTTAAACTGTTCACAGATGCTTACCGGTTTCACTGCACTGATTGTATTTGTTGAAACTCGTCTGGCCGTTCCTAGTCTGGTGGAATATCACTGCAGTACACATGCACCATCCGCAGCCATGTAGCGTAAATGCAAGCTGCTGTGGGGACGACTGTCCCCAGCCTGAAAGCGCGTGCGGGAAAGCCAAGCATGAACTAGGCCCAAGGAAGGAGAAAATGTGGCTCACCGAAAACCGCAAACCAGGTTCCTAGGTGAACACTGGGTGTAAGAAGGCTTACTAAGTGTTTTTTCCTATGACAGAGTAATAATAATTGTGACTTCAAAGCTTAAACACCCTGCACTATGATGTCTGTACAGTATGAAGGTATGAGAGGGCCTGCTCCCAGTCTCGTGATGTAAGAATTGCATGTGCAGTAACGTGCAATGTTTCTGCTTTTATATTGTGCATCGTCCAGTCCCTATAATATACTGTAGCTGTTTTTCCAATTCAGTACAAAGTTCCCTTCTGAGCTGGTTTAGTGTTTGTCAGTTGCATTAGTGTAGGGGGATTTTTCTAGAGTGTGTGTGTGTGTGTGTGTGTGTGTGTGTGGGTGTGTGTGTGTCTTTGTGGGTGGACTGTTTATTACATTGTGGGAACCCGATGTTCCCCACAATGTGGTTTTGACGTGGGGACAATTTTTCTGGTCCCCACAATGATCTGAAAATGCAATCAAACTAAAAATGCCAGAAGTCTCGTGTATTTTGTTTGGTTACTTACGATTAAGGTTAGGGCTGGGTAGGGGTTAAGGGTGTCATGTTAGGATTAACGTTTCCCCCATAAAAATGAAGGAGAGCCCACAAGGAGATCATTAGAAGTGTGTGTGTCCAGGTTACACCAGCACAGCAAGACTTGAACCAGCAGAAATGGGTCTTTGCTGAGCAGCGTCAAGCTTGGGAAGAGCAGCAGGCGGAGCTTCAGCGGCGGGTGAGCTGGACGTCCTTCATGGTGGGATTAGGGATTAGGGAATTCCCAGGGGATCTCTATTTATACACACGGATATTGTGGTGCAGCAGTTCAGTCTGGCTCTCTGAAGTTGGGGGAGACATCAACTATTTAAGTTCCGTTGCTTACACCACTGCGCCACCTGGGGGCTGATTGTGTCACCTGCATCCATAGATACTGCAGCTGACTGAGGAGCTGGAGGAAGAGAGGAAGGAGAGAGTGGGCCTGAACGACGCCTCACAGCGGGTGAGGGTGTGTGGCTCTGTAAGCTGAGGAGGCACAGCGGGAAGCCCACACGCACACGCGCACGCACACACGCACGCACGCGCGCACACGCCCCGGCTGTTTGATGCTTCATTGAGGCTTGCATCTCTTAGTTGGACAATTCTGAGGAAGAGGAGCTGAGGGCTGTGAGTGACCTGAGGGAGAGTGATGCTGGCAGGTCTCTCCAGGCGCAGTCAATCAGGCAGGAGGCACCGCAGTGGCTGCTTCAGGTACACCCCCCCTCCCCCCGCACCCAAGGTTTTGTTGTTCTTTGTTTAATGAGCCTTTAATTCTTTGCTTCTCAACCTGCTCCTCTGGGACCCCTACAGACAGCTGGGAGGCAGCTAAAGCATTGGCAGGTAGTTGGGGTGTGTGTGGGGACTGTCTCGGGTGGGGTGGGTGGTCCCCAAGGGCCGGGTTGAGAATCACTGCTTTAATGAAGCAGTTGACCGCCACAGGAAGCAGTGTTGGGTCTCTGTGTGATGGCTACCCCCCTGTCCACGCAGGAGACGAGAATAACGGGACTAGAGGAGGCCCTGGCCAAGGCTGAGTGCTGCATTGCCACCCACAAGGAGGCCACACAGCTCCTGCAGACGGAGCAGCAGGATCTTTACGCCCAGCTCTGCGAGCGAGACGACGCCATACAGGCTCTCGAGCGCAAACTCAGGGGAAGTCAGGTATGGCTGCTAGTTATTGGGGGGTCCCTTTCCAAGTAGGTCATGTGGCATAGAAGGTAGAGGTCGACCGTTATTGGTTTTTCAGGGCCCGATATCGATACCGATTTATTACTAGTTAATGGGGCCGATAACGATATGCATTTGCCTTTGCATGCACTCTTATAAACTCAGTGCGAGTAAAGGTGGTAGAAGGAAAGGAGCAGCAGCAGCGTTTGGCATCAGGGAAAGTAAAGTAAGTTCTCTGATGCGGGAACACTTTGGATTTGGAGACATGCAAGTGGATCAAAAACATGATGTGCAAGCTTCTCGGTGGTGTCTGCGCCACTCGGAAACACGCAGAATCTCTAACCGCCTAAAATTCAAACACTGAGTGATTTGCAACCGACTAATACAGAAAAGGCAAAGTAGCAAACCCGCGTCGACATCCTTCGCAGCACAGCTAATAAAAGACACACTAGTGCCGCTTATTTTGTAACTTATGTATTTTTCACATTTTTATTATTCTTGAATTTTATTTTAGTACTTTGTGTCAAGAGATTGTGGAACTGCACTACATTGCTGATTTAATTTACTTGTCTTTACTATTGTATAATTGCATTTGAAAATTATACTTATTTTAAGGGAAGGTTCAACAGGGATGTATCGGTAAGAATGTCCTGTTAGATTCTTTGTGCAATATGAGTAATCGTGACTTCAATATTGACCAAAATAACCGTGATTATGATTTTTTTTTTTTTTTCTTTCACAATTGAGCAGCCTTAGCCGATACCGATTAATCAGCAAAATGCCTAATATCGCGACCCCCTCCCCATTAATTGGCCAGGCCGATAATTGGTCGACCCCCCCCCCCAGTAGAAAGGCTTTCAATTGGATGGATGGTTGTTTGACTTTGCTTTGGGGAATATAATTGGCTTATTATGGCAGCTGGAGGGAGTGTTGAGGGAAACCCACAGAGAAACCCTGCTTATTCCCGTCTTCAGTGTATTGAGGCTTCTTTTTCTCCCCTAAGTTCAACAGTGGGACGGAGCTACAGAGAGAGGCCATGGCATTCAGGAGTGACACGGAGAGGGTGCCACTCTCTCCCTGGAACCGAGAACCGTAAGTGCTCATGTTTAACCCTTAGAACCTGACAAGCACAAAACAATGCATTTTGTGCTCCTGTTAATCTGACTCAATACTTTGAATAGGTATAACACACAGAGAAGAATCCCATACCTTCGGAATTGAGAACTTACCCTATCCGCTTGCCTAAGTGGCAACATTATGCACTGAAGTCTTCCAGAGTAATTGTGTATATTTTAAGCTCATTCCACCAAAACGCACCCTGGGGAGAGAGAAAATCCCACAATTCCACAATGATCGACACAATACCAACAATCGCCAGGACAATAAAAATGATAAATGTGTTACCCCTAAAAGTTTTTGAGATTGTATTAGGATTTGCTGTGCATTGATTGTTGTTTGTCAGGGCTTGTATATGTATGTTTGTGGGGATGTGTGTCATAACTTCAAAAAGTTACCAAATGGATGCAAAATCAGACTACCTTGACAGTATTCCTTCATAATACTAAGCCATAGAAAGGCCCCCAATGAAAACCTTGCACTACCACATCAGAGACTTTAATCGGAACATTTTATAACATATATGTAGTTCCTGCAAATTTTAATTTTAGAAGAGACTAAAACTCGATGGTGAAGGATGATATCAATTGTCAGCATTTATGCAACAAATGACAGCTGAGTAGCCCAGAATGTCCTGAAAGCAAAAATGGCATGTGTACATGCAATGTAATAAGCTTAAAAGCCGTGAGGTGCGGGCTGAGTGTATCTGAGCTGGCTTAAGGGCGCAGTAGCTGGAGGTCACACTCATGGCTGCAAGGTCAGGAATCTGTTTTTGTGTTGGCCTCCCCAAGTGAGGTACCCAAAGAGGAGCCCTTGCAGAGACTGAGGGGGACCTGCAGAACACCAGTGCACAGTGACAAATCGGGTAAGTTTTCATCTAATACACTAATGTGGGAGAAGCAATGTCCTGTCCCAGCCCATGGCAGTGGAGTCTGGTTTATTGCACGGTGCATTTGGTCACCACATTTTTATCCTTTGATGTCCTGTAGTTGTGATCGATTCGGAGGTGTCGCCCTTCGGGTTTGATGCCACAAGGGGGGGCCCTTCGCACAGCCCTCTAATGGAGGAAGAGGCCATAAGGCAGTTGAAGAATGCTCATCCGGAGAGGTAAATTTAGCTTCTGGGTCACCTGCCTGCCTGGGTGTCCTACATTGTAGCCCATTGCTAGAATCACTTGTGATCACTTGTGGATGGCTCTTGTCAGGGTTGTGCTCACGATGTCAGGGAGCGCTGAGGTCTTGCAGATGTGGCCAGCAGGGTGATAATGTATTCCTACTTTTAGGAGTGCTTTGACTAATGCCATGTGACTGATGATTTGTCTAACACAAGGCTACTCGGGTACAGTAGGAAGAAAAGACAGACCCATCTTGTACAATGTTTCCCCCACCTGCATTGTTACTGCGTTTCTAAACACACTTTCCTCTGATCAGATGATACCCTGTGTAGGGAAAAACCCAAGAAATCTTTGTCATCTGTGACCAGAGATTTTCTTGAAGCTGAAATTGCCATCGAGTGGAGATCTGGTATGTGATACTGATGTCTGTGGGCGCAGTAATGTGACCAGCCACCGGGAGGCTGTCAAGTGGAGGCGCAGGGCCACAAAGCTGAAGCAGAGCCGCAGAGAGCCCCACTCCCTTCAGCCGCAGTCGCCCAGCACTCCCACAAGGGGGCGTCGGCTGCTCACGGCTTCCGATGGCCGGATCTTTGACTCTCCAAAGAGCAAGTTCTTCGACGGCCAGTCAGATGGGGTGCACCTCAAATGCCCTCGGCAGTTCTTCGACAACTCCACCCTAGGGGAAATTTCCGGTATGGAGGCAGGGTGCAGCCTTGTGCCTTATATGAATTAACTGCTGCAGTGCACTGTGGGAGTTATATGAAGCCTTGGGGAGGGGGGATGTGAAGTGACCTCTTAATCCCCAAATGTTCATTAATGTGTCCCTGTCTTCAGATGTCAGCCCATCTTTGGAGTCCAGGAGCCGTACAATGTGGCCTCTGTCACCCAGGCAGAATGACAACTGCAAGGCCCAATGAGGGCTGCTCAGCTGTTCCTGCTTGTCTGTGTTTTTTTTTTTTTTTTTCTTTTTTTTTCTTTTTAGAAACCAAGTCAGTTTCTGGTTTAAGGAAAATGTAGATATTAATGCAGATATTCCATTAAATTGATTCCACACACGGCCCTTTGGTCTGTCTGCTTCACCCTGCCAGCAAAAGTTGCAGTACTTAACACAGCCAGTAGAGGGGGCTCTTGTTCCACAGAGCACCCTGTGTGTCTTGTGTTTGTGTGTTATGTCTGAGTTGGTGGCATGTCCTTCTCCTGACTCTAGAGCTGGTGTGTGTGTGTGTGTGTGTGGTTTTTTTTTTTTTTTTTTTTTATAAATCTTTAGGTCTCTCTCCATTTTGTGTTTTCAGGATCCTTGAGGGCATGGGGTGTGGCTGAAAAATGTCAGGTACTGCACTGTACCAGTGTGTTTTTTTTCCAGCATAATTGAATAATTTTCAGGGCTGATTTTAAGTTGATCCTTAGCTTCATTGGGCAGCTTTTCCCTCCCTGGTTAGGGAACTCATATGCTTTTGTCAGTGCGATAACTCAAGGGGTAGTTCCAGTCAAAAGTTTAAACTTGCCAAGCTAGCTACAAAGGAGAGTGACGGTGTCGTTTCAGACGACCGTGTAACCTGACCTAAACATAGTGGAGATGGTTTTGGAGGAGAGAGTGAAGGAAAAGTGACCAATGAGAGCTCAGCATATTTGTGGGAGCTCCTTCAGGACAGCTGGAAAAGCATCCCAGGAGGCCACCTCATGGAACTGGCATAGAGGAGACAGTATGGTCAGCCAGTCCATGGAGCAGTTAGGATTAAGGTCTTTGTGTTCAAAGGCCCAGAGGGGGGATCGCTCTGCCGATCATGGGATTTGAACCAGCCACCCAGCCTCCCAAAATACTTTAATATGTGCATAGTCTTTTTTATAATTTTGATGTCTTTATTCTAAAATGTAGAGAACAGGACAAATAAATCTGTTTTGATCTTCCTAGATTAGCTGACGCAGCTAGGATCAGAGAAGTATACTGCTTGCCACCATAGTAAAGCTCATAATTCACTAAGGCCCAGTAGCTGGCGCATGAGTCAGGCCATAATTCCAATCTATGGAATGCTTTGATGCATGCGAGTGGCCATTGTCCTGCATGAAGGTCAGAACTTTTTTGAAAGCTGCTGGTGACTACTTCTGTCAGTGCTAGAAGAAGGTATCTTGTGGTTAATCTCTTATACCATCTGGATGTCAAAGGTACGACAAGTTTATCACTAACTACAGCCCATGCCATGCATCGTCCACCACCTTGTTGGTGCTTCAAGGTGGTGCCCGTCCATCTGCTCCATCAAGAGTCACTCATCTCATCTGTCCACAAAACCTTTGTAGCGTAAGTCTTGAGACGCGTATGTCCCCATTTTTAAGGTTTTAGCTTGTGCCTTAATGGCCTTCGTGACCTTAGCAGTAACCTTCTGGAGATTCCAGTGAGATTGTAGTTTTGAAAAATGGTGGCGCTTGATTCTAAAGCAGTTTCCCATTAAATTTGACAGAACTTAGGCAGTCTTGTCTCTACATACTCCATCAGTCGTCTTTGGCTTTTGGTCAGAAAGCACTTGATTTCTACAGTGATCAAGTTTCACGTTTGGCTCATTTTAATAGTTATAATTCTCTGCCGGAAAGTGTCGGTTTTCTTGTTTTTCTCCAGACGAACACATCTCGAAGAATTAACTGCTTATCTGGATTACAAATATTGGCACAGAAGATGCAAGTAAAATACATTTGCCTAGTAATCCTGCACTGTATACCCCGAATTCTGGATGCACACTTTTTGTGACAGTCTCTGTGCCACATCCTTCTTTCCTCTTTTTTTTTTTTTTATATTATATAGAGGTATTATATCCTTTGTACCCTATGTGAGGATAATCGACGCTTGGCCGCCTGTCCTCATTTGCCCCGGCTCTGACTCTGCAGATACGTGCCTTGGGCGGGGAGGTCACGCCAGTCGCTCTGCAGTGAGATGGGAGTGTGGGTGGAGTCTCTGGCATTAGGACTACCCCCCTGATATCGCCCCATCTACCCTGCATGACTATAGAAGCAAGCATCTGTCTGGTGCTTAAAGTGGCCTTAGGCACTTGTGTACGGTGAGTGTGTTCAGGAGGACGATCCCCTCGCTTTGGCCTGATGTGACTCGTCACTATGCTGGTAGGGAAGTCATAGGGAAGATGGCTATCACATTGCCGCTCTGCAGCGGGTGGCAATGACCTTGTTGTCCCCTGGTCTGCATCGGCTAGGGCCGGGCGGCCGGCCAACATGAACCTGCTGCCCCGATCCCCAAACGGGAGGGGGAGGGTTCTGAGCTGATGGGTGTAAGCCCAAACAGGAGGGGGAGGATTTTGAGCTGACTGGTGTCTCGCTGGGCTCCTCTGCAGCCTCCGTCTTTCACTGTGTGACGTGCTGCTGTTGTGATTTTTGGCGGTTTCTATTAGTCAGGACCCTTTCCCTTCAAGTAAGCAACTGGACACATCCACTGCTGATTTCAGCCAATCAGCTGTTTGTGCACATGCGTCCTTCTCTAATCAAGGTTCTGACTTAATTTTATTTTTTAATTTCTCAGCATTGTGACAAGGGGGCCACAGCAGTCTGGCCCAATCAATGAGATGCCACTCAAATATTTCTTTCGTACTCCTCCTCCCCACTGCACAGTGTACCTCTGGGGAAAGGCCTTAGCTTTGCAGCTGGGTAAAATGGAACTGTTTAGATTAAGGGGTATGTGCAATGACAGGGCCAATTGAGGTGCCATCCCTAGCTGAAAGCCGATTGGCCCCTCCCCCATCACTCACCAGTTCTAAACATACCATTGGCTAATGATATGGTTGGCCCTTCTGCATGAATTATGCTGCTGTTTAATTGTCCCTGTTTAGGTAGAAACCTTCTTATTCTTTAGGTAATTTGCTGAATTGGGAAAAGAAATCCAAATTACAACACTAAATTTGAACACACCTGCAATTAATGCATGTGTAACCAATAAGCAATAACCCCAGTATGAAGGTCTCACTCCCACTACCAAACATGCTGTTTGGGGGCCTGGGTCTTTTCCTAATGGCACTCTTGAAACCTGCCCACCTGAAAGCAAAAGCCCATTACCCTGAGCTGTCTCCAGCTCCCACAGAGTCATTTCTCTAAAGCTGATATGCATTTTCCTGCTAATATCTGCTGATGCTGATTAGTTGTTTGGCATCAATCAGGCAAATCTGAGGCAAAATTGAACCCGGGGCCTGAGCACCTGAGCCAATGAGCCATTTACACAGAAAGCCACGTGGGCTGGGCCTCTCTGCACTGCACTGCACTTTAGGGGTTTAAAGGAGGATGGAAACTGCTGTCTGCCAGAGCCCAGGCTGAGGGGCGTCTGTCCACAGGTGCATATCCGCAGATATCCTGCCTGTGAGTGAGAATGGGCGGGCGGGGAAGGCACGATACTAATGGGACCCTGGGCAAGTGGCCAAATGGGAATGAGCACATCCCACTTGAAGATGGAGGAGTCTGCAAGGGAAAGCAGGAGACTAATGCTTACAGGGTAGAAAAGGGAGAGTGGGGTGTCCTCGGCAGTGGGTGTGTGTGTGTGCGCGCATGTGATTTACGTTTTGGGGACCAGTATGTTACTTATGGTTAAGGTTGGGTACGGGTTAAGGATCTCATGGAATTGGAGCTATGCCCATAGAAATAAATGCAGAGTCCCCACAAGGATGTAAATACAAACGTGTGTGCGTGTGTCCATGCTAGTCCTGGTATGTTTCAAATGGGCAGCACCCTCAGGACTGCAGAATCCCCCAAGAAAGGGCTGGAAATGCTCCCTGTGACCTCTCGCCGCTTTGCTGTATTAATCTTCCCTTTAGGGCACCCTGCATTTTACACCCTTCTTTATTAGTTGTGCTATATTTAGGTAGTGGTGCTGCACAAAGCACTGCTGCTCCTGCTGATCCCCTATTCTGCTCTCCCCTATTCTGCTCTCCCCTTGTCAGTTGTCGCTGTATTCGCATGCACTCCCTCAAAAATATCAGGCAGAAAAATAAAATTGTGTAAGGGAGGGGGTGCCAAGAATGAGGATTGATGATTATTGGGTACAGCCCCCCCTCCCCATTTTGGAAAGTAGACCATTCCTCCCTCCCCCCCGGGCCTATAGCCAAACTGTCAGAATGCTGGCTGCGATTAATGCCTGCATTAATCACTCTGATCATGGTGCTGTGCTGGGCGTGATGTCGGCGGGGGCGTGAGCCTGGCGTCTCCATGGAGCCTGGAACTGGAGTTTGGATCACAACTGAGGATGGCACTGCAGTCCAGCCGCCATCATGAGGGAACCATTCCATAGGTGACAGTCTGGGCTGAGGCCTTGTGGTGGCAGGCAGAAGGTGTGGCAGATCCTTCTGGGACACTTTATACTGCCATTAACCCCCCCCCCCCCCCCCCCCCCCCCCCCCCCCCCCCCCCCCCCCCCCCCCCCCCCCACCCCCACACAACCTCCCACCACGAACCGCTTCCGCTCTAGCACCTC
>JAODKM010000039.1:9013215-9028799 GCA_026780845.1 Petrocephalus sullivani
GCAGTTGGGTGGGATTATTACTGCCACATTGCTAACCCATGCAGTTGGGTGGGATTATTACTGCCACATTGCTAACCCATGCAGTTGGGTGGGATTATTACTGCCACATTGCTAACCAGTGCCTTATCCAATGCTTTTGTCCACCCTGATTTGAAATATTACCCTGCTGTACAGCTCTATATTCTGAGTCTCAATAAAAGTCATACTGATGATTACATGGGATTTGAACCAGCAACCTTTGTCCCACAGGTAATGATTCACAGTACTAATGGTGTATCGGATTGGCATTGCTTATAGGTCAGTGCTTCTCCTTGGGGACCCCAGATAGCCCACATTTTTGCTGCCTGCCTGCTCCCGGTAAGCGTGAACAGTCTTGGGGTCGCCAAGGACCAGATTGGGTAACTCTGTTATAGGGGGATGGCTCACCTGAACACCATCAGTTCACTAGAGTTCACACCCACCCCCAGTAATGCTGGGTAGGCATTTTCATACCAGGGAAGTCACCACATGTACGATTCTATCTGGATGGGGCTGGGTTGGTGATCACATGGTTTCCTACTAGTTTCAATGGTTTGTGTCGTGAAGCACTGACGTTAACATCACCCTACTGCCTAAACGCAGATTGAAGACTGATGGGCCAGGATTTCATTTTAGCATGGATATTTGAACACACCCCTGCCGGCCCACCAGTGCCACCTCTGGGAGAAATCCTTTTTCCAGGTGTCTGCCAAGTGGCACACCAGCCTGCCGCACCGCTATATCCTGGCATGTGGTCTGCGGCTTCGGATTACCAGACCGGGGCTCGCACTGTCATCTCTGACAGTTTAAGGGCTGATCTAAGCTGTCGGGCAAATGATAAACAGCGCAGCAGAGCCCCCGGGCCTTTGTACCGAAATAGCTGCTCCCCGTGCCCAACGTTGGACGACACACTCCATTTGCTCATAAAGCGAATCACATCTTTGCCTGATCGCTCATTAATTTGATGACCGCACTGTCCTGATAGACTCATTAAGACCTGGTCCATGCCGCTTGTCATTGTGGGACCCGAGCCTGTTTCACCGCATGGCGGCCTGTGCCATCATTCTGAGCGGGAAGCCAGCCTGCTGAATAGGGGCGTTCTGTCTTTATCTTTTTGTATAACAATCTCTCCAAGGGGCATACCCTCCAAAGAGCAAGGCAAAGTGGATAAATGACATACCTGTTATAGAAATCTTAGTAACAGAGGACACAAGTCAACGAAAGATACATTTTACGGGGGTTATATATCTATATAAAAATGAACTCCAGTGTCCAACGGATTCTTTAGTGACCCGAGTTCAATAGTACTGTAAATTTATAAATGGTTTGTGTCTAAAGATATTGAATACAACATGCTTCAAAAGCTGTATGACTTAAAAATTTAAAGGGTAAGTGGGCTTTGGAATGGAAGACAATTCATGGCCACTAGAGGGAGCCATAAACGAGGCTGAGTGCTGCAAAGGTTCAACGAGGCCACTCTGGGATTATGCCAAAATGAAGATGTATCTTGGGTGATGGAGGGCTTTAAGTTCAGATCTCTGAGAATCTATGCATCATGGCTGAAAGAGAAAGGGAGGGGGAGGGGGAGAGGGAGAGATCCGGTACTCGAAGGCCGAAAAGGAATCCGTCTCTGGCTTCTGAAAACATCAACACCATCACAATTCCACTCTGTAACCTGAATACAGAGACTTAGAGAGAAAGAGGGAGGGGTGAAGAATAAGGTTTGGCTTGAAGGTCAGACAGGCCCCTGCTCCTATGTACGCCATGGCAACAGTGTGTTGTAGAATCAGACCTTATCACACTTTACTGACAAAGTATGTGAGTCATTTCCCGCCCTTAGAATAGAGTAGAAAGGAATTTTTATTATCATTGAACATGTACAAAACTCTGTGTGCTTCCCACCAAAGCTATGAAAGACAGATGCAATAAGGTAGAGGTAAAATAGCAACAGTAATGTGGATAAGAATTAAGCTTAGGGATAAGGTTGTTGTTTACTGTATATGGTCTTTTTGTATCTGTTCAAAGGTTGAACTGCATTGGAATGTACTCATGCACAGGTCTGCAACATAAAGTAAGGTGCGATTTCTGTTGGTTAAGAAAGATGTAAAGGTAATATAAGGAGCACAAAGTATGAACGTGTCAGAAACGGACCCTGTAATTCTGGGGGGGGGGGTAAAACCAGAAAATATGGGCGAACGCTTCCTCAGACAGTGAGTGGCGAGCGACTGTGGGGGCCAGCAGATCCCGTGACCTCCTCCCTAAATTATTACCTACATTAAAATGCAAGGAGCACAAGCATTGCAGATTTGGAGGTCTTCATCATGGCGCAATGACCACCTCTGGCCAGGGGTGGCAGTGCTGAGTCATTATCGGTAGCCCGCTGCTGCAGTTCTCTGTCTCCGCAGTGCAGAATTCCAGGTCAGGCATGAGCATCACACCTATCCGTCTAGGATAGTGTTTTTATAGCGCACTTTGTGAGGGTCATGTTTAGATATATGTTCCTCAGACACATCCCTGTCTCTGACCATCAAATAATGTGCCAGAATTGCATCAGGAGCTGACTTTGTGTACCAGTGATGTAAGTCACTATAAGGCCTGGAGGATAAAGTGTTTGTAAATGACTTTTGCTGTAATATATTGGTACTGGGAGGAAAAAAGAGACACCACAGGATAGCGAAAGCATTTCCTGGCTGAAAATGTTGTCATAATTCCTCCTGTACCCCACCCCGCATCCTCTCCCTCTTCCTCTCCCTCTCCCTCTTCCTCTCCCTCTCTCTCTCTCTCTCTCCTCTCGTCTTCTCGCCACCCCGCTGCCATCGATCTGCTCTGTCAGTCGTCCCGAAATTGCCTGCGTCAGAGCTCTCAGCGGCGGGTATAAAAGGGCCGTGCAGCTACAGCGGCGTCCAGCTCGGGGACACGCAGCAGAGCCTGACACGCTACGCGGGGCCCCTCAGCGCTGAGCACCATGACTTCCGTCGGCTACGAGCCCTACTTCTCCTCTTATCGCCGCCGCTATGTGGACGTCGCCCCGCGGGTGGCGCTGCGTAGCAGCCCGGCCGGCGTGTGCCGCTCCACGTACTCCAGCTACTCGTCCCCGCTGCCCTTGACCGTCGGCGGGCCCCGGCAGCACTACGGCCGCGGCTTCTCCACCTCCACGTCGGCATCGCTGTCCCTGCTGGGCTCCGCGCCGGAGCTGGACCTCAGCCAGGCGGCCCAGGTGAGCTCCGAGTTCCGGACGGTGCGGCTGCAGGAGAAGGTGCAGCTGCAGGAGCTGAACGACCGCTTCGCCGGCTTCATCGAGCATGTGCGCGAGCTGGAGCAGCGCAACCGCGTCCTGGAGGCGGAGCTGCTGGCGCTGCGCAGGAGACACGGCGAGCCCAGCCGGCTGCGGGCGCTCTACGAGCAGGAGGCGCGGGAGCTGCGGGCCGCTGTGGAGGAGGCACGCGCCGACAACCAGGCCGCGCGCAGTCGGCGGGACCACCTGGAGGCGGAGCTGCAGGGGCTGCAGGCCCGCTACGAGCAGGAGGCCCTGGCCCGCGAGGAAGCCGAGGCCCAGCTGCTGGAGGCCCGGAGGGGCGCCGACGAGGCCGCGCTGGCCCGCGTGGAGCTGGAGAAGCGCGTGGAGGCCCTGCTGGAGGAGCTGGCCTTCCTGAAGCGCGTCCACGAGGGCGAGATCGCCGAGCTGCAGGCCCAGGCGCAGTACAGCGCCCAGGTGTCCGTGCAGTCGGAGGTGGCCGGGCCCGACCTGTCGGCCGCCCTGCGCGACATCCGTGCCCAGTACGAGCGACTGGCGCAGCGCAACATGCAGTCGGCCGAGGACTGGTTCCGCAGCAAGATGAGCGCCATGGCGGAGAACGCCGCGCGGCACAGCGACGACGTCCGCAGCGTGCGCGACGAGGCCGGCGAGTACCGGCGCCTCATCAAGGAGTGCAACCTGGAGGTCGAGGCCTGCCGCGGCGTCAACCACTCCCTGGAGAAGCAACTGCAGGACGTCGAGGAGAAGCAGAGTGCTGAGATAGCTGCAATGCAGGTCAGTGTCTTCCTGAACCCTAACTGTCCCCTAAGTGCCCTTTCCTGTTCCCTGACTGAACCCAAATCATGTTCCCCCAACCATTTTGGTCTGTTAGGGAGCCCTGTAACGTTGGATGAGGGTTTCCCTATGGAAACCAGCACCAAACAGTACTTTCATGTCATGGATACAGTCACGGATTGAACCGGACAAGTCTGTATCTGTGTCTGACTGTGTGTGTCTGTGAAGAAGGAACAGGACAGCGAGCAGGACAGCGATCAGTGCAGGTCGGCGCTGGCGGCTGGGCTCCCCCAGAGCGGGGAGTGCTGCACAGGGCTCAGCTTACAATGCGGATAACGAGCAGGGCGTTTTTGCAGGGGGGGGGGGGGGGCGGGAGAGAGGAGGCTGCTGTCCTTCACAGATGCTGCCGTTATATAATGTCTCCTGTCACTAAATGTAAGAATCAGACACCGAGGCAGAGATATTTCTCTATGTATTGGCTTTCATCTATGGATAGTATCAAACATGGAAACAAGGGTAATCCTTTTTGTACTGTAGAGATGCAGACCCCAGCACAGAAGCGTATTGGTCTCTGCCCTTTTCATTACCCAGGCTGTTGAATTTTTAACACGCATGAAGCCAGAACATTCTCTGCATGCTAATCACAGTCACTTAAACACCTTAAACGAGTTGTAAAGACACTGTGAGGAGACGCATGGATAATGATGTTCTCGTAAGACTCACTCCATGAAGGTCACGACCCTCAGGAGTCGTACCTCTTCAAGCAGGCAGGTATGCCGGGAACAGTGGCATCTACTGGAGGTGTAGTTCTTTTGTCCGGGTTGTGGCCTGTCAGGGCAGGAGCTCAGGGCCATTGAAAGTCCGATGTGGTCCCATCCTGACAGGAGGCGATCAACCAGCTGGAGAATGAGCTGAGTGCCACCAAGAATGAGATGGCCCGCTACCTGAAGGAGTATCAGGATCTGCTCAACGTTAAGATGGCCCTGGACATCGAGATCGCAGCCTACAGGTGTGTGACCAATGTGCTCTGACGGGAGATTAAAATTCCCAGGCCACAAATTAGCCTTAATTGCTAAGTGAGCACAGCAGGTGATGCCTGACAGCATGGCATAAACATGGCGTATCATTCTCAGCAGAAACAGCCTCATTATCACAGGCAATGATTTTATTAATATTACAGAAATCCCCAATGGTGTCACACTAATGTTTCTGTTGTGATTGCGTATATAATGATACATATACTACTTCTGTCACCCACATTTGCCTCCATGGAATATTCCTTACTGCTACTAGTAATAGTGTTTCACAACACACCCATGTAAAGTGTCTTAGGGTGACTCTGTTTTGAAAGGCGCTGTATAAAAATGAATTTAATTTAATTTAATTTAATTGTACTGTACTGTACTAAACTGGTATAGCAGTAGACTGATGCCTGAGTCCTAAACCCAAATTATGTGATTCTCTCGCCTAACATAATATTTCCCCAGGAAACTTCTGGAAGGAGAGGAGACCCGCTTCAGCGTGGGCATGGCAGGAGGCATGCAGAGCGTCTACTCCCAGAGTGTGTCGGCCATGCCCTCCTTCGGTCGCTCAGTGTTCTCCCTTCAGTCCAGTCTGAGCTCTGGCGCCCCCTACATGCTGAGTTCGCGCCTGCTAAGCTCCTCCTTCTCCTCTGCCGACGAGATGGTCGTGTCTGCCAGCCAGGCCCAACGCGCAGAGGCTGGCCTCCCTGCAGAAGAGGAAGAGAAGGAGGCAGAGGAGGAGAAAAAGGAGGAGGAAACAGAGGAAGGGCAGGAGGGAGAGGAAGGTCAGTGTAGAGCAGATTGTCACACACAGAAGAAGGTCGCAAACTAGCCGGTCAGACATTCTTATGAAACTAAGGGTCAAATAGTACAAGTAGTGCTAATGTTATAGCTATAGTCCAGTGTTTCTCAACCCAGTGCTCAGGGACCCCAGACAGTCCACATTTTTACTCCAGCAAATCAAGAACTCTGACTGGGTGCACTGGGAGCTGGAAGGGAGCTAAAATGTGGCGTGTCTGGGAGTCTCAGAGGACTGGGTTGGGAAACACTGTTATAGATCACATGGTGGGTAAAACCTGGACATGTAAGCAAGACGCAGCTCAAAGAACATCTGCTGTACTTTTTAGTGGGTCACAGTCATATTTTTTTGGTATAGAACGTCCGACATTCATACAATACGGTGGAACATTAATCATGGATGACAGAGCAGCTCAAATCTGGTGGCAAAATGAGGGTTTGTGGTACATGGGAGTCCAGACACTGTCTCCGCACTAACATGACCTCTGCATTCACTGTGGCAGGTAGCGACAAGGGCGAGGGTGAAGGCAAGGACGAGGAAGAGGGGGAAGAGGAAGCCAGGGAAGGAGGAGAAGAGGGTGAAACAGACGATGGCGAGGAAGGGAAGGAGGAGGACGGGGAAGTGGCCGCAGAAGAGGACGGGAAGGAAGCGAAGGATGACAAACCAGGGAAGACAGAAAAGGACTAAGCTGGAGGACCTGTAAACCAGTCATTCTCAACCCAGTCCTTGGGAACCACCAGATAATCCACATTTTTGCTCCCTCCCAGCTCCCTGACGATGTGGGAGGATGCAAAAACATGGGTTGTCTGAGGGCCCCCCCAGGGCCGGGTTGGGAAACACTTCTGTACACAACGTGGGATAAACCTCCCCCGGAAAGAAAACAAAAGCTGTCTGAAAATCCAGTTCACACGTGTGCTAAAAACCGAGGTGCTCCATGTCGATAGATACGTATATCTACAACTGAGCTCACGAGGCTGCCTGCAACGACGCGGAATGGCTGCGAATCACGGCATATACTGGTTATGTGATGTCCGATAGTCCAGTGGTGTGTGTGTGAGCGAGCAACAGCGCATGAGTGGGGTCTGCGTCAGCCTATGTCCTGCCAGGGGGTGATAACGTGCTTTGAATGTGTCACCACAATTTGCCTATTAAACACAACTGTGTTTGATGTACAACTATATCAAAATGCCTTAGTTAAATGCTTCCACTAACTACTTGTCATCATGTACGGAATACAAATAAAAACAGAATACCTGCTGGCTGGATTTCTTTTGCAAATATATATAAGCAACAGAAAAATACATGATAGTGTAATTTAAAGAGCGACAGGAGTGATTACATTTTGATATGTCACATTTAGATTTTAAACTTTCACTGTCACTTTCATTTTAGCTTAGTTTGAATACAATTACAAATTCCCATAAAAATGTGCCCAGAATGAATATTTTAGCATTGTACATCCTGCACAATATCTTAGCAGAACATTGCTCACATTTCCCAGCATGCTCTGGGTGCCTGGGCTCCAAAACCGCAGTACTGTAAAGACTTCCCAAGACAGACATTCTGAATGAGACATGTGACAGTATGGGCCATGTCTAGAGCTGTGCTTAAATGACAGATACATTGCATTGATGTATCTGACCGGGGAGTAATTTTGTTCATTCAGCAATACGTTGCGAGCTCAAATTGCAAAGCTGTAGCTTTTTTCCTCAATACATGAGATCTCAAGAGCCCCCGGTGGCGGTTTGGCATCATGTAACATCACCATTAATCCTCTTTGTTTGGTTTCCAATCCGTTTACGGGGGAAACATATTGAGCTGTAAATCTGATGACTTTATATTGACCTGCAGCCTGCTCTCTGTCACGGTCTAAGTACTTAAAGCTACAGAAAGCGGTACGCAGCATAATCAGTCTAACCTAGGGCGGCCCGGGCGGCTAGCGATTTTCCCCACAGCAACGCATGAACCTTATAGGGCCGCATTTTTGTTTGCTGACATTTTATAGCCACGATGTTGCCAGCTTCTCATTCTGTGCCGGCTAGACGTTCTTGCGGGCGACTTTGAATTCGCTAATGAAGGTGACCTTGGACTTGTGTGAAATGAAGCAGACCTGAGCCCTTTGTGACGGGGGCTCTTTCGGGGATAGAAGATGCGTGTTATTTTGGCAGGTAGTGTTTCCATCACCAGCTGACTGGGAGTGGGGGACTTTAATGTTGCAGACTCAGTAATGGCTATCAGCACCGAGTCCCACGGGCTTCGCGCATGACCGCCGGTGACAGAGGAGGCGTCTTGGTGCTTAACCCTCCTCGACAGCTGAGTTTACGTTTCTGCAAAGGCTGTGATAGATGTGGGGATGCTTTGGCAGAGTTGGCGTGCTTAATGGCCGAATAAGGAGACAATGCCCTTACATCTCGGGGTGGGGGCGGGGGCTGGGGCTGTACAGAGTGCAGAGACCGAGGTGCTAGCTGCGGGAGGTCGAGAGTATGAGCTTAGAATGTACTTCTGCAGCAGAAGGTTGTGTGTTCAGATCCAAGAAATCACCTTTATATGAGGACATAGTTGTTTTATTGCTAATTATACAAAATATGGCATTTATGTGTAAAAATAGAGGAAGCTTATAGAGTCCCAGCAGCTGTACGCCGTCCTACATATCGTCTTTGACATTCAAGCCGAGCACTGCATGGAAATGTAAGCTCTGCGTGTTTGACGGGCGACTCCTGCGGCTGTACGGCCGCGCGGCGCCTCTGTATGCAGACAGCGCCTTCGTCACCGTCAGCACATCGCTCCGCGACCGGCGCGGAGAAACAGCAGCCGAGGCGGAACGCGGTCAAGAGCATCGACCGTCAGCCAATAAATCCCATCTGCCGGCTGGCAGGCAAGGCTCTGCGAGGGGGGGAGGCTGTGCGCGGCGCGTGACCCCTCCCGCCCCCCGGGGTGACCCTTTCCATGGCAATATCTCTAAGTGCTTGGAGCTGGGAGTGACCCAGTGCTCCCAGTCCACCTTAGGACAGCAGACCTGGATGGGGCTGGGGTGGGCACATTGATTTATGCCGGGGGGGGCATGTTTGCTGACTCGCTATCGTTGGCATTGCACGGTCTCAGGGTTTGGCCCCCTCTTACTTCCTCCTGCATTATTCAGTGGCTTCACAGACATCTCTGGCTAAGGTTACTTTGCTCAAGGGTGCATTATCCAGGGCCCATTTAGTGCTGCTGCCTTACCCTTAGAATAACTCACCTTCATCTGGGGCAGCTAGCCTGATGGCGCTCAGCCAGTCCCCTTAATGGGGGCCTGACCCTCTATCACAGAGCTTTGGTACCCTTCTGCCTCATAGCGGAATGCTGGATGGGCAGTCAGAGCGGAACCACGGCCATACATTGATTAACAATGAACAAAATAACTGGAGCCAAGCTAATCTGCTATCTTTCAGGATGCTGATGATGTACAGGCCGGGTGCGCGGGCGGGAAAAGCCTCGCTTTCAGCGAAATCTGCATTGCCAGGTCAGCCATGCATTCCTGAGTCATCAGCTCGGAGATCTTGTTCTGGGTGCTAATTGTTCAGTCACTGATAAGGCGGAGTGATCGCCGAGCTGAGTTTGTGGTTCGTAATCGTTTGATTAGCGCACAGTAAATATATATGGGCAACATTAGCGAAGCGTTCTTGGCCATATCAAGGAAACGGCCATAACATGCTGATTGTGTTTTAGATGCCTGTTCTGTGATGTTCTGTGTGTCGTTGAACATTGTGAGATTTCATGCACGAAGTTAAAGGAACATTGCAGCTTAGTAAGGAAATCCAGTATTAAAAAGTTTAACGTGCTAAGGTGATCTATGAAGAAGCTGATTCCTTTTAACAGGGTACAAATGCAGGGAATGGGCTCCAAACATTAGCTGGTGCTTATGCTGTATGGCTTGCACCAGCATTACATTAATTCCACATATATGAAATGAGCTGCTGAAAGCAGCATAATCCGAGAAGAATCAAATTAGCTAATGCTAATGCAGGGCAGCTGCCATCAGCGAGATTAAATGTAGAATTCAAGTTTTAAAGGAAATGTGGGGCCTCATCATCCAGCATTATGGGTTTGAATCTCACCTCCGGGTTTTACATTCTCGACCTACATTCTGCAGGTTCCAAAACAAGTATGTGAAGCTGACTGGTGTCTCCAAATTGCACATTGTGTGTGTCTGCAGGTGCTGGGGTTGGGACTGGTATCACATCCAGGGATGGTGCTTCCTGGGATAGGTTTGGGGCCCACTGAGCAGTGCTATCATGTCCTGGGTAAGGGATGGGAAGATGGCTGGATTATTTTTAAGTTTATAAAGCCTCAGTTAGTAAACCCTTTGTCATACGCAGAAATCTTTCTCATGTGTTCATTCTACTCCAGTGTAAAAGTTAAGCGATCCTTGTTATTTACCAACAGAAGAAGTCAGAGCAAGCTAAATGTGTGACAAAACTGGATATTTAATGTATTTGTGATAAATATTTAGATGCTCATTGACAATAAAAATGAAAATCAAAATATTTGTGTGCTTTTGACTAACTCATGACTAAGTTCATGCTCAGTTTCAGACTGAAAATTGAATACATTGAATACAGCGAATGCTGCGTCTGTATACAGTGACGTATATGCCGCCATCGATTCCTTCTTTTCTTTTCTGATGACAAGCTTTTTTTTCCAAGTCGCACACAAGCTAGGAAAATCTATAAGCAAATGGATAAGGCATTAAAGGCGAATGTAACCTCAGCAGATTCTCTTTAATACATTCATTCACTGTGTGCGATTTACACGTTCACTCTGGGGGGAAACTACTAACTCGGAAAAACAATCCGATGGAATTTCTACATGCTGAATGTCAGTGGTCCAAATAACGTAATAAAAAATGTTACTTTAAAGTTAGTAACTATTTTAATGCCAAGCTATATTTTGTATAATTAGCAAAAATGATAATTGCGGTGCTGTTTAATTTTTTTCAATTTGTTCATGTCAACACCTTAATTACGAGAGATAAACAGAGATAGATAATTAGACTCGTCTTCCTGATAGCAGTTTGACCTTATTCACATTTACAGCCAGAACTTCAAATTAGTGGCTGAGACATTATTGCTTTAATCATTGGTTGATGGAAAAAAAAAGAAAAAAATACTGTATTGTGGTGAAGATAATAATGATACCACACACTGGGTGATCGTGAGTCATTTCAATTGACGTTTATTGAGCGAATGCCATTGAGAAACTGTTAATGAAACTTGGATGTGGGTGGCAGACTTTAGCACCTTAGTTGAATTCATTCATATGCATCAGTTTCCCATTGCTTAAATGTACATTTTATTCTTTAATGTCGTCATGAGGTAAAGAGAACAGACAATGATAAACTGCATTTTTAAGGCTAGGAGCTTTTGACTTTTCCTGTCATTAGTTGCTTACATTTGTCACGGAACCATTCCACACTTCAACCGTCATGTGCCCTTGTAACAATATGGTTATTACAGTAACCATCTTCATTGCTAAATATTTTTGGCTCAGTTAATTCTTTGCATATGTTGACTAAATTCAGCTATAATATGAACCAATCAACCCCCCCCCCCCCCAGTTTTTTCTCCTCCTGCTCCGGACGGCACAGCTCAATTCAGATGCGTCTCTTACACTGGAAAAATCCTCACCCGCACACTCACACTCACACACACACACATGCACGCAGCACCTGCGTGCACACACACTTGTAATGCTGGAATTGGCCCTGCTGCGATGTCAGGGGGAGGGGAGTACCTCTTTGACACGTGCATGCAGAATTCCCCACCCCGATATATTGCACAAAGATAATAAAAGGACTTCCCCTCCAGAACCCCCCCGTCGGCGGCACAGGACAGAGCCTGTTGAAAGCTATCACTTGACATGCACTTTTGTTCAGCGTGTTGCACCGTATGGCTTTCTCTACGTATTTTAATATGCTCTCGGTCAGGCGTTGTGTTAAAGGCGGGCACTGCTCCCGGCTGTGGCTGGACAGCACCCTCACTGTTTCTCTGTGACCTGCTTCACCTCGTGGCTGGTGATCGTTTCCACTTTCTTGGTGGAGACTGCTTCCTGCTGCAACACCTCTTCCACCTTCTCCGCAGTCTTGGTGACGGTGACCGATGTGGTGACGTGCTTGGCTCCACCCTCGCCATTGGTGATAGTCTCCACTGTTTCGGTGATGACGACCTTCTGGCTACTGTCATCGCTGGTAGGGCTCTTGTCTGTGCCGTTTGTCACCACGTCTTGTTTTTCTGTTCCTGCCTTTTTCCCAGCCTTATCAACTGTGCCATTGACAGCTGTGTCATCCTTTTCAACAGCCTTCCCGGCTTTTTCTGCTTTGTCTTCAGAATCACTCTTTTTATCTTCCTTAACTTCTGAATCACTCTTCTTGTCTTCCTTAACTTCTGTATCACTCTTCTTATCTTCCTTAATTTCTGAATCACTCTTCTTATCTTCCTTAACTTTTGAATCACTCTTTTTATCTTCCTTAAT
Source organism: Petrocephalus sullivani (assembly GCA_026780845.1). NCBI lineage: Eukaryota > Metazoa > Chordata > Actinopteri > Osteoglossiformes > Mormyridae > Petrocephalus > Petrocephalus sullivani. Next base: position 9,025,592 of record JAODKM010000039.1, read on the forward strand.
TTCTGAATCACTCTTCTTATCTTGCTTAACTACTGAATCACTCTTCTTGTCTTCTGAATCACTCTTCTTGTCTTCCTTAACTTCTGAATCACTCTTCTTTTCCTCCTTAACTTCTGAATCACCCTTCTTGTCTTCCTTACTGACTGAATCACCCTTCTTGTCTTCTGAATCGCTCTTTTTGTCTTCCTTAACTTCTGTATCACTCTTCTTATCTTCCTTACTGACTGAATCACTCTTTTTGTCTTCCTTAACTTCTGTATCACTCTTCTTATCTTCCTTAACTTCTACATCACTCTTCTTATCTTCCTTAACTTCTGAATCACTCTTCTTGTCTTCCTTACTGACTGAATCACTCTTCTTGTCATCTTCCTTTGTTTCCACCTTGGGAGCCTCACTCTTGGCTACAGGCTCCTCAGTTTTCACTTCCTTACCCCCGTTTTCTGTTTCATCCTTCTCCACAGTATCTTCTGCTTTGTCCTCTTTCTCCTCTCCACTCTTAGCTTCCTTGCCAGTGTCTACATCTGCTTTGGCATCACTCTTCTGGTCCCCCTCATCCTCTTCTTCTTTTTGCTCCTTCTCTCCTCCTTCTTCCTTCTCCTCTACAGTGCTCTCCTCCTTCTCTCCCTCTGTTTTTTCAGGTGTGGCTTCTGCTCCAGTGGCTTTTGTGGACAGCACTGTCTCCTCCACCACAGACTCTTCATCGCCCCCTTCCTCCTGTTCCTCCTCCTCTCCACCTTCTGCCTCTTCTTGATCCTCCTCTTCCCTCTCCTTGGAATCTTCATCCTCTGCCTCCTTTTCTGCTTCCTCTCCAGTTTCATCATCTCCTTGCTGGTCCTCTTCACCTCCATCTTCCTTGTCCTGCTCCTCCTCAGTTGGGCTAGCGCTCACTGCAGCTTGGGCGGTGGCCACCACCTCTTCTTCCTCTGCTGCCTCTTCCTCCTCCTCCTCTGCCTCCTCTCCCTCTTCCTTCTCCTGCTCCTCCGTGTCTTCACCTGCCTCCACCTCCTGCTCAGCAGACAGCTCCTCAGCAGCTTGGGCTAGAACTTCATCCATGTCCTTCTCGTCTTCCACACGGGTCTCCTCGATGATCTCCTCCACAAACTTGTGCTGCACTTTCAGCTTGGGGGGTTCTGCCTTGGCCTTTGGGACCTTGCTGGGTGTGACGGGCTGACGATACGGGAAAGAGGGGCTGGTGAAGCCTCCAGAGAAACTGCTGAAGCGAGTCTCCTCCCCTTCTAGAAGTTTCCTAAGAAAGATGAGTGGGCAAAACCAAAGAAACTTTAGCTGTTTGATACTTGTTAAAGAACTTCTATTTTTAAATAATGTACATCAGCTTTATTAGATTAATAGTAAATGCATAATGATCACATTTAATTTATGTATTTAAAAACTTGTATTATATAAAGTTATAACTTTATTATAAATGTATTTATGAAAATAAATTATACTTATTAATTTTTTAGTAATATGTAAAGGTTGATATTCATCAGGTTACGGTAATTGATTACAGATATTTTGTAGGCCAATTCATTCCATAATGTAACTCCGATTCTGCAACTTAATATGAATTTCAGTTCTGTAATTCTCATTCTGAAACTGAGTATGAACATTCCGAGTTAGTCAAAAGCACACAAATGAGCATCTAAATATGTATCACAAACGCATATTTATTGTTATTTAAAAAGTGTCTTAATTAAAGGCAGTAAGTGGAAAATAATTTCTTAAACCTTTTTTTAATCCCCTAACAGAAATAAGTAATTACAGTTCTAGCAACTGTAAAACTGAGTTTCTGTGAGGCTTTAGCAAAGACCGCGATCGCCGTGCTGGTTTGGCGCAGAGATTTACGACCGAAGAAGTTCGAGCAGAAGCGCCAAACTGCACCGCAAGGGTGGGCTACGTACACCTTAAAGCATTTCGGAAAATCCACATATATTAATGCATGCTCATAAATCATCAAAATGTACAGGTACATGAGATGGAGAAGATTTTAGACTTTATCTGTAGTATTGTGAGTCATACCGTTGTGTAGCACCGTGGCCCAAAGTCAGGGTCGGGCAAGTGAGGCTTAAGACTATATGTATAATGTGGGTTTTGTTGTCGTGAAACACCAAATTAATTGCGGCGACAGACGGAGCTAATGTATTTTGAACGGAATAGACGGACAGGATTTAATCCTACAGTTAGATCTCGAACTCATCGAGTGGGTTCTGGGCGAAGCAGCCGGGTCTCCCCTTAACCCAGGACCGCCTATGGTGCCCCCCCGTAAGATCAGCGCAGTATGTCTGACCTGTACGCCGCGATCTCGATGTCCAGAGCCATCTTGACATTGAGCAGGTCCTGGTACTCCCTCAGGTGCCGTGCCATCTCCCATTTCGTACCCTTCAGCTCGTTGTCCAGCTGGTGAATCGTTTCCTGAGTGGGAGCAAGGTGACAGCAAGGGCATAGGAATTAAGCATTATATATAGGAGAACGGACCAGCCGACCGCGCCGGTAAGAAGCCTCAGTACAGGGCGGTGAAGACGCTTAAACATGGTTTTCAAAAACATAAACTTCTTATATTTTTACGTTTCAGTGCAGCAGTAAAGTTGTTTGTACATAGGTTATACATTGCTGCTATTATCATTATTACTATTATTATTATTATTATTATTATTACCATTATTTGTTTCTTGGTTTATTGATCGGTTGTTTGATTGATTGATTGATTTCTCTGCTGTTATTCCAAATCGATACCATGCTGTCCAAACCCCTGCAAGCGTTATTCATAAATGACTGCGGCATATCCGCCTTATCCCAAGCGCCCTAAAGCGTGCTCCGGGAAAGCTGATGTAACATCGTTCCGTGCGCCTTATTCAGCAAGCAGATAAAAAAAAGTTTGTATAAGAACTGAAAAAGAAAAAAAAAATTCTGCGCAACTTTAGAATTCCTTTCGTCTGACGACTCCTCAATAGCGAATCTCAAAATGCAACAAAGGCAGCCTGATAGCGCTGCTTAAAACCATGCACAGAATGTCTACAAATTAAGAGAAACTCTGCAATAAATCCACAACGTGGGGAAAAAAGTTACCTTTGGGAACTTTCCGTTACATTTTGACGCAATATTAGTTGCGGCATCTCCTCCCCTCCCCCCCCCCCCCACGCTTCCCCTCTGCCCGATCGGCCACCGCCGAGCAAACCTGCCCACGAAGGTGGTCCCCCCCCCCATCCCC
>JAODKM010000039.1:9042682-9054344 GCA_026780845.1 Petrocephalus sullivani
CCCCAGGGGGGGAAACGTGAAAGGGAGGAGAGGGGGGCTGCGGAAGGGGGCTCAAGAATCCCCAAGCGGGGGGGCGGGCGGGTCCCCGGGGGGGGGGGGGGCACGTCAATGGGACTTGGTGCAGTTACCTGATGGGGGCTTGAAGTTCCATCAGGGAAGGCAGCTTCTTAGCGTTGCTGTCAGCTGCGACCCGGTTGCCTCGGGCTCTGCTTCTCTACCGAATGCGGCCCTCAGGGGAGCAAAAACGGACGAGGAACACAAGCTCAGCAGGGAGCGGCACGCTGCTGTCCCGCCTCTGGGGGCTGCTTGCTGCCTTGCTCGGTCTTCCGACCGCTGGACCGTGCTGGGATCTCCAGTAGCACTGTGGCGCCATTCGGGACCTCCAATAGCATTTCTCCAGGGGAGTGGCGATAGATGGAGATCACCCTGGCCTCACTCAGCTCTGGTGGCTTAAGGCGCCGACTGGGCCGTTTTATCCGGCCTCATCATTTAGAATGGTGCGGTCAGCTAAGGGGGAATGGGCAGGGCGTTTCCCCCAGTCAGCCCCTGGGAAACCTCAGAAGCCAGATGGGCTATTGGCATCATAACTCTGTCAGTGCCCTCATACAAAGGACGGATGGGGCGTCCCACCAGCCCGCACCACAACGCGGCGGTGTCACTCTCATGTACGGCTTCAAGGTTACAGGGGACAAAGCTGATGCTTCTGCCAAGCGTGAGCCGGCGTGAAGTGGCCATGTGCACACGCGTGTGACACGGTAACATGAATGAGATGTGAGGCCTGTCATGCAGTGGTCAGTCTTCCACGTGGCCCTGCTTTAGAATAGCGGAGGAGGGGGAGGGGGTCAGTGTGTCTTTGAAAGCTGGGTCCAGGAAACAGCAAGGGGGGAGCACAGAGGCAGACGCGCACACACACACACACACACACACACACACAGGGACGCAGTCACAAACACACACATATCTGTGTATGTGCCTGTAACTGTATGTGTGTGTCTGTGACTGTCTGTGTGTGTCTGTGACTGTCTGTGTGCCTGCGTCTTTGTGTTTGTGACTGTCGGTTTATGTCTATGTGTGACTGTCTATGTGTGTGACTCTGTGTGTGTCTGTACCCGTGTGTCTCTGACTGCTTGTGTGTGTGTGTGTGTAGGTCTGTCTGTTTGTGTAACTCACAACACACACGCACAAACCCCACTACCCCTCTCACCTCGGACCATTACGCTGGCCAATCCCAGTGGTGATCAGAAAGCTGACATCACAGTTTTTCCTGCAGGCCCCCCCCCCCCCCGGCCCCGCCCCCACATGCCGCTGAAGCAGAGCTCACATTAGTGTCTGTAAATCACGGCAGCCCGATGCTTGGCTCGGCTTCAGCCCTGCACCAAACACCTCCTTCAGAGAGGCCAGAGACGGAGCCGGTCACCTGGCCTGCCCTCCTAGCCGGCCTGCCCTCCCAGGTTCCTTTGTGGCTGTGGGAGGCTGTGGGAGGCTGCTCTGACTGCTTCACCTCCACTTTTTATCTTCGATTAACAAGCCAAGCTGCTAAGGATTCTGGGTACACACATACATACACGAGCCTAGACACACATACATGCATTCGGCTCTTAGCAGGTGCCTTTATATAGCCTGCCAGAAAATACTGGCCAGGTTTCCAAGCACCAGCAGAGATCTGGATTGCAGTGTCTCCTGATTAACGCGGCATTAATATTGCGGCCGACGTTGTATGCTGTTTCTTTAATGCATGCTTACGTAACTCACTCTGCACAAAGCTCCCTAACTGTGTCTCCTCTCTTTCTGTGCTTTGAACTTAGCTCAAGTTCTCCTGCCCTTCTACGTGGAACTCACGTCCCTTACAGCATGCGTTGCTGCGTAGGTATGAAGCCACAGACTACGGGAAAAATCATGTGACCTTCCACGGGATCGGCGCCTTGACTTCCTGTCTGACATGAATGCCGTGTAACTGGAGGCTTTGGGGAGGTCCTGTGTAACGCCTTTTTGCTACGGGCGGTTTATTCGGGTATGGCTCAGCATGAACACGTATTTCTCAATTAAGTCCATTTTCATCAATATGCATTAGAATATTTTGGGACTTTTAGTCACATTAAAAGTGGAGGTTACTCATGGCTGCCCCTGACGACATATTGAATAATGCAACAGCTTCGCAATGTTAAATCATTCATAAAGATTTTGATGGGGCCGTGCTAGCAGAGTCTGTCTCGCACCCTGGGACAGGAGCGGTCTGTGCACTCACACTGTGCCTTGTCTCCCTAGAGGGCATCAGAGTCACTCACAGGCCCGGGGGCTGATCACAGGCCTGCTGATGGCTTTCCAAGGCTGACTACAAAGCTTTACGTTCAGGGTGGGCTCCTAGGGGAACGGACACCCAGGCACAACAAACTCAGGTAGACAAACAGTGATTTCGCTGTTGGCTGTGGGTGATGCGGGCGGTGGGCCGGGGGCTGTTATTGTCAGCTCCCCACTTGGGCTGAGTTATCATACCTGCTGCTTGGCAAGTGTCTGTCCTCTGGAGGTGACATTGTGGACTTGGCCCTTCCCGAGGGGACGCTGTCACACCGCCTGGCCTGTGACATCGGTGCAGGGTGGGGGGACCCTTCAACAAAGGCAGTGGGGACAGATTGCGATGGGGAAAATGCTGCGTCAGTGTCAGCGTCACACGCGGGGACAAAGACACGCACCCCACATACATGCTTACACGCACCCCCTAGGTTGGTTAAAAAAAGCCGCATTATGCAGATTTTCAGAATCAAGGCCACTAAGATCTTTGCCGGGGAAGCAAGCGGCCCCTCCCTGTAACCTTACACCCTCCCCCATTCAAAACAAACCCTCACAATTAGCTGAGGCCAAGTCAGCACATCGCACCCTTTATGTGGTTATCGGTTCGCTTTGCTGGCTCCTTCATGCCAAGCCGCATCCTTGGTAACTTCACACAAACTATGCGTTCGTAGAGCCGGGTCTGTGCCGGAGGCCCGTCACTCCACACCTGCCGCCGGATCTGGAACAACACATCCCTGCACTGGCCTCTCAACCACATCGCTGAGAAACCCAGTCAGGTGCTTCACATGAAGGCCACGCTCACCATCCGCCATGCTAGTAAAGGGAAAGAGAGCTGTGTATTTCTATGATGGATCCGGTCATATGACAGACTATGGAATTCTCGTATGAGCTGGAATTGTGTCTGAGGTGATCGCTGCTCCCGAATTGAATCTTCTTTTTCTAAATCCCTCCTCTCTTCTTGCTGTGAGCTGCACCCCAGCTGGATCAGCAAATCTCAGCATCTCTGCCGAGGCCCGCAGTGCTGAGCACTATGAGAGCGGGACCCCGGGTCCACGTGGTTGGTGGGTCTGCGGCATGTGAAGGCATTTGTTTTCATTAAATACTCTCGCAAGCAGAGACATCCTCCACAGGGAGGACAGCTGCGTGGGGCACACCCCGTCTGGGGACAGGTGACCGATTGCAGGTCTCACAGCAGCTAGCCGTGGCAGAGGGGTGTCCAGCCGTCCCAGCAGAGCTTTCCTCGGCCAACTGGTTGGGAGATGTGGCTGTGATGTGGAGCTAATGGAGAGAGGGGCTCAGCTGGCCCTGATTAGCAGCGCCACGCTGGGACATTAACCTGGAGCCTTCCCATCGCATGTGACAGAGTACCAATGAGAACTGAAGACTGTCCTTCTCTCCCCCCCCCCCCCAAGATTTCAGTTGTAGGTGGAGGTTAGAGGAGTGTGGTGGACAGAGATCATGGTGTGTACAGGGGCAAACCAAGAAATTCTGGGCCTCCTGACAAAATTTCACCTTAGCGCCCCTGCCCAAATTTTTTGTATTCAAGAACCCTGTCCAAGTGCTGGGCCCCCTGAATCTGTCAGGGTATGCATGCCCACTCCGACCCCTCTGGGCATGTGTGTGAGAGTGTGTGTTTGCCCATATGCAGATATGGGCTCTCCATCATAGAGAGGAACATAGAGAGGACTCGTCGAGATGGAATGAATTCCAGAGCCTGTAAGCAGACACACCTCCAGCTTCTTGGCATATCACTTTGGCAGTTTCTATTCTCCCCAATATTGCTGCCGTACTGAGACTCGGCTCGCTTGCCCGGCGGTGGGGGGAAGGGGCGGGGGGGTATCTTATGTTAGCAAGCTGCAGGAAAGTGCCGGGTCTCCACTGGGGGGCTGTGTTCAGGCCGTGTTCAGGCCGAGTCCGGCGTTAGCCAGCCAGCTCAGCTGTGAGGGTAGAGCAGCTGAAGCCAGAAGCTCACGGCCTGGACTCACCACTTGCCCTGGTGCCCAGAGTTCTTCTCGACTCGCATTAGACAGAGAGGCCCAGCTGTGGCTGCGGTTCCAACCGATCATCCGTGAGGCTATTAGTGGATGAGCAGGACGGTCTATTCCCGAGGCACGCCCCCCCCCCCCCCAGCCTCTATTTAAAACAGGCAATTTATTCAAGCCAGTTTACAATGTTTATCTATTTACAGGGCTGGCTGTTTCACTGGGGTGGCGGCTCGGGTTAAAAGCGAGGCTCAGAAAGCCAGCTTTCAGGTCAGGAAGCCATGTTCTTAGCCAAATGAAGAGGATAAAGAGGAATTAAAATCACAATAAAAGTGGCACAGAAAAAAAGAACTGCAGTGTGATGGCTGTGTTCTAGACTGCGGAGAGGGAGTTAAGCAGCGAGATTTCTGAGCCATGGGTGGGGTGGCTGCCCAGAATAACGAGGAGGCCATTTGCTGCCCCCTGCTGGATGTGCTCTGCATAAACAGATGATGCAACCAGGAGCTGTCTGCACTGGTAAGTCCTATGACTCCTATGCCCTATGGCAGGTGCTGTCAGACTTTTCAGCATCCTTCCTACTTCATGCTCAGGCTGACAATTAGTTTCAGAGTAAAATATTCCTGCAAAATTCCTGCTCTGTCATTGCCTTATAAAAAAGCCATTTCGATAGATTAAAACAGCTCCAAACTTTACAGTCAATCTCCATCTCCTCATATACACGTCATCGTAGGGGACATGTGGCGTTTTTATTAATTCCACATGCACAGTTAAAAAGCAGAAGAAGCCGTCGTCCCACTCAGTCACTTTGGAGAAGAGATACAAGATATAAATAAAAGTAAAGATTTTCTTCTCCATTCAGCAACCTTCGGTAAGGATTTCCGGCTCCTCTGGGAATGTCTTGCCCTACTTTCCCCCAAATTCTCCTCCCAGGGGTGCTGGAGATGCAGGGTCACCTGGGGTCAGCAACCCTACCTCCATCACAGAAGTTTATCAATTAACTTCAGGGTGGTGGGAGGAGAAACCGAGGCCCACAGCAAGACAAGTGACCGCTTGGCAAATTTTTGTTCCCCGGTTATGATTTTGTGGTATAAATTATTTCAAAGGTGGGGAAAAGGATGCAGCTTTTAATTCATTCGGACCGGTGGAGGAGCCCTCTAATGCCGCAGTGAGATCAAACGCTGGATTCGGCACCAGATGGCCACATCTGCATTCAGCCACTTAACCGATTCTTTGATGCTCACATCCTGATTAAGTCGATATTAACCTTGAACATCATGGTTTCCCTTAATTATCCCAACATAAAAATGGAATTTATAACGGCTGTAAAGAAGATGACTCAAAAATAAATGAAAAATTACTCAAAAATACCAAGGCATCTTCTTCTGTGGATTTCGAAGCTTAGCCACTTGCATGCACGCCTGTTGCTATTCAGGTTCGGGGGTGACCATCGCCCCCCTAAACTCTGCGAGAGAATCTCCCTGGGAGCCAGCGGGCAAGCAGCTCCAGGGTGCTGCATTGCTGAAGCCCGGCCCGGCGACCCTGCTGCGCCGACAGCGCCTGCGTCTTCCCGCCCGCCGGCCGGCTGCCAGGCCTTTCATCACAGGCTGCGGTACTGGGCTTTGAATCCCCGCCCGGCCCGGGACGGCAGAGGGCCTGGAGTTGGCTAAAGCTGCACTGCAGTGCTAACCCCGTGCAGGGGCACCCTGTGAGCAGGCTGGAGGGCACACATGCACACACACACAAACTCGCGCACACAATGATCTCACTCACGCTTGGTTATTACCCAGAGCTGGCCACAACAGGCAGTGGGGGGGTCAGTCAGTCTCTGCAGAAATTTGAACTCAAGGACCCAGTGATGAAGTCACTCTGCTAGCCACAGGTTTTGAACCTTGCAGTTATGGGAGTCCTATCCTACTAAGCCACACCCCCACCATCTCATACACACTGGGACACGTTATAGTGCACCAGCTCCTCCTGCACACGACCACACCCACCCTGTCACTCACCTAACCTCAGAGGTCCCAGGCTCTCTCAAGCGGCCGAAATGAAGGATGACCGTGCCAGGATCCCCTGTGCTCCATCTTATTAAGTATTGAACATCTCAAGCACGGCAATTAGTGAGTGAAATTTGCTGTGCTGTTCCACCCAGCCCGCCCGGTCCTTCTTCTGACCACAACAGCCATTATTTTAAGGAGTCCTTCTGGGGTGCGACGAGGCGAACACCAGCCAGCTGTAATTAAAGTGCCATCCTAATTACTATAGCTGTACGGCTAAACAGCAGTGCGGTTACCGTTCTGAGCACAGGCCCGCCAACAGGACACACCCCGTCGTATTCTCCTTAAGTCCTTAAGTGGAAGGGCCCGTCGTCTGGGGGAGGGGTAGTGGACGGATGAGCGGCTGTGTGGAATTTGACTGTGTAATACCCATATTTACATCCCTGAGACGTCGCATGCTATACATTCTGCCAGCTAATTTAGAGAATTTCATCAGATCTGATTCCTGAAAAATCTGGAGGCCAAGGATGCAGCAAAAAATGTCTGAGGAACTACTTGGTTATCATTTGAGTGTGTGTGTGTGTGGGGGGGGGGGGGCAGTTCACAGTGCCCTCTTAGTCCTCATGTCATCTCTCCTTGTACTCTGCTCCCCTGCCTCGCTCCATATTAATATTTCATCTGGCATCAAACATTAACACTCAGCGATGGAGCGGTATCACGGCCAGGATCTGCTCCAGCCCTGCTCCTTATGCAGCCCGGGCTATCCTCCAGACGCCTCCCCAACCAGGATAATAAACTGGAGGAAGATGGATAGATGGTTTAACATGGTGACCAAGCATGTAAATTATCCTGCCAGGCAGGAGTGACACTAAGACCGACACTTAAATCATGGATTCAGTGTTATGTGAAGCTACTTTACTTATTTATTAAAACAACTATTAAAAAAACAAGCCAAGTCACAACTTCTAATTTAAAACATTTATCTAAAGGCACAAATTAACTGCATGGTAAACTCCAGATGTCAATAAGGTTTATCTGGCCAGCATTTAGGACAAGTTACACCCTGTACTAGCCAAAATTTAAAACAGTGTATTTAACATAGAAAACAACTCTTGTTGACTATGTTTAACGACTCGCCATATTCATCAACTAAAGCAAAAAATCAGTTTAAAACACTGTTGGTCAGTGATTTATTTTTTCTGAGTGATAACTCGTTTTTGGGTTGGCAGTACTGCTCCTATTCACTATAATCAAAGGAACGTCAGGAGAAGGAACAGCTCATCTGCCTCCGCTGTCAAACCTGCTTTCAGATCGTTGCTTAAGCTGTAGCAGTGCGAGGGCATCGCCCAGCCTCTCTCTTCCATAATCACCCTTTTTCCCATCCTGCGCTCCTTCACACCCACCCCTCTGCGGATCCGTCCCGGGGCACCGCCCTGCGCTAACAGCACCCGCACTTCCATCCTGTGTCTGCAGCGAATCTGCGGAGATGCGCGCCCACCGGTGACATCTTCCAGCACGGCGCTGCACCGCGCCCCGGTCACACGCACGCAGCTCTCGCGGGCGCGCACGCAGACACGCCCCGCTCTGCACCACTGACAGTAATAACCGTCGTGCTCACAGCATCGGCATTAATGAGCGTTTGTGATTCACGGTGCAATCCTTGGCAACATCCAGGAAGATACTTTACAGAGTTTATACGTAATAAAAATAAATACATAATGCTTTTTAATAGTTCAGAAATGGCCTCGTTATGTATTTATGATGGGACATTGCAGAACTGCAAGCGCAAATGAAATGGTAAAGGCTTTGATAATAATATATGAGATTAAAACGCGACCCAGGCGGGTCCCGATAGGCGGCAGCGCTCCGTATCCGCGGCGCCCTCGCCCCCCTTTGCATCACAGGGGATCTTAGCGTGGGATCCCCACGTCCCGTCCCCAAACTGACTGTCCCGGTCACCTGTCTGCTGTGACGGGGTCTGCAGCCGCCGTGTTCCCCTCGCTTTGGGCTTTGGCGGTGGTCCCGGCCAGGCTGTGGGGGGCTTCTCCTTAGTATTTACCTAAAGCACTGTCCCCATATTTGAATTCCTATATTCAGCTTAGTTTCAAAACTGGAATATTTACATATTGTTTAGTGTCCTTAAGGTATAGCTCTTGCTCTGATACTGTGAGACTTGTTAGGTCTCCTGGAAGTTCAGCCTAGCTGCTTTTAAGCCTACGGTGGTTGACTCTTCTACAGTCTTTATGTTTGTAATGTGCTATTTGCCTCGCTTGTATGTGGCATTGGATAAAAGCATCTGCTAAATATATACAGTACAAATAAAACACAAAGCCAGCACTGCAGAGACACAGTCTGTATGTTTTCTCTGTATAGCAGGCGTCATATGATTCTGTTCGCGCCGTCGCACGTACAACTAAACGCTGCGCGCAGATTAAACTAATGAATAATTAATTTAATGAATGAAGGTGTTGAATAATTAAAATGTACCATATTTACTTTATATGTAGACATATAAAACCTATATACGTGCACTACAAAACAGTGAGATTTTCAATTTGAAACAAGTCTGCACACACATACAGGCGCATATGTAACAGTTTTATTACCTTGTAAATAGTCTGTAGGGTTTGCAAACTTCCTCACCGCATTTGATACAGCTAATTGTAGGTTCATAATGGAATAATATAGATTTACCATAAGATTTCTTGCGTGAACATGAGAGTCAGAAGCGTGAGAGCCACCCCAAATACGTGAAAATTAGCAATCCCATGTTTGCTTGCTTGTAAACCAGTGGTCCTTAGATGTATCCTTTAATTCTTAATTGATAAAGTAGGATTTTAGGCTCCTCTTAGCAAGGACTGCTCCAAGGATACAAAATGTCTTCACAGCCCAAGACAGCGAAGACTGCCGGCTTGCGCCGTAGATCCGGGACAGCAGATTAACTGGATTCTGGTTTCCAGACGGCCCCAGCGGAGTGCCTTTACAGTAAGCGGAAATAAGTCTGATATGCGGTAGTAAGGTAATATGTCCCCGGCTGTGGGAAATGACTGCCTACTGTACTCTCATTAAGGAATCCCGGTCGATATTGCATACTAGATGCTGTATCGTGTTCGGCTATCATATCAGGGTAAATATAGCCTTTGGGAGAAAGACATATTGCCCAGTCAGCTACTCAACAATATAACCAGCTAAATTTGGGTGGAAAAAAATTAGGTTGATGTGAGGCCAGTGAGGCCAACACATATTTGCAGATTTGAATAAAATTCACCTGTCCAGATAAAAGAGAGCCAAGTTTAACCAGAAACGTAATGGTAATATATTTAACTACTGCCTGGAAGGTTATAATCCCTGTCACCCTGTGCTGGAAAATGAATTGATTGATATATGATTCTTACGGTTTATTTATTATACAAACGACTACTTCTGTTATGTTTTAGTGATGCAGTTTGTATGAAGAGAACAGACAGGATTATTGACAGACTTGTACCAGCATATAAAAACAGTGGAATATTTATGCTTCTAAGACAATAACTGTACTCTAGCACTACATCAGTATATATGTTCATTTTGAAGTTGGGAAGAGGCCTGAAATACAGGTTACATAAATAGCGCATCACACACCTGTGGGATGATCATTAGGCACGGAGGTGGGAGAAACTTCCTCTAAAGCCTCTGACAATCCTTCCTGCACCCTAACGCTCGACACATTGCAGCCCAGTGCCTGTGGCGGATGCACAAAGCGAAGTCAAGGAAGAAGGCCGTGTGATCGATGAGATCAAAACCTCAGACCCAGGAGCCACTTTTCTCGTTGGCAGGAAACTCATGGGTACGGGCAGATGGCTCCGAACAACATATGTCACTCATGGTGCTCACCGTACACGCGCAAAAAAATCAAATGAGACCGTACGCAGAATCGCCGCTGCGTTCCGGCTTTACAGGAGGCCCCTGTGACTCAGTGACAGGACGAGCCTGTCTGCCGCGAGAGGGAGCGGGACGCACGTCCCCCGTGTCGAGCTGCCACATCTCTGCTGCAGTCAAGCTGGTGAGGAACGGAGGAGCTCGCGGCTCGTCTGCCCGTCAGGAAGTCGCAGGGGAACGCGGCCAGGAGGCTGTGGAGACGTGCTCGGGTGGGGTGAGGTGCTCTGGTGTAGGTCACGTAAGGACGCCTCCAGGATTAGCCCCGTCTCCGACGTAACCGTGGGATAGGGTTCTGTTAGCCTGTTTTGACCCAAACAGAAGGAGCTGAATCTCACAGGTCAGTCTTTGTGCAGTCATACCACATTAAGAAGTCTGACACATGACCAAAGAAAGCTGAGGGCTCCAGTCCTAAGGAGGATCAACCAGCTATGGTTTGTGAAAGGGTGTCGTGTGCACTGCTGCCCCTCAGGAACTGGCGACAAAAGGTCAAAGGTCACTGCCAGAACGTGTAGCTAGACATCAAATGTCTGAGAATGAGGTCGGTGGTAGCCTGAGTGTGTAGAATAGGGTGTGGCAGTGTGAATTATTTAGATCACCCTTCCATTTCACCTCTGAGAACGGTGATTAAGCCAAATTTATCCATCCATTTTCCAAGCACTTTGTCAGGGACAGGTGGCACGCAGACACCAAAGGGCAGAAACGGGACAGTACTCACAGCCGCTTTGGTGGCATCAGTATGTCTCTGTCAGTCTCCCCAAGCATCCATTGGTACCTGGAGTGGGGGCCACCATTGATTTCAGCGTCAGACTCGGAAATAAAAATGGCTCCGTATGAAATGATGCTATTTCTGATGTTACTGTAAACAGGAGCCTATTCGCCTTTTTCTAGATATGGCATGAAACACGGCGAGAAGCTCTAAAGACCTGCATCTAGCCACCTTGTCTGTATTATATTCCGTGAAGCACGTCTCCAGTCGGTTCTGTAATATACAATGTTAGATTTTTGGGAGAAATACTAATTTGGAAATGTTTAATTTACACCTACTGAGTAAGGATAGAGGGCAGCATAGTGGTGCTGTGGTTAGCACTGTTCCCTCACACTGCTGGGACCAGGGTTCAAGCCTCCATTCTCTGTTCCTTCTGTGCGGAGTTTGCATGTTTTCCCCATGTTGTTGTAGTGTTTCCTCCGGGTACTCCGGTTTCCCTCCACAGTCCAAAAACATGCCGAGGCTAATTTAGTAACTCCAATTGCCCATGGGTATGCATGTGTGAGTGTGCCCTGCAATGGGCTGGCCCCCTGTCCAGGGTTGTTCCCCGCCTCGTGCCCGTAGCTTCCGGGACAGGCTCCATGACCCAGAAGGATAAGTGGTTTCAGAAAATGGATGGATGGATGGCGTAAGTTATACACTCACCTAAAGGATTATTAGGAACACCATACTAATACAGTGTTTGACCCCCTTTCACCTTCAGAACTGCCTTA
>JAODKM010000039.1:9067637-9083772 GCA_026780845.1 Petrocephalus sullivani
ATTCTTGTCTTTTTGCTCTTTTTTGTTATGCATTATTTCTCTTTCCCTGTCTTTCTCTCCCCCCCCTTCTTTTCCCTTTCCCCCTTCTTTTCCTTTCTTTTTTTTCCCTCTTTTTTTTTTTTTTTTTTTTATGGTCCGCTTTTTTTTTTTGTGGGCCTGGTTGTGTTTTTTTTCCCCCCCCCCCCCCCCCCCCCACGGGTCCATTGCTGGGCAGGATACTGGGTCTAGACCTGGTGGTCCGGGATGAGGCGGGGAACACGCTGGACGCAGACTGCACCAGCACGATCAGCCTGTTCCGGGCCCACGAGACGGCCTCCCACAGCATCGACGAGAGGATCCAGGAGGAGAAGGTCAGCAGTGGGCCAGTTCCTCTCTCTGGGCGTTTCGCCAAAGGGAGCTAAGTGTTCCAGGGGCTTGTGGAGGGTGCCAATTTCCTCCATGTTCAGCTGTGTGAGGGGTCTGCAGTTTGGGTTCGGGTCTGGCTGTTTCTTCAAGTGGAGCCTAGTGCTCTGGTTATGGTCTGCAGAATCCAGAGTTGGGTATTGTTTATAATAAAACTGAAAGACTTACGTAATCTAATAAACGGCACAGTACTGAGTGGTTCCTTTGCCTGCAGACCCGGCTGCAGAACCTGGACACCCGTAGACAATCGCTGTTCAGCGTGGTCCACACCTACAGCCTCTTCATGAACCTCAAGAACTTTGTATGCAACATCGGGGAGGATGCGGAGCTGCTGATGTCGCTCTACGACCCCGACCAGTCGGAATTCATCAGGTTTGCCATGGGGGGGGTTTGGGGTAGGGGCCTTGTGGGTAGCATGTGTAAAGTGTGAGTTGTGGAATGCTGTCTTTCTGAGTGAGACCTCAGACCTGGTCTGCTTTCTGCAGTGAGAACCTGATGGTGCGCTGGGACAGCACAGGAATGCCCAAGGAACTTGAGAAGCTCAACAACCTCCCTGCCCTGTTTACGGTGCGTCAGCCGCCCTCTGGCCCTCTCTAGCCTCTCTTCTTTGCCTCAGAAAGCCCCCTTTTCTCCTTCTCCCAGCATCAATCGGCTCTTCATCCCCCGGGCCCCTTTCATCCTCTGAGTCCTCCTCCACACAGTGCCAATTCATCCCTCTGCAGCTTGCTGCGATCGATTTAATGTACACCTTATCATAAAGCTAGCTATTTAGCAGGATGAGGCACGTAGCTGAGCCAATAGGAGGCTGCCCCTGGCCGCCTGACCTCCTCAGACTCTGTTTCCATCCCCAGGACCTGAGCAGCAGTGACCTCATCCGCCAGCGACTCTTCCTGGTCTGTCAGATCGTGCGAGTGGGCTGGATGGAGCCAAAGGAGGGCAAGAAGCAAACGGCCAGCCTACGCAGGCCCTTCGGCGTGGCAGGTGAGTGTCGGGCAGGGCAGGCTAGTGCAGGTGGCTGTTTTGCCAACATCCATTATGTGTTTTCTTATGCACTGCAGCACGCCGTTTGCTTTCCTGCATGCCTGGCGTGTTGTTCGACGGGTGGTCTGTCTGACGTGTAGTTTACCTGTACTCGTTCAGTGTGTGGTTCAGCCAATCTACCGCGTGTTGTGGTCAGCGGCCATTTCGGTAGAATTTTGTTTTTTTTTCTTTCACTGAAGAAACCGTATTAATGTTTTTGCAAGAAGACACCATTACTGCGGCCACATGGAGGGGGGGAGTAAGTGCACCGAATCACGCCGTGAAACCGAGAGCTAGAGTGTGTTAGCCACAGTCAGCCCAGGGGGGCGTAACTGATCCCAGATCGTTCTGAGTAGTGGAGTCGTTTGCTTTGTATCTGGCACCTTTTGTCGTGGGTCATGTGACCGCGTTGTTCTAGAGCCTTGGCAGTGACTGCTGCCATGCCGCGGGCGAAGGTCAGGGGTGCAGCTCCGCTCGGCAGCTGTAAAACCATTTAGTCAGTTGAAAAATAAATAAACGTCACAGTGCAGTAATTTGTATTGAGTTTCACAGGTTGGGTGTGAAAGGACACCTCCGTGTCTGCCTTGTAAGAGACTGCAGCAAGGCGCTTTCACGCAGGAATGGGGGAGGACAATGTGGTACAATATGATACAAAACGAGCCAACAAGACACTACATACAAGCAAAAATCCCAGCATGATAAAAGTTCTCGTATTTGACAATGTCGAGACGGAGACACTGCTGGAATTGTCTAGATCGGGGTGGGCAGTCTTATCCATGTGTATGCGGGTTTCCACTGCAACTCCCTAATTAGGTTACTAATTAGAGGACTGGTTGGCTGAAGAGAAATCGGCATTTCCGGGTAAGATTGCCCACCCCTGGTCTAGATAGCTGCATGTTGTTCTTGAAAAGCACTGGATTGTAACACATTTTATACACTTACTTTAATCCTTTTAAACACGGATACTAATGAAGTCAAATGTTTCGTGGAATACAAGGGATTGTGAGGCAAACGATAGCCGAACAAGCTGAATAAAGACGACTAAAACGTGTTGCTCTGTTGGCATGCACTGGAGCTGACGTACGTATTGTGCAGTGCTTTGTTATATTTTGGCATCTTTAGTTTTTGTGTACATTTTTCATTATTATGAGTTTTAAATGTTTATGCTGATTATTTTATAATTCTGTTACTTGAATGCCAGATACGAGAGCTTTTACACTTAAAATAAAAAAAAATAAACCCTCACCGAAGGGAAAAGCTGATAATGACATGGCGTGGGTGGAGTGTACCTGGGTGACAATTACCCACAATACCTTGCCTCCACAGTAATGGATGTCACGGACATCGCTCACGGCAAGCTGGACGATGAGGAGAAGCAGCACTTCATCCCTTTCCAGCAGTGAGTGCTCTCAGAGCGGCCGCTGGCTGGCGTTACACGTGGGGGGGTCCCACAGGCGGGGACGCCATCCGCCCGCCTCGCAGCCACACGTCCTCATCCTATGTGAATCACCTCCACTTATGCTAAGCCCTCAAGAGGCTGCTGAATTTTAAGTTTTGATTTGACCATTTTTATAAAATACCAGTGAACGCAGAATAGATGTAAATATAGTTCTGGGAGTCAAAGCTATGGGATTGTAGCTGATTGGTCACCGACAGCGAGCCAGTAGCTGACCATCTGTTTTTTTTAGTTATTAAATTTTTTCCGGGGAACATTCAGAGCGGCACTTGCCACAGTTGAAAGCTGATTGGCCCTCTGCGCGGATGCCCCTACATCTCTCCCGTCCTGCCTCAGGATCGCCATGGAGACCTACATCCGACAGAGGCAGCTCATCATGTCGCCTCTGATGCCGTCCCGGGTCATTGGGGAGAGTGAGCCCCTCAGTGCCGTCTTCAACAAAGTCATCTCCACCCGCGAGGTCAACCACAAGGGCCAAGGTGCTGTCCCCCCCCAATGCCTATGCCCTTTCCCCCGGATCTTCTTTCCAGCTCTCCGTGGGGGGGCTGGCTGTTCTGCGGGTTATGCCTGCATGGCAACCTCGCTTTGCTCCGAGCGTCTGCGTGCTGGCCTCAGTGTGCCCTTCTGCGTTTTCAGGCCTGTTCGTGACCCTGAAGCTGCTCCCCGGCGACCTCAGCCAGGTTCAGAAGGACTACCCCCACTTTGTGGACCGCAGCACCATCATAGTCCGCAAAATGGGCTTCCCCGAAATAATCCTGCCGGGTCTGTATTACCCCTCACCCCAATAACGTGGCTGCAGTTACCGCCCTCTGGTGGCGCTTGTTCAGGGGGGACGGTTCTTCTCTCCTTTTTACATGTTGACCTCCCCCCCTCCCCCCCCAGGAAACGTTCGGAATGACATCTACGTGACACTGCTGCAGGGGGAATTCGACCGGGGTAAGAAGAAGGCTCCAAAAAATGTAGAGGTGATGCTGAGTGTCCTGGATGAGAACGGCACACCCATGGAGGTAATGCCTGACCCTTAGCATCTTGGAATGAGAGTCACTGCAGGCTTCTGATTGGTCGTGTGTCTTTGCTTTTCAAATTAACATGATGGTTATTTAGCAGGTGCTTTTATCCAAAGTGATGAAGTGAGGAAATGGGGTTAAGGAACTGGCTCTGGGGCCCAGTGGTGATATCATCCTGGGATTCCATCCAGAACCCTTCCATTCGCGAGCACAGTGTCCTAACCAGAGTCCCGCACCGTCCCCTGAGCTCACCGTATCAGGGTGTTTAGAATCTGTCAGTACTGGCTAGAATGTTCTCTTCCCAGTGATATGTAAGTGATGTTGATTCTTCTCGTCCACAGAAAGCCTTGTTCCCCGGGGCAGGCTGCGATGGGATCACAGAGTACAAGTCTGTCATTTACTATCAGGTTAAGCAGCCTTGTTGGAACGAGACGGTGAAGGTAAGCAGATGGGTGCATAAGGGCCGTCCGCATGGTCCCCGAGAGGCGTGACATTCCCGTCATTCCCGTCATTCCCGCCGCAGGTCGCCATTCCCATCGAGGACGTGTGCCGCTCTCACCTCCGGCTGATGTTCCGTCACCGCTCGTCCCAGGACTGTGAGTTGGCCTTGGCCTGGAGGTTCTGGTGCTGGTTCTGGTGGTGGTCTTGCTGAGCTAGCTGGGGGTGTATACAGGGGATGGGCCACAGTGGCACCCGCCCCAGCTGAAAGTCACTCAGATTCAAAACATATCATTGGTTGGCCCCTCTGTGTGAATTATGCCCCTTCTTTAAAAATCCTGGAAGTACCTGGGGAGCCGGCGGTGTCTGGTTTGGTGGTTCTCACTCCTCCTAACCTGTCTCTTCCCTTCTAGCTCGGGACAAATCCGAGAAGCCTTTTGGCATGGCGTTCGTGCGGCTGATGAGGACAGATGGCACCACACTGAGGGATGGCAGGCACGATCTCATTGTTTACAAGGTACTGGCACCTTCAGCACCTTACCCTATGATATGCGTCTTCTGCTTCCTTGGAGAACTGCTCTTAAGTCCTGAAATTTATCTAACCAAGTTTCAGGATTTATTGTCACATGTTCTGAGGAACACAGTGAAATTCTTATGCAGGGTAGGGCATTGGGGAATAGGACAAACAGCAGCGCAAGTCAGGTCAAGACGGTGCTGGACTAATATCAGTTCAATACAGGAGCAGACAGTGCAGGACAAACAGCAGTGCAATATAAGACGGTACAGGACAAACGGCAGTGCAATACAGGACAAGACAGTGCAGGACAAACAGCAGTGCAATACAGGACAAGACAGTGCAGGACAAACAGCAGTGCAATACAGGACAAGACAGTGCAGGACAAACAGCAGTGCAATACAGGACAAGACAGTGCAGGACAAACGGCAGTGCAATACAGGACAAGACAGTGCAGGACAAACGGCAGTGCAATACAGGACAAGACAGTACAGGACAAACAGCAGTGCAATACAGGACAAGACAGTGTAGGGTAAACAGCAGTGCAGTGCTGCTTTTGCAGTGATGATATCACTGGCTGGAGTTTGAGCAATGATTTTGATTGGTTCCCTGAGCTGGTCTCTTGGGTGCTTTTGCCAGTCCTCAGGGACCCCTCCCAAAAATGTGGGCTGTCTGGGGGTCTTCGAGGACCAGTTAGAGAAACTGGCTTAAGAAACACATCCCAATATCAGAAAATGTGGAGGTGGATTTTCTCTTGTTGAGTCAGACCTGTTATACTCTTCTCTGAAGGTGGATGCAAAGAAGTCGGAGGATGCCAAGACTTACCTGACCTTGCCTGGCACATGCGCAGAGGCGGAGGAGAGAGAGAGGCAGTCTGGCAAGGCGCCCCATGTAGGCCCAGTGCCCGCGACCAAGGACAGCTTCCAGATCGCCACGCTGACCTGTTCCACCAAGCTCACTCAGAATGGTGAGGGTCGATCTAGATCATGCGGTGTGGGGGTTCTGAAGATATCCGGGGTCCACAAGGAGCACCAGCACTAAGGACAAGGCCCAGCACTGCATAGCAAGCAGTTTCTTTCCTTTGTTCGTTCTTTCCTTCCATCCATCCATCCATCCATCCATCCATCCATCCATTGTCCATTGCTTTTCTGAAGCTATTGCATCAGGGGTGGCCAGTCTTATCTGCAAAGGGTCAGTGTGTATGCAGGTTTTTGGGATAACCTTGTGGTCAGCTGTGTGAGGACTCTTCAGCTAATCAATTCTCTAATTAGTAAACTGGGGATTTGAAGCGAAAACCCACATTCACAACGGCCCTTCCTGGATAAGATTGCCTACGCATGCATTGCATCATGTGTTGAATCATTTTATTCTTCAAGATGAGAGTTTATCCTAAATTAGTCCCTTAACTTATGGTTCTATTTTTTGCAATTCTGAAGGACTGTAGAATGTCCCCAGAACTTTGGTAATAAGTGCAGTTTAGAATCCTCATGCTAACTGCCATCTGCGTGAACTTCCTGGCTTTGTGGTATATCTCAGTGGACTTGCTGGGGCTGCTGAACTGGCGGTCCAACCCCCAGGACCTGGAGCAGATCCTGCAGCGCCTGATGGGGGTGGAGGGCGGCGAGATAGTCAAGGTGAGGGCAGGTTACTGCACGGCTTTCAGGATGTCACACGAAGTGACATGGTAAGTTCCCTTGGTATTAAAGGTAGAGGTCAACCGTTATTGGTTTTTCTGGGCCCAATATTAGTACCTATTATTACTAGTTAATGGGCCGATAACCGATATTTGTGACCCATATGCATTTGCTTTTATGTGCTTTCTTTGCATCCATCTGTAATGAGAATTTGGAGATACAGTTGAAACCAAAAGTTTACATACACTGTATAAAAAGACATATAACTTTTAGAGTAAGGCTGCTCTATATATAGTGAATGTTACTTTTTAAATTAATGGCAAATTATTCATTATACAATGTAGAACAAAAACATACACTTTTTACAGAATAAGTATTCATAACACAGTTGCTGCAAGAATAACACATTAAAAATAAATCTTATATGCCTGAGCTGGACAAATCAAATCAATAGATGCTTTAATACCAGTTATACCATTTGCTTAATAACAAAACAGAGTTTGGTAAGGCATTTAAATTGGCAGGAAGAGACTCCACGTTGTAGTCGGCTAACGTTACACGTAACGTGTGAGAATGTCATAGGGATCAGTAATGCAAGTACTGTAATGTAAGATGAGCAGCAAGTAAGCTCCTGCTGCAACATAAGCTGTCAGCTCTACATAAGGCTAATAACACTGATTACAGGGAACCTCGCTGGCTCACAGGGCAGCATACCGCATTCACTATGTTATAGCCGCAACAAGGGTCATTATTTGGACATTCTCAGCGGTGTGACTGGGAGAGCGGGCAGGCCTTTTGTTATGGAAATGGCTCACAGGAGCGCCGTCGTGTTTTGTGACTTCAGTGTGTGGGACTAATGTTTTAATGCGGGGAAACATCAGCTGCTTTACCTTCCTATCTCAGCAGCAGCCCACGCTCAGCTGAAACTCCTCTCTGCTCTTGCCCTCCTTGGGGCTTCACGCTGCACTCGCTTGTGAGTGTGGTGTGAGTGACGGCAAGGCTTCAGCATTGATTGGCTATTACTCGTGTGACATAGCCAATCAGAGGTTGTTGTGGACGGGACATTAAATGAAGCCGCGGCGTGAGCGGAGCCACAGTAACGCACCTTGTAATTATTTAATATCGTTGACCATTAAAATAAAATGCCGATACCGATATTCGGCAAAATGCCTAATTTCGGCCCCCAATAATCGGCCAGGCCGATAACCGGTCGACCCCTAGTTAAAAGTCTGGTTTTCGCAAGACCTTCCTAGAAGGTAGCAGTAGGCTGAATGTGTTTCTTTGAGACACACTGAGTTGAAATGATCACAGAAGTACATAACTAAGCAGTAAGTACTGAAAGGCTTACGTCTATTTAAACTGCATTTCACTGTTACAGTGCCATGTATGATGGATTTAAAGGGGCAGTTCACCCCAAAACTAAATTAAAGATGTTTTAAAGAGGTTTTAGTGCTATCTGTTCATCTAAGTCATTCTGCTGGGAGTTGCCTAGTTTTGGAGATATCTGCTGTAGAAATGTCGGGCTTCTCTTGAATTTAATTTGGCATTTTTTCTGTGGTGATTAAAGCACCAGAAAAATACATTTGAAAGATTCAACAGCGACGTCTCTTACTAGAAATCATGACTCTGTTACTGAAGATAATCCACAGACTTTGTAGTGAGCAGTTTCATGTAGGAACTATATCGCCAGAGTGCTCATATCTTCAGCGCAGTGATACGGTTGTTATGTGGCATTCGGTAGAAGAAAGTAGCTTCTACATTAAACTGCTTACTACAAAGTCTGTGGATTATTGGTAGGTTGGTTTAAAAGAAGAGTGCAGCTAAGCAGGGTTTGCTTGGAGTAGCTTTGTGCGGCTATAATATAGCTTTTTTTCTATGAGTGGGTTGGGAGTACCATTTAGCACTCCATGTAGCATACAGTGATGAACGTGTGATTTGGCATTCATAAAAGAATCATAATGAATAATGAAACTCAAACTCCAGCTTCGCGGAAAGGACCATCATGAATATGCATCAGGGCCCTGTAGGACCCTTAGAGAGCTGTCGCGTGCGTGTTTATCTGCTAACGGAGGATGGGAATGACTCTGCTGCTCCTTTTTGCCCGAGGACAGTTTTTGCAGGACACGCTGGACGCCCTCTTCAGCATCATGATGGAGAACTCTGAGCAGGACACCTACAACATGCTGGTGTTCAATGCTCTGGTGAGTGATGCAGCGGCTGGCATCACAAAGCGGCCGGTCAGGCTCCACTCAGCCAGATCTTACCTTTTAATGCCCCCTTTATTACATTCTGATAAGTGTTAAAATAAGAAAAACAACTTCTCTGCTCAGTAACGAGTTTCACATCTTTGTGGAAAAATATGGTAATTTTTCACATCTTGGAACAGAGCTCCAGTCCACCGGGCCTGAAAGGTCTGTTGGGTTTGATCCGCTTCGCCTGTGAATTGGTACTTGGTTTTGGCCTGCAGAGATCTGAGCTTTTTCCCACTGATTGGATGTCGCTCTTCCTGCTGTGTGTGTGTGTCCGTCTTCATGCTCACTCCATGCTCGTTTCTGGTAGGTGTTCATCATCTCGCTGATTGGGGACATCAAGTTTCAGCACTTCAACCCGGTCTTGGAGACCTACATCACCAAGCACTTCAGCGCCACGCTGGCGTACACGTGGGTGTCTCTTTTGGTTTGCCGCTTTGATGAAAGGTCCCCTTTAGAAACCCTCTTTCTCATGCTCGTGTGACATTTATAATGTTCTAGCAAGATCTCCGTCTCTTCTTCCTCTGCCACGACTCACATGAATAAACACAGATTTTTTTTCCCAGTAATAAACTACTACATTCGGGCAACCGATATGAGGGTAATGCATACTAATGGAAAGTAAGGCCACTGTGGCATCTGGGAGCTTCAGGAAGCGATATAAGCCGCAAAGACCCTCCTCCTCCACCTGACAGGAAGCTGACCAAGGTTCTGAACTTCTACGTGGGACACGCCGAGGATGCCGGTCTCAGCGAAAAGCTGTACTCTGCACTCAAGGCCCTCAAGTACCTGTTTAGGTTTGTGGTGCAGTCGCGGGTGCTGTACCTCCGGTGAGTCCCCGTGCACCTTCACGGGGGGCAAGGTGGACCTCCACTGCCCGTCCCGTGGCTGCTCCCCTTCACACATTTCACCCTCTCAGATTTTACGGAAGCAGCGAGGACGGGGATGATTTTTTCGACTCTATCCGGACCCTCTTCCTGTCCTTCAACACGCTTATGGACAGGCCTCTGGACGAAGGCGTGAAGATCAAGGTAGGTCTGGTTGTGCCGGTCAGCACTTCGCTGGCCCTGGTTTTACTGCCACTGCTCTACCTCGGCGGACTTATTAGATGCTGTGTCTCTTTCTTTGTCACAGGGAGCGATACTGAAATATCTCCCCACCATCATCAACGACATCCAGAATGTCTTTGACCCCGTGGAGTTCAGGTGAGAGGAGCTGGGGCCTGTCGATCAGGATTGGTACCGTCCTAGCTGGTGAGGTTGGCTGAGACTGGAGTCACAGCCGTGCTGCGTGAGGGAGGTTTCCATCCGCCAGGTTTCTGCTCGGAGGGGAGCAGGAACATCTCACAGGCTGTCTCCTTCTGCAGTGTCCTCCTGACCAAGTTCATAGAGAGCATCCCCGACGACCAGCTGGTTCGGCAGAAGTTGGGGTGCATGTGCAAGATGGTGGAGAGTGACCTCTTCAGGCAGCCAGGTGAGGGCAGTGTAGGTCTTTGAATACCACTGAGGAGCAGCCCCAGCGTGCTGAAGGCTCTAAACCAGCAATTCGCTACCTTTCCAAGCACACGACCTAAGCCTTATTTACCATGTTTGCCAACCCATCTGTAGGGGGGTCAGGTTGGGGTTCACGGCTATGTGGCGGTCCATTGCTGACCGAACCACAACCCATCCCTGTGCTGCAGACCACTGACTGAGTGCCTTACTTCCAGTTCTGATAGCTGTCAAGTCTCATTATTCTGTACTAAGGGGTTTAGCTGGAAAAGCCAGCAAATACACAGATTCTGTCTACTGCGCCCCTCCCCCCAGAATGCCGTGACGTGCTTCTGCCAATGCTGACAGACCAGCTGAGTGGCCAGCTGGATGACCATTCCCACAAGCCAGACTACGAGGCCTGTGCACAGCTGCTAAGCACCATACTGGACTGCCTGGACCGGAAGGGCGTGGTGAGTGACCCGGTCTTCGCCACAGGCGAATGTCATTTATCCCCCTGTTCCATGACCTTTAACCTTTTTGGTATTGCGTAATGTAGGTCCATTTACTTACCCAGCTACCCTCCACTGATATCACCAATGGTGTTTGTGCCGATATACATTTTGGTCCCATTCCGCTTGCTGTGTGAAGTCTCAGTCTCTGCTTTCTTTGTGTGCATCGCGGGTCTGATACCGTGTTTCTGTCATTTCAATTGTACGTTGAAATACAAGGAGGATAGTTTTAGTTTGTGATTAATGGACTTTTTCCATTTTGAATGGCTAGATATTTAAAGTATCTATTGAATTGATAGCAACCGGATTCGCTGTTAGGCGTTATAATTATCCGTTTAATTATTTCTTGTAAAACTTTTTATGCTTTTGTCGAACAGATATGTGGAAGCTTATCTATTAAATGGTGATTAAGCTTAATCTAGCAATGGTGATCAAGTAAATTGGTTTTGTTACAAGTGCTCCGAAACTGCTTAATTGTTAATTCTCTATAGACTTGCAGTAAGATCAAGATTTACTCGTCTTGTGGTGTTCCGGGGAGAGGGCCTATAGCCTGTCCTTGGTGTCCGTGCGTTACTTGTCTTGTGCTGTGTGGCGTTACGGGGAGAGGGCCTATAGCCTGTCCTCGCTGTCCGTGCGTTACTCGTCTTGTGGTGTTACGGGGAGAGGGCCTTATAACCTGTCCTCGCTGTCCGTGCGTTACTCGTCTTGTGGTGTTACGGGGAGAGGGCCTATAGCCTGTCCTCGCTGTCCGTGCGTTACTTGTCTTGTGCTGTATGGTGTTCCGGGGAGAGGGCCTATAGCCTGTCCTCACGTTACTCGTCTTGTGTTATGGGGAGAGGGCCTATAGCCTGTCCTCGGTGTCCGTGCGTCACTCAGATGGACCCTCGCCTCTGCCTGCATTTGTCTCCCAGGGCTCCACCAGGGCACACGTGCAGATGATCATGGACCGTCTGCTTCGCAGGGTCAACCGGACCGTCATCGGCATGAGCCACACCTCTCAACTCATCGTAAGGCCCCCTCTCGCCTGCGATCTGCATAGTTAAGTGTGCTCCTAGCGATGAAGTGAAGGTGATTCATCGGCATTGTTGATGCACCACAGCATGCAACAACGAAATGCGTCCTCTGCTTTTAACCCATGTGACGTTATGACACAGCAGGGGGCAGCTACGTGAGCGCCCGGGGAGCAGTGCTTGGGGACGGTACCTTGCTCCGGGTATCTCAGTGGTACTTGTGGGTTGTGGACTCGAACCGGCAATCTTTCAATTACGTGGTTGTGCCCTTAACCACTACACCACCTGCCTGCCTTTCAGGATCACTATCTGGCCTGCATGACGGCCATCCTGAAGCAGATGGACGAAGCACACTACACCCACTACATCAGCACCTTCAAGACCCGGCAGGACATCATTGTGAGTCTGCGTCTGCTTCAGGCTCCTTCCCTTGGAAGCCCCCTGTGGTCATAAAGAGTGTTTTATTGCTGGGGCTTTGAAATGCATATATGCAGTACTTCGCAAAAGTCTTAGGCAGTCAAAGAAATGTTTACGTGATCTTCATGTAGGTGTAAGTCCATGATATGTATGTGAAAGTGTGCCAGCTCCATCATTTCAAAAGCTCCCCTAAAGTCACCCCAGTATTTGCAGCAACCATCCAGTACACCCATGTATTTTTTTGACCCGACCACTAGCACACCTTCTGCGGCAGGGCTGCCCAATCTTATCCACAAAGGGCCGGTGTGTATGCGGGTTTTCGCTGCAACTCCCTAATTAGATCACTAATTAGAGGACTGATTGGCCGAAGAGTCCTCACACCTGGGTTCGAACAGCTGATCTAAAGGTTATCCCGAAAACCTGCATACACACCAAACCTTTGCGGGTAAGATTAGGCACCCCTGTTCTATGGCTAATCAATACCTACTTTTTAATCTTAATTAAATTAATTGAGTGAGCTTGTGATGAAGTGCAACAAACGCAGAGAATGGCTGAGGAGAAGTTTGTGAACTGTGAAGGAGAGTGGTGTTCTTCTAGCCGTCTGACAAGATATCTGTGACTTTTGGAGAACGGAAGAAATTCCTATTATTTTTTTATGCTTTCTCTTAATTTGCATAAGCTCAAATGTTAAATCGTGTATATTCAGTCAGGGTGGAAAAAAAACAAACTACCCAGATAACTGTAGCTTTAAACATTTGCTTTGACTAAGACTTTCACACAGATATGAATATTTGAACCACTGTGCTGTTGAATATATGAACCACTTTTACAACCCGAATATACACTGTGTCAAGTACTGGGCTTGTGCTGCGTTCCATTTGCCCTCGGAACTCGGATTCTGAGTCGGATTCCGAGTTTCGAAGCCGGAAGTGACGACATGCGCGCTCCTGTTTCTTGGACATCTGAGAAATATCTCGGAGCAGCCCAGAGTACCCCAAGTTTCGGATTCAGGATGGCTGCTCAGTGATATTCACATTTTTAAGCACTTTAGTGCTGTTTGAGTCAACTTCGTAAGCTGTGTACACACAATGTTATTGTAGTTGATAGATGTGTTGCTACGGTCATGTTATACGTGAAATACCGCATAATGTGTCGTTTATCTACTGGCAATGCTAAAGAATTGTTTGGTCCATGTTGCAAACAATTGACTAGTCGAATCATATGTGCGCAGGATCTGTGACTCGAGCCGAAAAAGTTCAAATAAAAAGTGTAGATGCGGTAGGGTATGCCTAGCTTTAACCTTATCTAAGTTCTAGCTTCTGTGGCAAATGGAACACATCCGACTCTGTTTTCCCCGAGTTTTTAGCGGATGTGACGTCGTTCCGACCTCCGACCATTTCTCTACAGTTGTGCTTCTGTCTTGTTGATGTTAAGTAAAAGAAACTCCTCGTTGGGTCCTGGTTGAGGTTCTCTCCGTCTTCCCAACACAGGACTTCCTCATGGAGACTTTCATCATGTTCAAAGACCTGATTGGCAGTGTCTTCCCTTCCGACTGGATGATCATGAACCTACTACAGATCAGGGTTTTCTTGAGAGCCATCGACCAGTATTCAGAGGTCCTCAACCAGTACTTCCTGGACCCAGCTCATTTTGAGCTGCAGGTAAGTCAGTAGCACCAGTCATTAAAAATAGGATATTTAGGTTTTATATTTGTGAATCATTCTGTCTCTCATTATGCTAATTTCCCCCCCTTCTATGCCTCTTCAGCTCTGGAACAACTACTTCCATCTGATGGTGGCTTTTCTTACCCACAAGTCTTTGCAGCTGGAAACCTTCTCTCAAGAGAAACGCAATAAGATTCTGAACAAGTAAGTCTCACTCCCAAGGCTCCCATAGGGCTTTGCTGGAGAATGTAAGCAGGTATTGAGCTGATAATCTACAGCTGAGTTTCAGGCTATGGTGTAGTGTTATCAGTTGGAAAAGGTATTAATTTGACTGTAATCCATTTTGGAATATAAAAATACTAAAAATGGTACAGATACATGATACAGTTATCTGGTTGTCTTGTTCAATTTTGATAGATGTTTTCCTTATCAGTAATGATCAGAGCTGATATGTTAACTGAAACTAAATCTTAATTAAAACTAGAATTAAAACCACAACTAGTCATTTCACAGAATAGCTTATTAGAAACTTAAACCAAAATGTGTAAAAAACAAAATAAATAAAATTAAAAAGAAAATCTGTCATTGTAGTAAGAACTGAATATTAATGAAAAAAACTGTGACTTTAATATTGAATGCCTAGATTTAGGGGTTGATTGCTTGTTTAGCATGGTGGGTCAATTGGCGTCCTTTTTTAACGTAGATATGGGGACATGAGGAAGACCATCGGATTCAAGATACGCGAGATGTGGTACAACCTCGGTAGGAGAATTCTGTCTTGTTCGTGTTTCTGTAGCGGAATGCAGCAAAAATGGAACAGCCTGCCACTGCTTATTAAATCGTTTAAACTTTTGATTGCTCCTTAGTTTGACATGCTTTTAGCTTAGACTCATTCGACCCTTTGCGTTTATGTATTTATTATCCTGGCTGCAAACTTTGCTGCTTTTTACGTCAGTTTTTAATTTATTCTCCGAGACTGGCATGTTAATTAAATGTATTTCAGACTCAGGTTACATCCGATGGCTCCCCGCATGTAGTTAAATTGGTTTTGTTACTAAAAGAATAACTGTAAATAGATAAGCTGTTTACTTTCTTTCAATTTGAATGGATAATAAAGAGCATGTTGTTTCAGCCTCTGAGCACTTAATAATCACAGGCTGATTGACTTTAATCAAGGTAGTCCAATCTCTGTTTGATTTTCATTCAATTTCAATTCAAGTTAAATTAAATAAAGTGGACGTATGTTATTTGCACGGACGTCTGTAACACACTCTTAATCTTTGGACCGAGCCTCGTGTCTCTTGAGGAAGAAATCTGATTCGTGGTTATTAAGCACGCTTATGAGATCCTTTTAATCAGCGGCTTATTCAGGACGTTTCGTTAATAGATGAAGCGGAGTTAAATCCAGCATACTGAATTACTGCTGGGATTATGACTGAACGGGCTGTAAACAGTCCATTCTGATTGCGGCCCACGTCTTCTGCCACGCGTACTGTTTGCTGATGAGCCTGGGTACCGGGCACTGATATCGGAGCTGTAACGCCCCCTGTGGGTGGCTGTGGCCCTTCCATCCAGGCCCCCACAAGATGAAGTTCATCCCGGCCATGGTGGGACCAATCTTAGAGGTAACACTGGTGCCCGAGCCAGAACTGCGGAAGGCCACCATCCCCATCTTCTTCGACATGATGCAGTGTGAACACAACTTTAGCCCCGCCCACACATTTCAGATGGTCAGTGTCCGTGGGCCGACCTTTGACTTCACTGGGGTGACCTTTGACCTTATCATGTACGTGCATGTCATTTTGCAGTTTGAAAACGAGCTGATAACTAAGCTGGACCAGGAGGTGGAGGGTGGCCGAGGGGATGAGCAGTACAAGATACTCTTGGAGAAAACGTGGGTGGTCCCTCCCGGAAGTCACGTCTCCCCGCTGCCGCGCCCCCCCAACCCGACACGCTCTCTCCTTCTCCTTTGTCACAGGTTGCTTGAGCACTGCCGGAGACACCGGTACCTATTCCAGTCCGGCGAGAACCTGGCCGTGCTCCTGAGCAGTCTGCTGGACAACCTACTGGCGTACCGCACCATCACCCACGACGAGAGCCCTGAGCTGCGCATGAGCTGCACCGTCAACGTGCTGGTAGCGCCCCCTTCCCTCCACTTCGGCCCTGTTTGAGAGCAGGGCCTGCATTAAGTGTCCTTTGAGGAGCATGACTTGAAGTATCACCATTATAGCCATGGTGATGTCATGGGAATTCATGCATGAAGGTCATAAGGTCATACGCAACTAGCTCGTTAGGGATTGGCTGTCATTTCTGTATTTCCCAGGTATGGGGAAAGTGTCAACA
>JAODKM010000039.1:9099781-9120714 GCA_026780845.1 Petrocephalus sullivani
GCTGCGAGCAGATAGACAGTCCGAACCTATGGCAGCACCAGGCCTTCGGGATTCCATCCAATCTGCAGCGGAAATACTGTCATGTGACAACAGCCCGAACCTATGGCAGCACCAGGCCTTCGGGATTCCATCCAATCTGCAGCGGAAATACTGTCATGTGACAACAGCCCGAACCTATGGCAGCACCAGGCCTTCGGGATTCCATCCAATCTGCAGCGGAAATACTGTCATGTGACAACAGCCCGAACCTATGGCAGCACCAGGCCTTCAGGATTCCATCCAATCTGCAGCGGAAATACGGTCATGGGACACGAGCCACACACTTGAGGGGAAATCCATAGGCAGGAACAATACGGAGAGGCTGACAGGTGTGAGATGGATTATAATTATAATTATTTCATTATTTAGTGGCTAAACACACGCCTTCATCCAAAGCGATCCGCGTAGTAGGTAATTGTGCACTTTGATATTTTTATATAGATGAGTATCCCCTGAGGTGCTATGCAAGTTATCCACCCACACAAGCAAAATGAATCTGTAACATGTAGGTCCTGAGTTCTTAGCCACTTGGTCACCTACTGATTTTGAGATTTCCACAGTCGGAAACCCAGGCTGAAGCAGTTGCAGGTGCTTGAGGTCTTCCTGTGTGCTTGTAAAGCATCTCCATCTACATCTGGGCAGCCTTGTTCAAGCCAAGCATTAGACACGAGGACCTTCACACCCAATCCATTAGGCTCTGTAATCCTTGCTGCGATAATGGACTATTTGTGGGAAAAATCCGACAGCCGTGCCGGAACCCTTCGTTGGCCTCTCTATTACAGCTGACACTCAGGTGGCCTGCCCCAGGGCTTTTAATTTGCCACGTGGGCCCCGCGGAGGCTGCCATGACGGAGGCAGTACTCCCAAGCCAATAAAGAGCGCTGACTGTCCCTGATTCAGATTGCGAGGCTCTTGCTGACGCGCACCTCGCGGTGACTGGCTTTCAGTCATCATACCAAAAAAAGCCTTCATTTAAAAATTAAATCAAATTTAAAAATAACATTATTACATATTATGCATACATATATATATATGTATACATTTAACATATTATTAACATATATTAACATATAACATTATTTAGTTGTACATTACGTTTTTGACATATTTTAATTATGGAGACATAAATAGTTACCATGCATGCATATTTATTTAGTTGTATAACTCATATCTACAATTTACTCATGGAGGGGATACTATTAGTCAGGCAGCAAAGCACAGTATGCAATATTTAGTACTTACTGTCATGTTACTAAACACTAAATTATACTAGAATTTCAAGACTCTTGCATCTATGTTCCTGGAACTGGAAGTCCTTTCCAGGTGGTTAGGCTCTTTAACTGCACAATTCCTACATGCTAAGGACCCCGTCTTTGTCACAGGGAGCTTCTCCTAGCTGTTCTCCCACACGAGGCCGCTGCTCTTTGCTGGTCGCTGGGAAATGCTGATCCTCTTGGAGGTGGTCCTCCCCAGATACAGCAGGGATTCCGAGTTCCCCAAAGGGAAGCCCAGCATCCAAGCTCTCACCATCTCCACAGCGGCTCTTGTGTACCCTTCCCAGGCTGTCCGGAGAAGACGTCTCTGGCCCGCAGTGATGGAGACGCCCCCGACGATGACGCTCGTACCTGTGACCCCAGTGACCACTTCCCAGTTTGCATTTATGCCTTTGACATCCACAGACAGAACCAGATGTTCACCTGTGAAGGAGCCGAGCTAGAGAAGTTAAGGGCCCTGGCTCCCTCTCTGCCTCTGACATGTGTCTTAATCACTGGGGAAATAGCAGCCAGAATAATAAACAAAATGCATTTAACTCAACTAACCGAACCGTTAACTGGCACTCGCCAGTGATCCTTGTCATTCCCATAAATAGTTCCTCCACATTAGATTCTCTCTCCAATAAATTTCACTGGGATAAAGAAACCCTTCATTAACATAATTTAATAATATCAAAGAACGAAAATAAAACCTGAAAACAGTGATTCATATCCTCTGCTTCCTCATTGCTAATACATCACGCACTCCTTAGAAGCCCCAAAAGCCCTCCTCTGCTGCAGGAAGGACAGAAGATAAATGCAGTGGTACAATGACACCCTGTAAGTGCACTTCAATCAAAAAAAAATCATTTTGATTTCATTGTCGCAGAAAGGAGTGTCACATTGTGGAAGATACCATCTTCCCTGGCGTTTCAGCCAGTAGCAGGGCATTGAAGATGAACATTACATAAAAAAATTGCACCTGAAAATGCAATCAAGGCCATTGTTTTTTTCTTTTTTTTACCCACACTCTACAGAGCAGTCTTTACAAAAGATGCCTACCTGATTAGGATTAAGAAAATGTCTTTGGTGCCAACGCTACATCCATGTTGGGTCTGCTAGTTAAGCACAGAATGAGAGGGATTCCTGGATTCCTGGAGCCGTTTGCAGGTAGGATAGAGAACAAGGCAGGGGAACTCCCTGCACGGGACGCCAGCCTACCGCAGGGCACACACACAATAACCAGATTAGTGATGCCAATTTGTCTGCCTGCGTGCCTTTTCAATGCAGGAGGAAACCAAAGAATACTGCACATGGACAGAGTGGGGGGGATTCCTACCCCCACCCATACAGTGTGAGGTAACAGCACCACACACTGAACCACCAAACATATATATATAAGTTTTGAATGTTTTAGATAATTATAATATAACAATTGCTGCTCAGAACATGCTAGACAGTGTAACCGACTGTCTTAATGCCTGCCTGTCCTTCTCCCTGTACCTCGAATCCTGTTTAGTTGGGGAGAGTAGTGCAGGTATTTAAACTATATGGGAGACTGTTTCTTTATGAGTCAATGTTTATTTTAGGAAAAGGTTAGGTATGCTGTGACGTTGGGAGGCCAGCTTCATCACAGTATGGATTTTGAGGGCAAAATCAAAACCAAAGGAATTGCTGGAGGTCGTTTCTATGTCACAAACAAAAACAATAGGATGTGAGTCTTTTTAACTGTCCGGGGAAGAAACACGGGTGAAGTTATTGAGGAAGTTTATCCAAGGAATGTATACAGATTTAGCAATGTCTGACTCAAAATGAATCTGTCCATCCACGCATCCATTCATCCATCCATCCATCCATCCATCCTTTCATCTACTTTCGATATCCACGTTCAAAGCCTTAATCAACGGACATTTGTGGACATCAACTTGTGCTTGTGGACTTGACCTATGCTACAGCCAGCTGCACCAGGTGAGCACCTACATGCAGGCCTTGCACTACCTGCAGATTATGCAGCATCACTCCATTCCTCAGGTAAGCTCGCAGGCTTTCTACCAGCTCCCTCAGCTCTGTCTCCCGCAAATCCATCCCATCCAGGAGCAGACCTTGAATACTGTTTTCTTTGACCTCAGAAACTCCAGGTACTACATCAAATTCAATGCCATCCGGAAGGTGACATTTGACAGTCTCAGACTCTACGCACTGACCACCTTAGAGGTGTATGAGTTGCCCATAAATCTCATTGTTGCCTTGGCCTTCTCTGACGTAACAGGATTGCTCCAGATGTCAATTATCAAGTCTATAAGTTCAATCAACTGTAATGCCTTTGCTGTGCTCAGAACCCGACAGGACTTGAACCTGATGCACTGTGGTGTCAAGGAGACCC
The DNA here is from genome assembly GCA_026780845.1 of Petrocephalus sullivani. Taxonomy (NCBI): domain Eukaryota; kingdom Metazoa; phylum Chordata; class Actinopteri; order Osteoglossiformes; family Mormyridae; genus Petrocephalus; species Petrocephalus sullivani. The sequence goes on from JAODKM010000039.1 coordinate 9,103,457, forward strand.
CTCCTGGGACATCCTCCTCCGTCACCTGGAGGAGGATGCGGGGCCCATGTGGGTGTGTGTCTCGGACCGAGACTGGGAGCCAGGCAGCAGTCTCCTGGACAGCGTCAAGACCAGCATCCAGTGCAGCCACAGGAAACTACGCGTCATCTCCGGCTACCTCCCGCAGGGGCAACTGGTGCAGGCTGCAGCCGGGCACAGTGCACAGGCCGCTGCTGTCGGCTGTCGCGGCATCGGCGGCTGAGCGGGGAACTCTGCGAGAAGTCCTGCCTTGATTGGTCTGCCAATGCCCCCCGTGCCCAGTGAGTCTTCTGGGAGAAGCTGCCATCACTCATCAAGAGGCCTCATGGTGCAGATGGGCACCTACTGTGAGTCTGAGAGCAGCAGGGCCCAGTGTGGCCACCAGAGCCCTGGGATGGACAGCAGGACATGTGACTCAGGCATACAGCGTGGTTGTCAGACTATCGATCAGATGGGGATGTAGCTATGATGCTTAGGCTGAAAATAAGAAGCAAAATCCCACGACGCTTAACACTCAGCTAAGATCCGATGTGTCCCTCCATGTGGAAAATGCCTCCAGATTTTAAAATTGATTTTAAATATGCTAATTTCTTAGTGAGTCATTTTAGAACATAGCAATATCCAGCAGGAACTCGCTGGACCAGACTGGAGCCGTAAAGATGGACCTCACTATCAAAATTTAAGAGAAGCTTTAAGAGAACCCTAGTTTTGCTGCAGAAATGCCAAGGCTTTTGGTTGCTCTTCGATAACAGCTAATTGTATGGTAATGTCTACTTTCACGGCATTTGTTGTTAGTGTGCTATTACACTTAACTGTGTATCGGCCAGGATGCTAGAGTTTTATGTGTATAGACGCATGATAATGATGCATACTGCTGGTAGATAGGGGTTAAGGAACAGAGCTTTTGTGTCTGACAATGAAGCCTTTTTGCGGGAGCCGACTGAGGAAGTGTAAGAGGGAAGCCTGAGAGTCCCTTTTGAAGACGGCAGGCAGCATTGCCCACGTTCTGTGTTTTCCACCGCAGTAAATCACGTGGGAGACTTCAGCTCCATGTTATGGCCTCTGCCACCTGAAACAGAGCAGGCCTCTGTGCCAGTTTTTACAGCTTCTGATTAATACAGCCCGGGAAATGACCATCAGTCGCGGGAAGGTTTACAGTGAATGTGCCCTGAGTAAAAGATCGTCGCTGATGTTTGCACACTGAGGCAATTCGGGGATTATTACTCGATTTTATATTACGTAACAGACAGCACAGAGGCATATGGGGGAGGTGGGTGTGATATTCACCATATTGCTCTAGTGCGCATCTGGTTCCGTTTTTATGGATAGGGCTTATGACATTGCCTGGAACCCTCCACTTTTCTCGGTAACCGTGGATGGGCAGGTGTGTGGAAAGTCTTATATAGCCATCAAACATTTAATGTGAGTAGGACTCACGGGTTAAGAACATAAAGATTATTATGGAAGAGAAGAAGTCGTCTTGCTTGTAGGGGTGTTGAGTAAGTTGGTCTTACGAAGCCTGTTGGCGTGAGCTGGGGCTGTGACTAGAATGAATCATGAATCTGCCATCGGGTACCCATTCGCTCTTTCCAGGGACTTCGCTCTCCTCCGCACTACAGATATCGGCGGTCAGCAGAAATACAAGAGCCCCTGTTACAGACTTCTGCCTCTCTGACTTTCCGAGGCCCCTGGGACCTTCTGACCGTCGACATATAAGCGGTCAGATACTCCACATGCAGCAAAGGTAAATTTGCTAGGTGGACAGCACGTGGCTCCAAGAGTTAGGAAGGTTACTGGTCTGAATCTCATCTTCAGCAGAATAATCACATGCACTTTGGGCCCTCGAATAAGGCCTTTATATCCCGAGTGGGGCTCCTGGGCTCTGGATAATTGGCCTGATCCTGTATTTAGACCCCAAGCTTTGGTGTCACCTGTACATCTGTATATATATCTTAAAGGATAGCATGATGTGGAAACAAGCTTTCCGGTATGCTTGTGCAAATGACAAATAATGCATCGCTTGTATTATTTACTTAGCATGTCGATTACATGCATATGTAATGAAACAACACAATTCAGCCACTGCAATTATATAACAAGAGGCACAAAGAAAGGATTCCAGGAACTCCAGAAGCCATAGGCAGTATACGTTACATTGATCTTCATTAGGTTCCTCATACTTTCACTAAAATATTGTGACTGCATAATCAAGACTTTGATTGAGCAGAAACAATGTCATGTCCTATGTGCTAAATGTAGATTTATGAGCATATGCATATACACAGCAGATATGACTATTCTCAAGATTCCCAAAATTGGCTGGATAAGCAGAAAATCCATTTTCCTTTACACCCTCCATTCTGAATAAAAGCCTCAGTGTCTACAGCATAAGAAAAATCTCAGCCTTTATATTGCAGTTGAAGCTGCAAAGGTGTGTTAATTGTGTACTACTACTGTTCTCTGATGAAAATTCCCTGCCCCTCTGGCTGATAGCCTTGGCACAACATGACCTTCAGTAATGGACAGTGACCTTTTCCAACACACTTGGGGCTGCAAATAGCAGGTCAATAGATCACTGATTTGTCGTTATAGATTATATATTGGAAACAGAATAAGTAGAAACTACAATAAAATGCTTGAATTCATCTCTTACATATTTTTTTTACTGAAAGTATATTTTGCACAGTCTCATGCATAGATTCAGACCTGATATGTAGTAATTGCCCCCACCGTGGGTTTGAGGAGCGCGATTGAGCAAGATAAAATGTTCACACTTAATGGAGTCTTCCAGCCTCCTGTTCTTCAAAACCCCAGGGCAGATGAGACAGAACCTCCAGCACTTCTCACTGCAAAGGGGGATACATCAAATCTTCTTGATAGAGCTAAATCGCGAAAAAAAAAAACGTTTAATAGACGGTCGCCTGCGACGTGATGCCTGCCGGTTTATTTATGGCTGCTTTCAAAACTTAAATAAAGTGAGGGAGCAGCTGGTCGATCACCGCTTCCGACGGCTCGATCGCATCTGCGCTCCGAGCTGCGGGCTCCTCGCCATTCGAACGATCCGGATCAATCGAGGTAAAGACCCCCGGTGCAGCTGGATCTAAAACGGCGAAAGCCCTCAGACGCCACATATTTTTAAAAAAGCATACAAATGACGAGTTTTCGGGCTTATCCTAACCATGAAATTAGTATTCCACTCCCATTAAAGTTTATTTATCACGGAATCTTTAACAGCTCACTACAGTATGTGCTGGAAGCTCACAGCAGTTACTATAAACGTCGATGAACCGCAGTAGTAAAGCGATAACGCACAAACGTTATGTCGAGCATCTCTTTGCTATAAAAATAAAATCAAATATGAATTTATAAGTTTTCACTGCTACTCAAAATAATCAAACACCTTCTTTGCAAAACTTAATGGGCTGGTTTTTATTTGTAAGTATTATTTATAAACAATGATGATATTACACTATTATTATGACGTTATCACAATCACTAGGGTTAATTTTACATATAACATTGTATTTGCTCCTTTATTGAGCATATAGGCCTACACCATGCCCCAGTATAAATCCATCCATGCATACAGCCGACCTTCCATCCACTAACCCAGTACATGATCTCACGGAGTACTGCTGTAACTGTCAGGCAATTATATACATGCAAGTTAAAGAAAACAGATGCATTTATAACTACACACAGAATTGTTCTTTTCATAACTAGCAACTCCTTAGCACATGAGTCAGCAGTGGACATGCATCAGACACACATGCTGTTGTGGTCACGTACAGCTTGGCCTAGTGTCCTGGAGTTGTCTTCTCCTTGGTCTTGCTCTCTGGCACCTTCAGGCACCCCAGGCAAGGAAACTCATCGATAAAGAGGTTGTGCAAGTGGAGGAGTCCTTTCCAGAAGGACTTCTTGCCATAGATGAGCAGCAGAGAGCTGACAGCAGTGTAGATGGAGGTGAAGAGGATAGACAGAATCATGACGTTCTGCATCTTGGCAATACTCATGTAGTATACGTAGAGGTCCACCAACAGGAAGCAGAGGAACACTATCACCAAGCCAAGGTTCATGTGGATCACACGCATCTCAGAGCCCAGCTTAGGGGCATGAAAGCCGTTGTTGCTGGTCTTCATGTGATGCAGGTGGATGGCCAGGTGGATGGTGATGGAGATGCTGCTCTTGAGCATCAACAATCCAGGGATGACGTCAGAAATCAAGAAATAGTATATTACGTAGATGGTTCCATTTAAGCTAACTGGAATGATTGCGCTGCAGAATGCATTGTCCATGGTGCTGTTTAAAGGGGCGAGTACCGTCATCAGCGGCATGCAGGTAGCGAATCCGCACACAGGGATGGCAATGACCACAGTGCCCACGTGCTTAAGGAAAGCCTCCTGGATCTTGGTGTAGCAGTGTATGGGCTCAATCACTAATTTTGTGCTGTAGAAAAAGGTCAGGAAAGTGGTGATCCAGATGACGGAAAACTTGAGGCTGAAGACTATCACCAGTATGACGGAGAAGGAAAGCTCCTGCAGCATGCATTTCCTGTCCAGCTCCTCCATGGTCATCCAGGTGTAGGAGATGACCTGGTGGATGATGTTAGCCAGTGACAGTGCTGTAATGATGGTCTCGCAGGGCAGCCAGTGTCCATTCTGCCTGTAGCCGTGGAGGCTCATCAATAGGATATAAAGGTTGAAGAATATTGTGAGGATGGCGGTGAAACCAACCAGCACCCAGATGCCCAACTGGATACTACTAGTCAACATGATGTTCACTTTCCTTAAAAAGGTTTTATTTCTCGAGCCCTGGACTAGAGCAAATGCTATAGCATGTACTATGAGATATTACAATTAGCAGCCTATCAGTACTATGACAGCTGATATCCCTTAATTAGGTATTTCACCTGTTGCTGTAGAAGTACTTGAGGTACTTCTGAATGGTATTGGAGTCTTTTTGCCTGGTGCACTCTATTATAGAAACAACCTTATATGGGCAAGAAGACAAAAAAGACAGCTTTAGACATTTTGAAGTACCATATATAAGGCATATATTCTCACATATAATTTCAAATTGTCTGTGTGCATAATCCTACTTTTAAATTGTTACAACTATGTTTGCAAGCCGATACAGCTTCATTCCCCCCTTCGCTTCATTCATAAAACCATTCAGATTACACAGTCCAATTATTTCTGAACTTTCAGCAGTGTCCTGGATTTTTTTAATTACTTTGGGGAAGAGAAAATGATGTATTACATTATATTGTCAGATAACCAGTCAGTTAAACTTTTCTATCATTAGAGTGAATGTCCTGCATTGTTTGCCTAGATAGATTTTCTTTCAGAATTCTCCCTCAGGCTGGAAGTGACTCAGGTCCATTACTCAATCAGAAATTCAATAGGAAAGTGGTTCACCCGTCCATCAGCTCCCGTCGAGCTGCGAATGCGGGAGCCACAGCCACACGTCTCACAGTCAGAAGCCGAAGCTGATGGAGAGGACTGGCATTTGTTCCCTGAAAGGATCTAAAAGTCTGGTATTGAGCTTCAGTGAAGGATGTTTCAATCCCGCGGACAGGTCCTACGCTGACGTGTCTGAAGATCCTTTCGCTTCCGAAGGAACAGCTGTTGAGGAGACCTTCATGCACTAAAAAGACGGCCGAGACGAGATTGAGGTGCTTGAGGGACTGACAAGCTGGCTGCCGCAACGGGTCCTTCCTTGATCTTCTGACAAGCCTTTTGCTGGAAATGGAAGTAGAGAAGCCCGGACTTTTTATATCCATGTGCATTTCCATAGAAGCTGGAGGAGAGCCCCATGGCAGCATTTACATAGACTGTAATGAGGATGATGCATGTGTGATCAGAGCTACGGTTAGCATATTGACTGTGCATCCCATCCAGGGTGTAACCCCAGCCTTGTGCCTTATCCTGCCGGGGATATGCTCCACCCAGCTGTGAACCTGACCAGGATACGTGGATAATAATAAAGATGGATAAATGGATGAATGATGACTGCACATAAGGAGTTAAGCAATGTGTGTGTGTTGTATAGTGTGTGTTACCTAAATGGGACAGAAAAGGTTGAAGGATAGTTTGGCTGGTGTTGTTTTGCCTGGGAGTGTACTGTATGTGTGGAGGTGTCACTTCAGCGGCGAGTTTTCTCTACGTATATATGTGTATGTCAGTATTTGGGTGTGGATCCTGTCACCAAGATGGGTATCCTGCCTGTGTGTGTCGAAGGGTCCCCAGTTCAGATCCTCGTGGAGGCTCTCAGCTCTAAGACCCGCGAGTCATTTCCACACAGCCCATTTGCATGAGGCCACTGCGGAAGCCTTCTGCCCCCACAAACCACAGCTCACCTCTGGCCAAGTAAATCGTGTGGTGACCACAGTAGAGCACAAGCGACAGGATGAAGGTCACTCACATTATTTATGTGTTTATGTAGCAGGTGCTTTTATCCAGAGTGATGTTCTTTTTTTGTGAAAGGAGGACCAAACAGTCCCTGGAGCAACTGGGGATAAAAATGACTTGCTCAAGGCCCTGTTCAATTTCGGAATTTGAACCAACAACCTTCTGATGACAGGCACAGTGTCCCAGTCCACCAGGCTCCCAACCCAAAGCTGATGTGGTGTTGCCAAGGCTATAAGTCGGGTCCGTTCGGATCACAACACAATTACTAACCAGTTGAGCCCTTCAGCTCATTTTTAAAGGGGCAGTTCACCCCAAATCTCAAAAAAAGGTCTTAAGGTCTTAAGGGGCTTTAGTGCTCTCTATCCAACCATATAGATGGTACTACTGCAATGTCTCCTACCATAAATCACGACTTGGTTGTTGAAGATTATCCACAGACGTTGTAGTGATCAGTTTAATGTGGGAACTATTTTCTTCTACCAAACTCCACGCTCAAACCATATCAATGCACAGAAGATACAAGCACTAGCACCCTGATGATATCTTCTGGCCCTTTAAACTTCACAGAGAGAACAAATCACAACTCTCCAGCAGGTGATGTCTTTGATCCTGCGACCTCTGCGTTTTGGGCCCAGCAGGTGTCTTCGGCACCACTCTGCTCCATGGGCTGCTCGTATCACTCGCCTGTGCATTTTAAGGATGTCTGCTAGCATAAAAACATGCAGCACAGGTATCTGTCGACTCACGTCCGATCAAGCATGCAGTGATGTGTATGCTCTATGATGGACAGCTACAATATCCAGATATGATACAGATACAGTACCTGTACCGTGCTGTTTCCTTACATAAAACGGAACTTACCGTACAATTCTTTTTCGCTCTTCTTTATCATTTCCCATTGTTTGCTACCGCGCACATCTTTTGATTGTGGCTAATCCTTGGTGAAATCTACTTTTATTCTCAAGAGTTTTATATTTCCATTATTATTGACTGTAGAGTACTGCATGCATATTACAGTACTGTACTTAATGAGTTGCCTGTTGAGATATGCCCAAATTTACTTGCATCCAGTGGTTCCACTCCCAAATGTTGATGGATACAGTATTATACATCCAATCATGTTATCATGGGTCGGGGGAGCGCTGGACAGGGGGCATCAGAGGGCCCACACATTATGGGCAGTTTAGGGATACCACTTCTCCGACAGGCATGTTTTGGGATTGCAGGACGACAATGAAGGCCACAGAGGAGAAGCAGGCAGACAGAGGGCGATCATGTGCCCTGGCAGGACGCGGACCCAGGCTGGGCTGCAAACCCGAAATCCCGGAGGTGCGAGGCAGCAGCGAGCTAGCCATTTTTTGTTTAAAAAAAGCAGCTCATTAGTGTTTCTTAGCACTTCAGAGAACTCACCGTGAGCCCGGCAGTGTGTAGAGGTATGATAATGTGCTGATAGCTGACTGAAGCGCTCGAAGCCGTTTGGATTTGACATTTCAGCAGGAGGCGACCCTAGCCACCATCCCTGCTTTTGGGGCTGACTTTGAACTATTCTCGACGATTTATCTCTGTTTGGAATAGCGGCGTGTCCCTCGGGCCGACGTGAGAACGGACTGCGGTCAGTGTGCAAAGAACATCCCTCTCCAAGGAGATCTGTTCAGCATTCTGATTCAACTAAATCTCTCAAGGGATAAGGGAAAAAGAAACATATCAAGCCACAGGTTATCCTCTACTTATTTATGGCTGAACGAATAAAAAATGATGGCCAGAGATAAAAGCAATAGCCTCATGGCGTTTCCATGACGCCCAACATTATGACATCATTTTCCTGGCATGTCCTCAGTGTCCCAATAGCCAATAAGGCAATAGGTCCTTCTGCTGTTCAGACCCAACAATATTACATATAAGCTCAGCTTTCCACAGTGACTCCAACAATGCAGGTGTTTTATTTTGCCATTTTAATGCTGCAGACTCTCATGCGGGATGTGAATAGCTGTCAGCCCCATTTGTTTAGATGAATTCCAGGGGTTTTCAAAAACCTACTGCCTGACCGAATCCACTAGGCAGCCTATCTTTTGCTGCGTGTCAATTCCAGCCTGGTCTAGCTGATAAGAATCGTTGGCAACGTCTTTTTTCTTCCCCACGGCTTAAGCTTTTATTAATGTTATTTTGTCACTTCGTGCTTTTCTGAAGGGGCCATTTGCACGAGACGGAGACTCTTATCTGCTGACACACGGCCACGATGCGGAGATATTTAACTGGAGTGAGGCGAGATTATCGTCTCCAGGGCGAGATGCTAAAGAAGAGCAATGTGGCGGCGTGTAACAGGCGCGGGTTGGCAGCATCGCTGTCAGGCCTTTGTCATGCAAACAGGCGTCACAGGAGCATTGGGGGGGGGGGGTAATCTTTTATCGCAGAACCTTCCTGGAAAGGAGCAGCGGCAGCAAACCAGGGGGACATGGGAGGAACCATGTTTCATTCCCACTCGGTCTCTCCCTGCGTCGTTTTCCGCTTTCCAGGCCAAAAAGGAACCCAAAAAGAGAATCATAAAATAAGTTTTGAATCATGGATGTCAAGGTTGGCTCACATTCACCCCATACTTTAATATATTTTACACTGTGTATGCTTGAAAAGATTTTAGGATCTTGTAGCGACCGCACATATATATTGACTTAGTTACTTTTATTAACTGAGCAAAGAACCAAACACAAAGAGCAAAAGGCCTACATGAAATAGTTCCCCAAATACAAGAATCTTATAAATCAAATCTGCCAGCAAACACACTCAGCATACCACATGGAAATTCAAAATAAACACTGCTTTTGAGGAAATGTGTGTAACTCTGTCCAGAAAGTTAATTTTTTTTCACCTTGCAATTATTTCTCCTTACAATTATTCAATTCAATTATTCAATTCAATACAATTATTTCGCATTACATTACATTGACTTGCTTTTCTCCAAAGCAACATTCAAGTGAGACAGATGATATACACAAGTGTACTGCTGTCAAAGAGACAACTTAGATTCAAGAATAGCTGGACTGAATTTCCAATGAATGACCATGATGTGCCAAATATCCAGATTTCACAGGAAACGGAGGGCTTACATCAGACAAAGCCCTGTAGACCAGTCAGAATGCTTCCCAGTTGCACCAGCAGGTCACTTCGTAGCCCTTAGGGGGCGCTGCACAGATGTGACGTGGACAGGGAAGACAGTGGGGTTTCACAGCATGAGAAAAACAGCATGTCTAAGACACTAGCTGTGTTTGCTAAATGACTACGTCTCAAGTGACGGAGATATAGAGGGAAGGATGGGATACAAACAATGTCATCCACGGAGACACAGGCGAAGCTACAGTCAGAGATACACCACACATTTTATTCTAACAAAATAATTATGAAGCATAAATGAATGTGGGCCATCAGCGTTGCGGTTAGACACAAAGATTTGCCTGTCCAGCCACCTTCCCCTCATACCGAGCCCAGTATTATGTGGGTGGGCACATTTGCAAAACTGATTTACATTTCATAGGCCAACGATCCCACCTACGTCTCAACTAATTACTATAGCACTACACGTACGTGCCTCATGGAAAATCAATCCTCTTTTGGATACTACAGCAGGGGTTCCTCTGTTAATGAGTGCGTCAAACCAACTCATCAGTAATGGGTCATGTGACCCAGGTTTTCCTGGTATGCAGCGGGAGAGAATTGTTTGTGATTTGGTACGTTCGGAAGATAGGATGCCATGACAGACCAGGGTATAAATAACAGAACTGCAGGGTAGAGAGTCTACATTACATTTCAGGCAAAGTGACAAAATTAAACATTCTCATCACTGCGGAAAGACACATTGTTTAAATTGTCCTCATTTTATCTTATCTTTGCAGGAACGAAAGTCAGGGCTCGATACATATCCGGGTCTGCCGTCAAAAAAACAGCATGCTAGAAAATCAGAATATCATCTAGGAATAAATGTGGAACAATTAAAAAATGCAGATGCAGTGTGACTTAAAAAGCTGCAGCTGGCATTAGGACTGCACCCGGGGTTTGTACGGTAAATGTGTGTCAGCGATGGATGAAAATTTCCGTTTATCGGATAGTTTGCTTTAAGATTTCCCTCCATTTTTTCTCCCAAGGGTTTTGGTCGAGATTGTTGGTTCTAAAATGGACTGGACTTTATTTAATTTTGATTCAAAGAGGCTGTGTGAATCACTCCATCCGGAATGTGAGGAAAGCCATGTGACATCACTTTGGGGGGGGGATAAGAGGTGTATTTGTGATGTGGTTTTCTTTCTTGTGGGGTATGGGAACAGGAACGTGTGGCAAACATAAGAAATGAATATAAAAAAACAAACACACACCCCCATAACCAATAATAGAAGCCTGGAAGTTGGGGGCAGGGAGGACAGACTTCATCAGTTTATGTCACTGTTTCTCAACCCAGTCCTTAGAGGTCCTCCGCCAGTCCACATTTTAGCTCCCTCCCATCTCCCAACACGCCTGTACCAAGGATTAGGTGTTCTTGATTGTTTAGCTCAGGTGTGTTGGGAGTTGGGCTGGAACAAAAACATGGACTGTCCGGGGTCCCTGAGGACTGGGTTGAAAAACACTGGCTTATACCATTGAATGAAGGACAGTTATAATTAACTAAACAACCCAAGTCACCTGATTTTTCCACCTAAGATGACTCCCCCCCCCCATCTGCATTACTTCACAAATGTGACTCTTTAACCGACTATCTGGTACACGTTTTGGCTCTGACTCTCTAACTTATCATCTGGACACTTAATCAATAATGAGGGGGAAAAAGACATCTGAATGACTTAATGGTAATGAGAGGGGAGAAGATGAAATTAGCAAGCCTCATTTCATGGGAAAGTAATGAGTCTCGTCTGGAGATACAGTCTGAAGACAAAGGAGCATGTATCACACCTCCAAGGGCCAGGAGCTGCTCCATCTCCTGCTTTTGACTTCATTAGCCTGCACACAACATGCAGCAGTCTCTGCAGACCCGCCTGCTCCTGGATTAGCCTCACACCCAGGCACCCAGCTGCCGTCACTTTTGTTGATGATTCTCCAGCTTTTTGTTTTTTTGCAAAGCCTTTGCATACCTGTGTGGTTGCATACCAAACTACTGCTTTGTTTGCGTAGTCAAAATACCCACCCTTCATTATCTGGATGAGTCTGCTAAGAACATTTGGACTTTGTCATGCAAATAATTAACTGTGTTAAGTTTCATCCAAGTTCAAATTAAAGTTTTATGTAAAATCCAGGCTAACTACATCTTTTTTTTGAAGTGCATTCTAATACTTTTTCCAAGTTAATTTAAGTGAAGGCATTAATAAATAGAATGCATTCTAGATAAATATTGCAACCGCAAGAATATATCATTTTAGATCGTATCTCCAAATATTTCTCCTAAAGTTTTATCTCGAGTTACAAGTAATTATGGAGACATCTGATAAGTGCTTTTCGCCAGCAATATAATTTGCTTTGGTGATATCTGAAAAAAGGAGCTCGGAGCCTATATAGTACATTTCCCACTAAACTACAGTAAAGGTGATTAGATGCTTGGATATTAGATGAAAGAATTACACATGTGTACATATCACCAAATTGCTTTCTCCCCTGAGGTTCGGGCAACCCTATTAAAGTCTGACTGGCATCAGCATCGCATCCCACTCCACGTTTATTTTAAATAAAGAAAAAGAAATACAAACATCACCATTATACGCTATGTGACAAGATCCTTTTTGATCCAAGCTTTTCAATGAACCACGAACAGACCTACGGCATTTATTTCAATGAACCACGTACAAACAGCGTCCATTAAAGTACAGAGAAGCCGACTTGAGCTACTGGCCTCTAACTGGAAGCCAATTAGTATTAGTACAAAATATCACAGAGCTCTAGACATGAAAACATTTTATCCTTACATTTTCTCACCTGTCAAAGTACACTTTATATGCCTCTTAGGAAGAAAGAAAACAGATTTTCACATAAATACTTTATTCTTTTACATTTCCTTAAGTTAAACAATGTAGCCGTTAATTGAGGGATGTACAGAATGACAGAAGCCCACTACCTCTTCGTACAGCTGTGCATGGCACAAGGTTCTTCTGTGTAACAAGACAATTTGGATTTCGCTGCCTACTGCGTACAGCCCATTATGGGCCCAGTGGAGTGTCACCAAACAATCGATTCCAAAGATACTCATCACCCCATTTGTCTGCGGGAGACCTTTCATCATCTCGCCATAATCTAGCTGGTAAACAGACACATAAGTCACATAATTTCTTCTGTAAAAATATTCCGAGCATCTCGTGTGTGTGTGTGTTCGAGAAGCACACAAGCCACATTCACACGCAGGCCTGATGTCTTGGTGTGATTTAAAAAAATTTTTATATCTTGAGAAGCTTTACAGCAGCCAGCTTTGAAGAAACGCTGCTACACGACAGACAGACAGAGACACAGACAGAGAGACAGACCGACAAGTCCTCTTTTGTCTATCTTGACAAAGTTGTTCCAACAGGAGGAATGAAAGGGGGGCTTGTGAATCACAGATGACCAGACAAAAGCAGGCTTCTCATAACTCATACATACCCACAAGGCAATAAGAAAGTTGCTGCCCCCCCAACCCTAACCCTAACCCTCCCCCCCCACATCAGACTGCACAATCACTGCTGCATCAGTGACAGCAGACTCACTACAAACCCTACATGGCCAATAGTAAACTCAGGAAGTACACCTAATAACAACACCAGCAAATGTGCATTTACCTTACATTTTATTATGTACAGGATAAAAAAGGCTGTAGATGCCTGGCAGAGACAGCAATTTAAGAAATTTCTGTAATTATACCCAGGAATGGTTGTTACACAGTGATCATCGTATCGTGTGAGGTAACAGAGCATAAATACCATCAGTGCTGAACACCTGCAGTCTTATAAAAGCACCACATAACACCCGTACATTCACTATTTTGGAAAGTAATTTCTCATTAATTTGGGGGGAAAAAACTGACATTCAATAACATTTTTTTTTTGGTTTCAAGTCAGTTCTCCACAGTAGTAAATTTAAAACCAAACTGCTACACCAGTACAAGTTTAAAATGTAGATTATATATACAAGTTTAAAAAAATATGTTCTTCAAAAGATGTCTATCACATAATACAAAGATAAAACCAGTTCGCCTTTAAAAAAAGTTAGTCCACTAATATCCTTTGTAGGCAGATGGCATCATGGGAGCTTCAGAATAAGAGTGCTTGGCTGAGGCCGCACCCTACGGCGGGAGCTTCAGAATAAGAGTGCTTGGCTGAGGCCGCACCCTACGGCGGGAGCGGCCTGGCCCCCGCTCCACCTGCTCACACCGGATACCCATACTGGCTGTCGTAGGTTAGCTCGTGGCCACTGGGCAGGGCCTTGTGGTGTCCCTGGCTCCTCATGGAGCTGTAGGTCACCCCAGGGTGCGAGCGGTAACCCGTGACGGAGCGGAAGCTGGAGTTTCGGCTGGAGGGGCGGCTCTCGGGGGCTGCGGCGTCCTCCCTGTGTTGGGGGGGCAGTTATTGTACAGTCAATTTTGTGATTATTATTGTTCTCAAATAATATGTGAAAGTTAAATAAAAATCTAAAGGTAAATGAAAACTCTAAATGTTGCTTCTAAAACTAAATAAAATGAGAAAAACAAATATCAGATACTTCATTTCCATTAGAGTAATGACCTGTTGATCTTTAATTACCGTTAGTAATACCTGGAACACGGTTTCCCCATCTTTAGGACATAATGTACACTGTATATTTATGCTGGATTTTCTGAAGATCAGACAAACGCTCTACAACTTTAAGTTTATCCAGAGAAATTAAAACACTCAAACAAATTCGAACTACAATATATAAGAATGAAAACTACCAAACTAATATATATAATTAAAATGAAAATAACGTAATCCCAGTCACCGTCAATGCCATCCCATGCCCCCTAATTAGGATTGTGTACACCCATACGGAAGCCCTTCCACACACTGCTGTGCTACCTAAGCACGGGCCCCGCCCACTCCCCAGGCCTCCTGGGATACGCCCAGGGTAACAGCAACCCTGATTGTAAGCGATGGCTGAAAAAGGAAGGTTGCAGCTAATCCCAGAGGGCTGGCTACTCTCTTTTAAAGACACCTGGAAACAGGGAGTCTGACAGAATGATTTCACGCCCGGGGTCTTTGCCCATAATGGCAAGAAAGCAACTGATATTAATATTTTGGGAATAAGAAAACATGAAAAAAAATGTTGCCGACCATTTGACAATATTTAAAATGTAAGGTACAGATTTAAGCATCTTAAAATAAATGTGATTCTAACCTTTTCTGTGGATCAAATGATTATCCTTGTTAGTATTACTTGTAATCTTGTAATACATTGTGTGAATATGTATGTGTTTGTAATACAATACAAGAAAGAATGATGAATATGATAAGTTATTAGCGGGTGCTGGCCTATTTAGTACAAGTCAGAGGCACGACGTACCTGATCTCATTAGCCACTTCTTTCTCGTAGCGTCGCTTATTGAAGCAGCAAATCAAAAGCCAGATGAGCAGGAGGAGGAGGAGCAACAGAAGCAGAGCACCAATCACAGCACCCACTATCACTGCCGTTTTATTGGTAGCTGGAAAGAGAAACAAGTGCACACCTTCAGGTCACATGATCTGATAGAGCAGCCAGATCAACCCTCTGCTTTCATGGCACAGACACATCTACAAATATGATATTTAAGTCGGTGTATGTATTTCAGTGCTGAAACAAGACTGATTCTAGTCAGCTACTGGGTGTAAAGCAAGAATGGTTTTGCTTCAAATCTTTATCAGTTTTCCCCCCAAATGTGGTCAAATGGAAACAGCATAATGGCGTCCACATATTTCACAGCTTTAAGTACGTAGGCCTTTTAGGTTCCATGTGATTTTCAGGATAGACGGAGCTCCAGCACTGAGACTGAAACATCTGCTCAGACTTGGAGCTGGAGGACAAGGGGATGCCACGTCCAGTCCTGCAAGCAGGGTGATGATCGTGGTGAGTGTTTGGGGCTGGGGGCGAGGGGCAACTCACGCTGGTATGCCCGCAGGTTGTATCTGCACTGCGCCTGGCCCACAGGGTTCTTTGCTTCACACATGTAGGTCCCGGTGTAGCTCTCAGAGTGATTCCGAATCAGCAGCTCTCCCGTCCCAGAGTCTGCAAGTGACAACAGCTACCGGTGAGCTTGAAGCTGGGACGGCTAGGTCATGGATCAGCTGCAACCCTTAGCTGATACACTCAAGCAACTCTGCAGGAACTTTCATCTGAATCTACTTATCCAGCCTATAGGTTCTTTTAGGCTGAATGGCATTCTCAACTGAAGATCAGCGAGGTCTCTGCTTTGAACCAGAGCCATCCACATTAGCAGGACAGGTCATTACCCATTACATCACCCACTGACCCAGCCCGCTTCTACCTCTGATCTGTTTTTATGTATCATCATAATCACAAAACCAGAAAGTGGCTTACAGTCTCAGGGATCAACATTTTAATCAAAGAGAACACACCAGGGGACTAGTGGAGGACTTTTTTCCTATACTTGATATGTAATGTTATCATTAACCCTGGTGAGGATGGCAGACGCTAGGTTGGATCAAGATAACCCCAGCTTACAATAAAACATCCTGCTTAGTGGAAATGGATGGAGGAACCACTCCAGATCCAGCGCTCAAACCTAAATACGGGTAGGTAGGTGTTTTAAGTTTAATGCCGAGCCAACGTCCATGTTGACAGTGGCAAGAACCAGGTTCAGGCTAAATATATTCATATACAGACAGGCACAAGATAAAACTGTATATATGCATAGATATATATTTAAAAACTAGATAAATGGATTGATATATAAATGGGTAAATAAATTTCAAAATATCTATTACAACTGCCATAAAATAAAATAAAAATGCTTAAAAATAAAATACACCCCAAGCTTAATACAACAAGGCGTGAATAAAATGTGTATTTTAAATTCTAAAACCCACATAGGTGACACATCATTTAAATCACCATGCAGTGTAGCATGGGAGAAGAACACAGTCTAATAAAACACGCTTTATCATCAGAGGAGCTCTTGCAGTGTTCATGTGATGGTGGTTCCTCAGCTCTTAATAAAAACGTCCTGGGGTACTTAAGCACAGGAAGGATGGTAGGTGAAGATGAGGTCAGGGCATGCCACTCACTCTGCGTGGCCATGCTGGGGAGGCTGCCCCCGCTCTCCCTCGTCCACTGGTAGGAGAGCGGCGTGGACCCCTGGGTGGATCTGCAGAGGAGAGTCACTGGCGAGCCGATCTCCTCGCCGTCGCGCACCCAGCACCTCGGTGCCGACGGGGGCACTATAGGGGCAGATACCAGAGCTGGGTGAATGCGAGTGGGCCCCCCCCCCGAAGTGTTCCCGAGTCCCTCCCCGTAACAACATTTCACGGATAAATGGAGCGGCAAGCGCGACGGGCGCTGGGGATTAAGCGCGACGCGCGCTCTGCTTCGCGGTGAGGTAACCCGCTATCCATGACAGTCAGTGAGGTGGCTAAACGGCCTTCGAAAGGGCACGGGGGTCACGCTCTGGCCCTGAAAGGGCAAGCTGATCAGTTCATTATGGAGCCTTGCAGGAAATCCAAACCTTCTTCTATTACTGAGCCTATAATTAAACATGCACTGTTAAATAATACACACATGCACTGTTAAATAATACATTAACAAACATGGTCGACTATAATGCAACTTGCAATTAAACCTGATAAAAAAAAGGTAGTACTTTGTTTATATTTTTAACCCTTTGCA
>JAODKM010000039.1:9120814-9168122 GCA_026780845.1 Petrocephalus sullivani
TTATGGAGCCTTGCAGGAAATCCAAACCTTCTTCTATTACTGAGCCTATAATTAAACATGCACTGTTAAATAATACATTAACAAACACGGTCGACTATAATGCAACTTGCAATTAAACCTGATAAAAAAAAGGTAGTACTTTGTTTATATTTTTAACCCTTTGCAGCAAACCCTACAAGATCTTATTTTACTATCCTTGCAGACAGGGGCATAGTAACCCAGGTGGGGGGGGGGGATTTGGATTAATTTGTTACCCCTATTAATAGACCTTTGCCTTATATCAAACTCTCTCTCTCCTACGATCATGCCTACAGGCACATTTCTGCTAAAGATATTTACTTTACGGAACACACACTCAGAAATCCGGCGTTTGGAGTGGGAGAGCCCTCCGTCGCGATCACATGCTTTCACATCTCTGGAAAACACGCCGACTCGTGAGACCCGTTATTCCAGAATAACGAGCATAAGGGGGCAGAGACAGCAATGGGGAGGAACAGGCTGAGCCGGAAAGGGGCCCGGGCCAGTCTCTCGGCGTCGCCTCACCTAGCACCACCAGCGTCAGCTTGAGCATGTCCGCGCCCTGGCCCTTCTTCACTTTACACTGGTAGGTGGACATGTCTGATGCCTTCAGGCCCGTGATGGACACGGAGGCGTCGCCATTGGCCGGGTTCTGGGCGCTGAAATTCATCCTCTGCATCAGGTCGATGGGCCCGTACTTGTACTGCTGCCCGCCTGTGTATGACAGGATCTGTGGGGGTGGGGGGCAAAGGGGAATTAAAGGCAGAGAATGCATTTCCCCCACAACCCATAGAACCTCTGTTAGCATTAGAGTATGAGAGGCTGGTCAGCCATTCACCAACATGGGCAAAAGATTTTGATTGACAAATTATATTCTTTAAATTGGCTTTGATGGAATAAGGAGGGAACGCTGGGGAGTTTTAGGGAGCTACTTCAGATGCCAAAAAGGAAATGGCTTGTCTGAGGAGATAGAAGAGGCTCCCTGTGGAGCAGAGGTGGGGGCCCTTAGAGTGCACGCTCCTCACCAGCTGGTCCTTCTTCGTCATGTCGGGGCTAATGATGACCCACTCGATGTCCAGATCTCCCGTGTCCGAGGATGCGGGTACGTAGGTGCAGCCAAGCGTGACCGCCTCCCCCTGGGCTTTCTGAATGGTCTGGGGTCCCGTGGAGGACACCTGCATTGCCACTGCCACCGCTGCCATGCCGAAGGGAGGAAGGACCATGTGAAACAGCAGACGTCTTAACGCCATGTGCCGACGGTAAATGTTTTTAAACCGTGGGAGGTGATCGCCGAGCTACTGCGGGTAAACGGTGACAGAATTCACAACACCCGGCTGACAGAGCTGGCTTCATGCTTAATATCGAGAACACAATGGCAGATATGCAGACCCACCTATTTTCTTTCCCGTTAGGCAACTGTGGCACCCAGACGCCACCCACCCCCCCCCCCGCCACTCCACCCCACCCCGCCCTGCCCCGTGCATCGCAGAATGAATAGGAATATTTATGTGTGTGGTCAGGACAGGAATTTTGATCGCCAGTCAGAAGCCCAACCCCGTCCCGAGGTGATGCTAAGCAGGGTGGGGTGGGCTGGGGTGGGGTGGGAGAATCTCTCACCCTCCCTGCTCTCTCTGCTACATACTTGCACTGGGTGCAACTGAAGAGAAAGAGAAGGGAGGAAAAAATAATAAAACACCAGCTGCTGAAGGGCTGTGGCGCTAGAGCGAGCGAACAAGGCCGTGGCCACGCTCCAGCACTCATGACACAAAGGAATGCAAATATGACACAGAGATGCCCAGCAGGCAAACCCCAGCTGTAACCGCAGTGGGTCCCCTCTCCTGCCCCTGCCCTGCCCTGCCCTGCACACTCTCCCCTAGAGATTATCACCCAGCAGCACGGGCCAGTGCATTCTGGGGGACTACAGACAGAAACAGGGTTTAAAGCTAACAAACTCATTTAAAATCCTTCTTATATTTCGGATACAGTGCCCCCCCCCCGCAAATATTGTACTTTCCCGGCTTCTGAGAGGACACAGAGACGAGGGCGGGCGGGCCGTCGGCAGGAGATCCTCCCGAAAGAGTGCACAGTGACGCCAGCGGTGACACTTGTGTACGACTGATTTAAATAATTAAAAAAAAAGCGAAAGGGGAGGGGAGTTAACCTTCTGCCGTGCTGCATCATGTGACGCTTACCTGCCCATAATGACGCGGTGACGGTGCACAGCAGCACCAGGCGGGTGGAGTGCCGCATGCTGTACAGCGGTAAGGTCCGGCTTCTGGAGAGAGCAGCAGAGAGACATCAGGAAACCACACAGAACATGATACCAGGTACAGGCAGCGAGCACTATGAAATGTCAGTCTTCGCACATGCCATCATACTCTGCTTTTACGTCCTGGCAGATAAGCGCATTGACTGCAGCAAAGTGTGAAAACTGCTCCAAATTGCTACAGATTTCACTTCTCATTTCTCTACCCAGAAATGTCACATTTCAATTTTTTTTTCTTTCACAAAAAGAAAGGATAATTCTTATTATTTTTGCCAACTTATGCCTTATTATCATCCTTATCAGCGCACTGAAATTATACCAGGACCTGCTGCCATGAGACATACGGGGCCTGGGGTCTGAGTGAAGTCCTGGGCTATTTAACCAGGACCCCCGGAGCTGTCTGTGGGTTTAAGGGCTTCAGGGGCTCAATAGTAATATGACTATTCTGTCCAAGATTTGACCCGGTGACCTTCCAGACACAAGCGCAGAGTCCTAGCCCGTGAAACAACACATTCCCCCACTATGACTCAAACCTGCAGCTCTAGCTGGGATTTCTTGTTCTGATATCGATCAGATGCCCGATGGTAAAGCCAGGTTTCGGCTCAGCACGGCCGTTTCAGCTATTCGGCTCAGGGCAGAACAAATCACCACGCTAAGCACCAAATGGCACAGCTCCACTCCCTCCACCATGTGCCAACTTGCTTCTAATGCGTTACAAGCTCCAACTGCTGTAACTGTTGCATTATTAAGGCTAGTAATAGGTACCGGCAGGTCTGTGCATTGAAAGTGTACAAATGGGCCCAAACATGGGGCAGATTCAATTTATCATTATTTCATTCAAAATTCAACAGCTCGACCAAAAGGACTGGTCAATTTCATCTTCAATTTTCTCATAAAAGCCTAACCCCCCCACTAAACTAGGTACCAAAATACAGCTTGAAAGAATGTTTTCCGGACATTTGTAGAAAAATCCAATAATCCCATGGAAACGAAGGTGAGGTTCCCACTCATGAGGTCATGGGGTACCCCAATAACCATATCTCAAAAACCATTAATGACAATGACTTGAAATTACTGGGTAGGTATTTGGTATCAAAATAAAATATTCTAACTTATCAAATCTAACCAGAGCCTATTTTCAATCTTCACCTGCTGAAACCTATTATTAATTGAAACGTTTGTATGCCGGTTACCCCTGGCACAGAACCGGAGGGGGGAAGATTTCGAACTCTGGGGAGTACTCCCTGTGCCAACGGTGAACCATTGTCAACATGCACACATTTTCTCACCCACACTGGTCGTTTTGGGTGAGAAAAACACCTTGCAGAATGACTGAAACTCACTGTTTGCTCCCACACTGTTAGAGATGCCATTGCATGGCTTCCCAAAAGTAAACACAGGTAATAGATTAAACAAACGAGCCTGGAGGAAATAATGTTTGTGCCGTCACATTCGTACTTGAGGTGAGCAAACAGTGTAATCTTTCAAAGAGCAGGTAAGGTAAAGGCACGCAGGCTGACCAAGTCAGACCACATGAGACCAACACACACCAAGCAGTGGTTTATCTCCCCAAAAATAGCACTGCCCTGCTGGAGCTGTGTATAAACAATCATCTACAGTACACTCTAGGTACTGTGTGTAGATCTACACACAATTACAAAATATGACCTAAATGTCCCAGGAAAACGATCATGAGAATAGGCCTATTAGTTATTTATCACCGTATATCAATATCAACGATCAGTTAAAAACTCACTGAACACAAAACACACCACTAACTCATTACCTAATAAAAACAAACGTAAAAACCAAAGGAAAAAAAACCAACAACAACAAATCAGCCAATCATGGGAGAACGGGAATACCTGTAACAGGTAACTTAGCCTTACAGACTTACCTGTCCGTGCTGTGTGGCCTCTCCGCCGTCGGGAGCTCGCAGAAACCTGACTCCAGTGGCAGCCCAAAGCGGAAACACACTTTAGCTGAAACTCAGATGACAGCTGACAAGGTGTGTTTGTGTGGGGGGGTGAAACACCACGGTATGCGGGCCGCCAGGCTTCGCCCGCGCTGCTGTCACTCCGTGTGTGCGCATGCGCGGCCCCCTCCCTCCGAGGCCCGAACAGGTGTGCCGTCACTAGCCACGCCCTGCCTCTCGTGCCCTCTCACACACCAGCGCTCCGCTAAGTAGCTGATCGGAAGTCGCCTCACTAAACTCACGCACAAGTTTCAGGCTCGTTAAACAAACAAACAAACAAACAAATAATAATAATAACAATTAATAATAATAATAATAATAATAATAATGTTATTATTAATAACAACAATAATAAAGCCCACCGGCCTTAAATTCCCGCATGTGCCCTCCCTGCCTGCCCGCTCCGACGGCCCTGGTAAGCGCTCCCTGCCAGGCGACCGAAACGCCCCCGGACTTGTTGCATGATCGCCGCTGTCCGGCAGCGGAGGAGAGCCGGTGCCAGTCCCGTAAGCGGAGGGCGGGCGTTCGCGGTGCCTGGCGGGCGTTCGCGGTGCCTGGCGGTCGCAGCGGCTCCGGGCCAGACGAGTGTGCTGCCGGCCGTGATTCCCCGACAAGCACCGCAGTCCCCGCGCCGCATTGCTCCCTCGCTCTCCCGCAGAAACAAAAGGACCCCCTCCCCCCGCACCCCGACAGCTGCCTCCCCACCTACCTCCTCTCCTCGGTATGGATGGTGGGGAAGCTCCCGGACGAGCACGCTGGTCCACAGCGCACTAATTCCGGGGCGCAGACCAGCACCTGAGACGGCGCGCCGCCGCGGGGTCTCCATGGCAACGGGCTCCCGGGGGCGCGCAGAGGGGCGGTGCCCCGGGGGGGGGGCGTGGGCGCCTTAAGACTAAACGAGCTGGTTATGTGAGGAGGCACGTGCGATCCGGTGCGGTTAGGGTGAACAGCACGTATAATGATGCGGGGTAAAGATACGTGTGAAGAGTAGAAATACTCCGTCGGTTATCTATTTATCTTTTATGCGCATCAGAAGCGGAAGATGCGCTTGTTTCTCTTTTACTTACTAATTTGCATGAGATGGTTAGATGATCTGAGACCACCCCGAAGAGGACGTTCTCCAGCTAAGCTGAAAACATGTAAATGCGCTTAATAACGTTTATTTTGCCATGACGCAGGGGGTGGATAAGCGGCTTGAAAAATGCATGGATGGGACGGCATTTATTATTCATTATTCTGGCTGTTCCATAAGAGCGCGTAAGGTCGGGGAAGGCACGGTGCGGGTCTGCAGGGAAAACCGCAGACGGAAAGCGCCGGCGCATACGAGGCTGCACGCCGTGCACTTGACAGTCAAAACGCGCAGAGCTGCCCCCTCCCCCGCCAACGAGCCAGCTCCATACCTATCTGACCTGGCGCCGCGGGCGGGCAGCTCCTGGGCACAGGTGTTCCCTGTTCAGTGGAGCAGTGCCCTCCATAGGTTACCATTTCCTCACTGGGGATAAAGTGTTTATAACACCCTGTTCTCTTGAGTAAGAGGCTTGTACAGATTGTTTGGGGATCAGCTGCACAAAAAAATGTGATGCAATGCACTCAACGTAAAGTTCCTGTTAGCCATAGGTAGGCAGAAGTCTTGTGTACCTCTCTTTAACTGAAATGATGTGCCTATTAACTTCACCTTCGTGTGTTTACATGGTTATAGGGGATGAGTGCCACTCTAGCCCATCATCTGCAGGGTTGGGGTCTTGTTCAACACCCACACTCTGTTTATGTGGATCTTGCATGTTCTCTTTGGGTGTGTGATGGTTTCCTCTGAGTAATCTGGATTTTTTCTTCTGTAATCCAAAGACCCTCAATTACATAGACTGGTGTTTCTCCATAGTGGCCAAGGTGCCGTAAATGGGGGGGGGGGGGTTGGGTGATCATTCTAAGGTGCCCAGGGGCCCTAAAATATTTGGATTGGTCTTGGTTGGGGGCCCATTATGACATGCTTTCATGGGGCCCAAAATCTCCAGCGGCACTCCTGGCTGTGTGTATGTGTGCGTCTGGTGTCCCATCCAGGATGTCCTTGGCCTTCTGCCCTGAGATTCCTGGGATGGACAGCTGCACCAGGACCACATACTAGGTAAGCTGCTATCGGAATCAGAATCAGAATTCTCTTCATTAGGTAGGTACAGCTGCATATACTTGGAATTTGTTTGGGCAGTGCTTACATTCACAGACAACAAAAGACCTGGTCATACATAGAAAAACAAAGAGCATAAATTTAGAAAAATATATACGTAGAGGTCGAATAGTAGAATGAAGGAATAAATTAGTGCAGAGCAGTGCAAGCTGTACAGTATACTAGCAATAAATATAAGGACTGTAAGGGAACGAGGGTAAATGAATATTGGAATATAAAAATATGAAATATTTTGGGGAAACTAAGACAGTCCCAGTAGGGAGCAAAATATGGATTGCCTAGCAGGGAGCTGGGAGGGAGCAGAAACGTGGACTGCTGGGGTCCCCGAGGACTGGGTTGGGAAACACCCCCCCCATATGAGCTTAGCTCTGTTGGTCCACATGCGTGTCAAGCCCTGGATCGCAGCCTTTCCTGTAGTGCAGACTCCCGTTTGACCACAGCGGGGTGTACAGATGACAGGATCGGATCTGATGACACGGACATGGTGTCCGCCGTGCTTCTGCAGCGAATGCCGGCTGTTCAGTAGGCAGGGGGCCTGCTGGTGGACAGGCCAAGAATCACCCTCGATGGAAATATCGGTGGAACATTCCAGTAAAATCTATCTGTTTTTCAAATATCCTTTTGGAGAGGAGGGCGACCCTCACCAGGTGAGCTGTTGTTGTGTGGTTGAGGTCTACAGGTGAGTAATGCAGGTGAGATCAGCCATTCAAAAGAAAAAAAAAGAGCTGAAGCCAGTGGACAGCTGCCTTTGTTTATACCTGGGGTTTCTGTCCATGAGGGATGCTCCCCACCATCACCACTGTTTCTGTTTTGTGATGGTACATCATTCTCCACACGGCCATCAGTTGCCTCTGTGCCGTGTAGGGCTGTTAAAAATAATGGCCACTATTTTAAGGGTGGACAGGGGAGGGTTTTTGAAGGGAAGATTTGGTGGGATGAAGAATGAAGAGGACATCAGAACAGTTTAGAAAAACAGAACACACAGAACTAGAAAAGCAGACAAACAGCAGGGCAGAAGAGGCAGGTGGACACCAAAGAGCCCTTGCCGGGCGCTGCCATTTTAGTTGGGAAGAAAATTGAGTAGAGGTATTACATCCCAGCGTTAGAGCCGAACAAAGCCAGGATCGATCCGCCACCCGTGCTCAGTGCACCGGCCTGCAACGGGCCAGAACTCCTCCGAGCTGCCGTCGTTTGGCTTGAATGTTCTGTAGATTCACTGGCTGGTGCTTAAAACAGTGTTTCCCTATCTGGTCCTCGGGGAGTCCCAGACAGCCCACGGTTTTGCTACTGGGAGCTGGGAGATAGTTTGTGAGGACCGGGTCAGGAAACATTGGCTTAGACCAAGTGTGGCGAATTGTGCCATTCCTTAGCAAAGAGGACCGGCACAGAGCACAGAGGTCTGCAAAATAGTTCCCGTGTGACATAGTCAGATTTTGCTTTTTGATTTTGTGTAATTCTTATGTCTATATATGAAAAACCAGACAGACCGGAATGAAAGCTGGGTTGAATAAGGTTAACGTATGTAAACACCTATCAGACACTTGGTGTTAAGTTGCCTTGCCCTTCCCCTGTGTGCAGCAAGGCACGCCCACCAGATTGCTGGGCTCCTAACGTCACGTTCAGCCCGTCTGTTTCTCTTTTCTCACTGAAGGCTTTTAGCTGGAAATTAAAATGGTAATTGATGATTTTCAGACCACTGGGCTGGCTCATTATTTGCCATAGAAGTAATGTATTTGTACAGCATGTATATGAGTGCAGCACGTAATCTCTGTGTAATGATTTAATTACAATCTAATGTTTATTATTTCGAAAATGAAGATGTTCATCTTGAGGAAGGATTAATAATAATAATATTAATAGACTTCCCCTTCTCACAGTAGTGTGCCAGTAGTGCTTTATAAAGTTGGCTTGCTTAAAAGTGCAGTAGTGCTTAGTGAGGTGTTTCCCCGTGCCTCAGGGCTTGTGGCTTTGATCGCTGCCCTGATTGTGTACATCTGTGCTTGTGAGTGGTGTTTCCGCTGCCCAAAGCTAGACGCGGCTCAGGTTAGCTGCCGGCTCCCGTTAAACCTTCTTCTGTACGTCTCCCCTTGTTACGGCTTGTGGAAACAATTATTAGAAAATGGTCGAGTGGAGTAATTAGATCTGGATTGGAAATCAATGCCCTCTGTCCTTAAACCGCCGCGATAGCTGGTCTCCGTGAAACAGGCTGTGACACTATGCCACTGAGCCAGTAACACGGAAAGGTGAGACGTTAACAGCGACGTGAAAGAGCATCGCGCCCCAGCCGCACGAGCCGCTTCGCTGTGAAATTGGTGAATGGTGAACAAACCATACGCTGGTCACCAAGCCAAGGCCTCCAGAGGCAACTGGAATAGATCCGGGTTTGATATCGCTTTAATATAAGAGGTTGTGAGCCTTTTCATAAAGGAAACATTGCTAGATTGTAATTAGTTTATTAAGCAGGCACTTTTGTCAAATGTGACATACAGGTGAGCATCAGAGATCAGGGTCCCGGGAGTGATCGGACTTAAGGACCTTACTCAGGGGCCTAATGGTGACACCACTGTGCCAGCCAGGAGATTAGAACCTGTGACCTACTGTCCTCAGGCCCAGAGGCCTAATCCACAGAACTACACAGACACTCTCCGGATCATACATGCCATCCTGTACAGTTAGCTGTCTGTTCATTCAGGCTGAGACCAAGCTAGGGACACTTCGCTATACTCTTCAGTAATCCTGTAGCAAACTGTTTAAAGCTTGTATTAAAAAACTGGCCCTCATCTGCAGCCTGCTGGATTCCCCCGTGACCACAGCCCAGTTCAGTTCAATATCGCTAACGGGGATTTAAACTTGCTGCTAGGCTTTTGGGGTCCCTCATGATAACTTTTGCTGAGTGGGTGTGTGTGGGGGGGGGGGATACGATGAAGTTACTGGCAGACAGAGTCATTGGCCCACCTGCAAAATGCCCGGTATGCCAGACAGCCAGCTCAGCCCCACTACCTGGCGAGATCACGAGAGTACGGCTTGCAATTTAAGGTAATAATTACATAAATTGACACTGACAGAGACAAAAACAATGGTGTTGACACTTCGGAGAGCAGCAAAGCATGGTTAAAATGAGATATTGAGATATGCAATTGAGAGTTAACAAAATAAATGTAAGTACTGAAGTAATGAGAGCATTTGCAGGTTGCAGATGAAATGCATGTGTGCAGGTTATGCTTTTGGTTCCCGTTGCAGTCTGACGTCATGCTGTTACAGGTGGCGCCCCTTTGGGTCTTAATGTTGTCAATCAAATATCTCACATCGTCTGGAATGTCTGTGGGTCGAAATCTGTGGTCATGTGATCATTTCTGTCACGATGACAAGGAAAAGCACCCTGTGCCCTCCTCTGTGCGCACGTGTTACTTGCTATAAGAAATCCAAAGTATAACAAATTTGAGCACCCTCACAATGTTTTTTTTCCCTGTTTTGGGAGATATTTTAGCAAAATATCCCCCTCGCTGTGATGACGCCATGTGCAGTTGTGGTTCTGGTCGGGATGGTGCGGCTGCCGGATCACCGTGGACGGCCAAGGATGAAGGTGACAGGAGGAGAGGGGAGGGAGAGAGGCCAGAGGAAGCCCAAAGCCGGGACGCTTAATTATTCAGCACCAGGCCAGATGCAGAATTATGCAGCATCGATCAAGCAGGAGTGCGGTGGATCAGTGCCGGGCATTAAATCAAGGGTGTGGGACAACGGGGGTGGGTCTGGGGGGAGGGCTGTTGGCAGTCTTCTGAATGCATGACCACTGAAATTAATAAGGGCATAAATAAGGGCTGCTCTTGCTTATTTACAGGGTGGGGGACATGATCTGTGAGGTCTAATGGCCTTCTCACCAAGGCACACTGGCACACAGATAGTCCGCAGAGACGCTGGCGCACAGTGCACACTCATGATAACGAGGCTATTCCTCCACGCTGACCATGGTGCTCCTAAACGGGGGCTGAATCGTCTCGCCGACCTACGTGTCAGTCCTAATCACAGCAGGCTTGTCTCCTCGCCTTCGATCCTTTTTTTATTATTTATGTGGGGGGTTACTCCTACACTGCCCAATAAATAAATAAAGACCGCAGTCTTGGAGTTTGGCATGAAGCCTTTCCCTACACATTGTACTCAGTATCACTGTGCATGTGACAATAAAACTCTGACTTGATTTGATCAGCAAAGCCGTGAGGAGTATGGCTCTGAGAGCAGTGGAAATAGAGAGAATAGTTACAGTGCTATCCGACTTCTGCCTCGGACAAATGCACATTTACTGCCTTTCCCCGCCATTTCTCGGCCCTTTTAGAGGAATCACTCAGCTGCAAACGGGCCGCGCTTGTAATTCGCCTGTAATTCTTGGGGCTCTCCTGCAGCAGTGTCCCCCACCCCTGCCCGGCCTCTTATTCTCCCACCTCGATATGGGCCACAGAGGCTGTCGAACTCGATTGTATTGAGCGGCGGCCAAAGGGGCCAGGTCGCTGATAGCACTGTCTGTCTTTGTCGTTTTGGCAGAAAGAGCCTCTCCAACAATGGCAGATGGGTGGGGGCAAACAAATCACCTTGGACGACGTCCAGAGAGCTGGGAATTGACGGAGCTGTGGGGACCCAAACAGGCAAAAGGATACTGGGTGTCTCTAGCTGAAGTCTAGCTGCGCAGCCAGCGGAGGATAGTGGCCATTTGCTGGAGATGCGTAAACATGCACTGGAGGCTGCTTACTATTACTCAGAAGTTGGTACCCATGCACTGGAGGTTAGTGACTAAGTAACCAGTCAGTGGGGGCTGGTAACCATGCAATGAGTTTGCTAACCAGTCACTGGAGGCTTGTAACCATGTAATGAAGTTACTAACCAGTCACTGGGGGCTTGTAACCATGCACTCCTGGCTGGCAACCTTTTATTGTAACCATGCAGTGCTTACTATCAATAGGAAGCTGGTCACTATAAATGAAAGGCTGCTATGCTTTCATTGGAAGCTGGTAGCCAGGCACTTCTCTCCCTTTTTGCAAGTAACTCTATGGCCCTGTCACAGCAACCCACACCCAGCCCCCGACCATAAACACGTGGCCCTTTTTTACGTGTGGAAGGCTCGGTGGTGCCTGTTGTTTACCGATGTACGTCTCCACTCTATTACGGCAAAGCAGCACCTATGTCAGCGTTGAAATTGGCTGATTAGTATCCGGCATTGTATGCCGCACCATGCGGGGCCGGAATTTGAGCCATTCCGCCTTAGGGCATTCAGACACAGTGAAAACATGGAAACACAATTGAGTGCATATCGATTTTTTATTTAAAGTTATTGTTTTGTTTTGTTTTGAACCTGCCCCTGAAACTGACAGAAGTCTTCAGTGTGGTGTTTTAAAAGGGTTGTTTGTGTCCTGTTTTTTGATGTCCAATCAGTGATAGACAGTGCAGTTTTGTCTTCTTTGCCTTGTTGTGCATTTCTTTTGGTTTAATTATACTACAAAAATCCTATTCAACCGCCTAGAATATTTTGACAATAAACCTGATCATACTGATTATTTATGAAGGGTTAGGAAATGTTCTGTAATGATTACAGAGTGACATTTTTAGACAATCCCTAAGTGATAAGGTGAACCCAGCAGTAAATAAAACGTTTTAAAAAACTGTCAGGCCACAAGTACCCAGAGATAACGAGTCTTGGCACCCCATCTCCACCTTATCCCTTCTCCGTCTGAGTTTTATGAGACCCTAAAGGAAGGATCTATGAATTCATTCTGAAAGCCAGGTCTCCAGTACAAAGATGTTTATGAAGGTCTCACCCACAAGCATCTGGCAGGTTCCAATTCCCTTGACCCGGCAAGTGGAAGCAGTTCATCCTGTTACCTGTCACTGCTGCATGTATCACATAAAAACATATTTATAATGAACTAGTGTGGTAGACGCCTTTGAGAGCGGCCTACAGGGATCCTACTACATTACAGATCCCTTAGTCTACAAGGAACAACTTAAACAGCAAATAATATAACTTCAAATATCACTCAGGTGCAGAAACTCACGTGTTCACTGCTATCTTCAGTGCATTGCCATGGCACCAAATATATCCGGCATGGTATATTAAGAGAAATCTCATTTTAATGTGAAGGAAGACTGAGGAAGTGGATGGTACATGCATTTGCATTAATGCTGACATTTATGACAGGCTCACGGATGGCCTGTTGAGTAAATTCACTGAAATATGCCTCCAACCATCCATTTATCTTTTGTAACCACTTGTCCTATTAGGGTCACAGGGGGTCTGGAGTCTCTGGAGACTCGGGGAGGAAGGCAGGGAACATCCCAGGAGGGTTGCCCAAGCCCATCGCAGGGCACACTCCCACGTCATTCACTCACCCATTCACAATTTGGTAACACCAATTACCCTGAGCATGGTTTTGGACTGTGGAGAGAAACCGGAGCACCTGGGGGAAACAATGACACGAACCATGAACACTAGTCCCAGAAGTGTGAGGCAATCGTACTAACCAGTACCCCCATACCGGCCTGAAATACATGTCCATAGAAAAAAGGACTTCCGACGATGAATTCTTGGAAGGGTTATTTGTAAGAGCTCAGGTTCTTGCCTTCAATTTTCGATAATTTGTTCTTCTGCTTCATTTAATGACCTGATTCTGAAACATCTTGGAGTGCTTTAGCTCCCGGCTCATTATTATGTCTTTAGGAGGGAAATGTTATGTCCTGGTGACACCGCATTCACAGGGTTCATCGCCACCTTTGTTTTCTCTAATTCGAGTCATCGTGTAGTAATTGGGAGCGACTTAGAGGGCTGCGCGCTCAATAATTCAGGGGGATTAAAGAGGGGGGAGCTGGAGGGATTTATATTTGATGCCATGGTGATGGTTGGATTTGAAGCTGGACTCCTTAAGGCAGAGGTCATTGTTTTCACCAATGCTATACATAACTGAAAAGGTAAAGTCTAATTATTTTTTTTGAAAATGAAGCGAAATTAAATGTTGGATGTACACATATCCCATTCCTTTTTGGTACCTACACCCCTAGTTTTCACTGTCTAGGGGTGGATCTTGCAGAAGGAAAATTTTAAGTAATGGTAGACCAGGGTTTGGAGGCATTGTGGGATTTTTGTTATGCCTCAGGTTGTTTTGGGGATGGTGCTGTGTGTCCAGCTTTGCAGGCCTTGGAGAACTGGGCTGAAGGGAACATCTGTGGGTGGAGAAAGGGGGCCTGCAGGAAGGCCTGGGATGTAGTTGCTATACTACGCTATATGCAGTTTGCTACATGGTAGTGTCTGAACATATAAGCAAGTGTGGGCGGAACGCCATGCTGGAGTACTGAATTAAGAAAACTCGAAGTCCGGAGTTTGATTCAAGTGAGAGTGATAGAATTATAGAGATATTGATGTTCACACTATAGGTTAATTCTGACTACCACAATCTAAAAATTCCATGCTGCTTGTAGAGCCACATGTTGACTCATTGTCTCATTTGAGGAACATTTTGCGATAGGGGGTCAGTGGGCTAATCACCAGCCTGACAAGCAGAGAGGTGCAGGGTTCCTACAATGGCATAAGAGGGGAAAGGCCGACCTTCTCAATTTAAAGCACCGACAAAGGCCACATCGCTTGCTCGGTTGCTTGCCACGGCAACTCAGCGTCTATGGAAGCCTGTTGGGGGGGGTTGCACAGCAGGACGAACAACGGGGGTGAGGCGAGGTCCTTTTGCTTTCCCACACCAAGCACTCTCTCTGCCCCCCCTGCAGCATTATTGGCGAACCCTGAGAAGGTCAGCTAAACAGACGAGAGCTCGGGGCTGGTGACCGGTTTCGGAGCCATACCCCTGCCTGTGCCACAAACTCCGTGATCCTTGACTCAAAACTCGCACGACTGTAGTTCCTTTGGAGAAACTTTTGTGTACAGCTTGAAGTTCTGCTGTTCAGGCAGCTGGACGTTTTACTGAAGCCTTTCAAGTTGAGTACTTTTAACAGCAGGGGAAGAATCTGCCATCTGCAATTACACATGCCCTATATATACCCGATTTCTTGGGCTGGAAACATCCACTCCATCTATCTTCTTTAAATGCTCATTCAGTACAGGGTTACTGTGAATCTGGAGCCAATCCCAGAATGCATGGGGCCCAAGGCAGGGGGGCACCTTGGACAGGATGCTGGGGCCTGAAATTTAATATACAAAAATAATATGTGATTTTATCGTTGTTAGCAAACAGAAATTCTCTTTGAAACACTGAACATGAAGTTAATCCATCTTCATTTACCTACCACAACAGCCCATAAATTTGATTCAAGTTGACACTGTGGTTATGCCAAGAGGTTTTAGTAACATCATGATACAGTCACTGGTGTATCTCTGGCCACAGGATGTGTTTGTGGCCTCTTGGGGTTGGGGCTGGATAAGCAAGGGTGCCTCCAGGGTGGGTGGAAGCCTCAGTGAAAGCTTGGGGCTGGTGGGCATTACACCGTGTCACTATCCCCTGTGAATCTGCATCTGTATTTCCATAAAATGTTTGGATCCACTGTGTATAAAATTAAAAACACAACCTCCTGACTGGAACACGTTTAGGGATCTCAAAATGCATTAGGGATGATTTTTAAAGAATAACTCGATTGGTGGAAAATATGTTCCGTGC
Source organism: Petrocephalus sullivani (assembly GCA_026780845.1). NCBI lineage: Eukaryota > Metazoa > Chordata > Actinopteri > Osteoglossiformes > Mormyridae > Petrocephalus > Petrocephalus sullivani. Next base: position 9,135,898 of record JAODKM010000039.1, read on the forward strand.
AGCTCCCACGGTGGTGGCATGATTAAATTATTCAGTTATATTATTCAATCATGTCGTGCACCAGGACTCTGCGATCCGGACTGACCCCAAACTGAGAGCACTCTACCACCAGCTGAAGAATCCATACCAAACAGAAGCTTCTCTTTAGAGTCAGTGCTTCACACATACAAACTGCATTACTTACACTACATTGAACTGGTACCTGGAGTTTGTTGTACTTTGTTGAAAAAGTGCCCTCTAATTTCATGATGAAGGCAGAGACACCTGAGGCCCCTGTGTTCCAGCCTGTGCTAAAATATATATATATATATTCTGCAAATGGGAAAGCTGTCTGAAAGCTCATGTGCCCTGTATTCTCCAATTGCCTTCTTAGCGTCTGCAATAATTGGAGGGAGGCTCAATTTCGCGTCTAATCCGGATGACAAGACGCTAACGTGGATTTGTGGGAAAACTGCTGACAGCCACCTGTGAGTTTACAATAATAGCATTAAGCTAACACTCTTATCCAGAGTGACTAACATTACAATCTCCATGGAGCAATTTGGGGTTAAGGACCTTGCTCAGGGACCCACTGGTGGTAGATGGGACCTGAACCAGAGACCTCTTGGTCCACAACCAGAGCCTCATACCACTAGGCCACCACTATTCCCGTAATAAGTCACCTGACCAGAAGAAAAGCGAGGACTACTCAGGTCCGTGTGACACTACGGAGGACGGGGGATTTCGGCAGCTGTTTGTCCTTCCTCTAAAATCCAGGGGGGGGGGGGGTTGGATTTCTGGGAGCAGTCTTGCAGAGTCTCCCCACGGTGGCATGACAAGATGGCAAAGTCTCAGGTCCAGCATGCTTCCGCGGACGACTGCGAGATGGACGACTCAGGTTCAGCGGCAATAATCAGATAAGGTCCTCAGCAATACAAAAGAGCACATTTGTTCTCTGATTAGCCGGAAAGCAGGCAGGCCAGATAATCAAAGTAGATGGGACACAAGGGCAGACTATGCCTCCTCTCAGCCTCCATCACTCTGTACCCTGAAACTGTACTGTCACAACGCTAACAAGCAGCTCAGTGCTAAAGCCGGCAACTTTTAATGTCCGCTCTACGCTCCTATTCATTTTAATGGACTCCTTGAAGGTTAATATTTTTTTTGGCTTCTGTCGGCTGACGTGAGGAGTAATTTACCTATACCTCCCGCCCTGTGCCACCAGCCTCGCCCCAGCCTCTACCCTCTCGCAGAAATGCTGCCAAATATCGATCGCCGTGAGTCATGCTCGCAGATGCAGCTTTTTCTTTCTTTCCTTCCTCACCAGCTTCGCCACTCGACAAAGAGCACTGAAGGAGAACAAAGGGAATCTCAACGCGACCTTTGACCCTGAAATGGATGGCTTGCCGCAGGGGCGGAGGGTAGGGATGCTGTTATCGCGTCCCTGTCTTGGTGAGGCGACCCTCTCGTCGGGACCATAATGACTGGCCGTGACACGTTTCGCTTCTCGTTTTCCTGTCTGTGTAGGAGGAGAGTGCGGCACGCGGGCTTCCTCGGCCTCCTGCTCGTCCGTCTGGAGCAGGCGGCCGACCGCCATTCCACGTGCACTATTCGCAACGGAGACGGTGTAAGCCATCGCTGGTGTGGGACAATCCGTGCGGAACGTGTCAACGCAGAAATACTCACTTCTGTGTTTCGTGCCTCTTTCAATTTCGGTGCCCGAACAGACCTGCCGGCCAGGCCCAGGACCTGCGTGGTGGCCATCGGTGGGGGTGGTGGTCACGTTAAAAGTTTTAAACCGAGGGGGGGATGGTGAACGTAGATACTGTCACCAGGGAGGCGGTGTGGTGACAATAAAAATTGATAACCATTCTTTTGTTCCACATCATTGGGTGATTGTTTTTAGGGGTGGGGGTATAGTTTGCTTTTTTGGGGATCGGGTGGGGAATAAAACTGCACAAGGGCTTCCTTTTTACCGCGTCAAATACTCAGGTCCATCCATCCATCCATGCATGCATGCATCTTCCAACAGATTAATTAGTACAGGGTCATGAGAAACCATAGAGCACAAGGCAGGCAAACACCCTGGACCCCAAGTGCCTGTCCTCATGGATAAATAAGCATAATAAAATAAACTTACAGGATGGTTCGGACACATCCTGGAAAAGTGTCATTCTGAACTAGGAAGGCCAAGCTTCAATCGCACACCTATTGGGGGGACGTTTGCATGCTGCGGGAAAGCTGCCAAGACCGCCACCATTTCTCCAGTGTCTCTCAAACGCAATCATGCTGACTCCCAGAATAACTTGCAGATATTTCCGGAGGGGATGGGAAGGGTGACCAAAGCAGCTGCAGCGGCAGGCAGATCAGAGAGGTGAAGGACCCTAAAAACTTTACTCAGCGTTGTTCCTTGGTGACTTCTCCTGCTGTTACTCTACCTGGCCTTTCGGGTTTCGGGAAGGGACACGGGACGTTATAGTCCAACACCACACATTCACTGAGGGATTTTCATTCTATTACGCTGCATTTTTTCTTTTTTCTTATAGGATACAGCATATGCTGGACCTGTCAGATTTTTTTTATTATAAAACACCAGGGATTTTCATTTCTGTTGTATTGGAGAATTTCACGCACAATCCTGCCCGGCCAAAGTGTGGTCGGATATAAGGGCTGGGCCCCCCCCCCCCCCCACACAACCTTCATCCTGGGGCTGCTGGGCCTGCAAATGACCCCAAGCAGGATTTAGGTATGAGCACCGAGGATGACATGGGTGTTGGCTGACATCTGTCCGACTGAACCTGCAGAGACCCGCTGCACCAATCCAGAGAGCTGAGCTGATCCAAGAGGGACTTCCGCCTGGCCAACAGCAATATGCGTTTACTGCAGCCATCAGCATGCTGCATAAGCTGAATGAGAGCTGGCAGATTCTGAAGGCTCGTGTATCTTCTCCCTGCTCTGATCTTCTCTTCAGGAGCCCTTTATTACCACTGAGTTATATTTATATGTTAATATCTTTAGCTGTCTGTCTGAGCTGTTTGTCCATCCATCCATCCATCTGTCCATCCATCCTGTCCAACATGCTGTCCCCATTACCCTTAGCTATCGGGCATGTTCTTAATATTAATCGAAAGCACTCGGACTGAATGAAGTAAGGTCCATCCTGAGGCTGCTTGCGCACACACAATTTCCTGGAACAATGCGGGAAGGTCAGTCTCTTACTGTTATCCCTCTCACTGATACAAGTTCATACACGGTACTGAAACCTCCCCCACTACCCCGCTGATGTAAACTTACTCTTTTGCTTTGTATGCATTGTACATCTTCATTCATGTCACATATGCTGTATTTGCGTCAGTGTTCCTTGCACTAACATCCAAACTGTCTGTGACTGTTGTTTTCCCATAGCTAAGTACCTACTGAATGCAGGTAAGCCACTGACAACCAGAGCCATTCCCTGTGTCTGTGAACATGCGTGGCCAAGTCAATTTGCATGAATTTCTTTTCTACAAATTCTTCTACTAACCTGAAGCCCCTCTTTGTTCCCGGAATGCTTTTAATGTTGCATTTCTGGTCCTTGAAAGGTGTTATTAGGGCCTTGCTTTGTTAGGAGCTGTTATGTAGCTTCTGTTCCTATGCTGCTAACCCTGGTACCTGGGCATTCACTGGAAGCTCAGCCTAGCTGCATTTACGCCTAGTTGACTTTTTGACAGCCTGTATGTTTGCATCATGCTATTTGCCTGACTTGTACATCGTATTTGGACAGAAGTGTCAACTAAATGTGTTAAATGTAAATGCAAATGTTACAAACCTGATTCTGATTCTGATCAATTATCCTAGCCTGCTGATAGCATTCAGCACTGCCAACCAGCGCCCCCTGCCTGTTGGGTACCTACCCGCATCCATAATACCAGTGTTATTGATAGGCACTCTTCGGTGGAGCCGCAGGCTGGTTCCGCGTGCCTCTCTTGATGAAATGTGCCAGGTGTTCCATGTGACGTGGCCTCCCGCTGGCCCCTGATGGCAGAAAAATGGCACCCCCACACCCCCCTCTCTGTCTGTACTTTTAAAATGCTCAATGCACTCAACCCCCCGGATCCCTCGAGGCGGCGTTCCTGTTTGTCTGCTGGGCTCTTCACCTGGATGCCTTGTCTGTGTATTTTCGAGGGAACGGGGCGGAGACAAGAAAACGCCACAGCTGTCACTCCCAGCCGCCTAAAGAGCTTCCATAACATTTTGAGAAGACCTATCATCTGATGCAATAAACATTAAACACAAAGGAGGGGGGGGGGCAAATATAAGTAAATTCACGTTCAGAGGCAAACGTCTAAATTATTCACTCCTTAGCCTAATACTCTCGTACAGTCTCTGCTCCTTTCGAGACAACTGGGTTTCTAATTAGCCAGGGTTGGGAGATCGAAAGCAGCCACTGCCTAATCAGCAGAGCGCTATCTGAATAGATTGCTTCCGGTCTTATACCCCTGATAGAGGCTCACAAAGACAAAAGGACATTTTCTCCTCACTGGCTTTTTCAGATTGGATAATGAGTCATACCATGTAAGCGTTTTTTCCCACTGATTGGTCGTGTACGCGCTTTTCCCCGCCAATCGCCCGTGTACGTGGTCTTTCCCGTCTCCACTCCGGGCTGCCGGTGTTCTGAAGCAGCACAGTCTCGTACAGAGGAGCCAGAGCCATACCTCTGCACGCTGGAGCTATGAAAGAAACACGAGTGCTATTTATTTTCACCTGATGATTGAAAGGGAAAAAAAAAGAAAAAGCATTCTCCCTTTTCACTTCTCAGAGCAGGCTTTCTCGAGTGCTATTTGAAAGCGTTTTGGTCACGGGTTTTAATTCAGCTCCTTTAAGTGCCTCCCAGAAATGTGATTTCCTGCAAAGGTGGGCACAGTGTGTCACCTATTAGTGTCCCCACAGGCCACAGCATAAATCCTCAGCCTCGCTGACACTCGCGCGGCTCGTGGCTTGGTGTCTTTCGATGGAGATCTAGACTGGAAGTTTTCTCTCCTTTCCCTCTCCCTCTCTTTTCTCTAACTCTCTACATCACCTCCAGATCTTCATTTCTTCTCACACTTAGGTCTTCTCTTCATCCTATCAGCACCTGTTAAAGGTCCCACTCTTCCTCTCGCTCTCTCTCTTCTTCTCTCTTCCTCTCTCTCTCTTCTTCTCTCTTCCTCTCTCTCTCTCTCTCTTCTTCTCTCTTCCTCTCTCTCTCTCTCTCTTCTTCTCTCTTCCTCTCTCTTCTTCTCTCTTCCTCTCTCTCTCTCTCTCTCTCTCTTCTTCTCTCTTCCTCTCTATCCCTCCGTCTTTTTCCTTTTTCTCCGCTATTGCCTTCCTTCTGCCCTTTCCCCATCAGGCTACTGGATGCACTCTACAAAGAGAATCTGGGCAGATTGTTGCCCGCAGCTCTTCCCCAGCCCTGGCTTACCTTGGCTTAGGAGGGTGTGCTCAAAGGGCCATTCAGAAATGCAAGAATAGCATGGTTCCTCTCAGTTGTGGTTGTGGGCTTCTGGCTTCTGCTGAGAACACACAGTTTGTGGACATAAGGGCACAAAGGACGCACTAGGACGTCCTTCTAGGACGCACACAGACTGCCGTGCACGTGCGGGTGTGCTCTCATGAGCATTTATGAGCGCGTGTGAATTATGGTGACAAATCTTGCGAGCACATCTGTCTGGTGAGGACAGATGCTGTGGAGACATTGACATGAGATAATCTCATTTCAGTGTCTTCTGGCTATTAGAAAGAAAGAAAGACAAACACTGCCGACTTGTTTCTGCGAAGCTCTGAGTGCTTGTGTGCTTGATTCTTGGTATGCATGTGAATGAGTGCTTTACCTAGAACGTGCACATGTATGTGAGTGTATGTGTGTGCATGTACATGTAAGCTCAGTGTGTGAGCCCATCCCAGGCAGCAGGGCCCCATGGCTGGGGTACGGGGTACACCCCTGTCTGTAACAGGCCCAACGCCCAATCACATTCTATGTGTCTTTGAACTGCGGGAGGGAATCCTTGCAATATCAATAGAAGGTGTACACTTTCCACAAACTGTACCACCATTACATTGCCTGTATGTGTATATATCTATACAAATTAGCTTTAAGTGTGAATGTACCTCTGTGTGTATGAATTTGTGTCTGAGTTCATGTGCGTGCGTGAATGGGTTTGAGCAGATCTCTGCGCGTGTGAGGGTTTGTGTTAGTTTGAGTCTGTGTGTGTGTGGACTTGTATGAGTGGCTGTGTGTGTGTATGTGTGAATGGACTTGAGCGAGTCTGCGTGTGTGTCTGTGTGTGGCCTCGTATAAGTGGCTGTGTGAGTCTTTGCGTGTGTGAATGGACTTGTGTGAGTCTGTGTGTGCATGTTTGTGTGGCCTTGTATAAGTGTCTGTGTGAGTCTTTGTGTGTGTGAATGGACTTGAGCGAGTCTGTGTGTGTGGCCTTGTATAAGTGGCTGTGTGAGTCTTTGTGTGTGTGAATGGACTTGAGCGAGTCTGTGTGTGTGTGTGAATGGCTTTCTGCGTGGGTAAGCATGTTTGATGGATGATTTCCCATCCTGTATGGGGTCACAGCCCGGCGCCGGTAGGGTCACGGGCCAAAGCCAGCGCTCTCCTCTGAGGCTTGCTCTTTCCTGTGCTGTGCGGCTCTATTTAAACCAACAAAGATGGAGAGCGAGAGGGACTGTGATTCTGCTGGACGTCACTGACTTGTAAGATTAATACATAAGTTCACACTTCTGTCACACTTGGCTTTAAAAATGCAAACAACAGACATATTAATTTGAAGTCAGCACGGTCCTGGGGGAGGCTGGATATATCTTAGCTAATGTTTTTCTTTAACTCATTAATACGACTGTGGTGATTCAGAGTAAGTGTGTCCATGAAGATGTAAGAGCAAGATGCACCATGGGACCAGGAATAACGAGCTGGGGCTGGTGGCGGTGAGAGGGCTGCTAGGAGTGCTAAACCAGCTCTCTCTGCCTGTACCTAAAGGCAGAAGGTGCTGGAAGCAGGTATAGCTACTTTGTTTGGCTAAAGTGGAAGGCACCCGCAGCCAATCAGCTCTGTAGTTTCATGTTAACCTTTGCTGATCTTCGAAAGCGTGACTCTACGGTCTGACCCGAAAAGAATATCTAAGTAATCCCAGTGGTCCCTACCTTTTCTTTAACCTTAAATGTCCCCTGCATTCTTATTTTGTAAATACAGTAGAGGAATAATGATTGATTATTGATTTCCTCTCTACAAGACATGTGGTTATGGGAACAGGCAAATGGCCATAGCACTTCAGTGTGTGTGAGCCCTGTGATGGACAGGCATCCTGTCCAACGTGTCACCCACCTTGTGATCTATACTGCCTCGGATTAGACTCCAGCCCTGCACTGGGCGAGTGGGGGGTAGGTTCATCGATGGGTTGTTGGACATCAAAGCCAATTACCAGATTACAGCAGTACTGGAAGCCAGGACACCTCAAAAGAGTGCTGGGGCACATCCTCCATCGCTGGGACTCTTGAGGCATTACCCTTCCCTGACAAATTTTGTGTTCATTTTTATTCTTTTTTAATTACAGCAGGGTGTTCAGGAATGGTCCTTATGACCCATTGTTGGTACTTCCTTTGTTACAACCCTCCTCTAACGGGGTGATATCTGAACTCCGCATTTGACCTATTATGATAAGTACGCACTATAAGTAATTATTGACAGGGACTGCATCAAAATATTCTGAACTCTTAAAAAGAGAAAAGACATGGAAACATCAGAACTGAGCTGCACCTCTGTCTAAATCGCTGTCCAGGTTAAATGGGATGAATTAATTTATTCGCTTAGATGACTGATTACGCTTGTATTCATATTCCGAGGCCACACTACGAATTGAATTTAAAAAAATATTACTGTCTGCAGAGAAGATAAATCCAAGCTTTAGAACTATTCCATTCCTGAGAATTGTAAGCCTCATTTGTACAGGCAAATATAAGCTAGCCAATACTGAAGGGGAAAAGACGTTTAAACCATGCATCAGACGAGACACAATGTGTATAATTCAATATGATAACTATGATTCAATATGAAAACGACGATTCATCATATGATTCTGCCTGACCTTAATTATGCAAGTATTTAAATGAACATGCATTTCTGCAGGACGCCTCAGGGGGCAGCACTGTTGCCTCACACCTCCAGGTGTTCGAATCTCACCTCTGCTCAGCACGTGTAGAGCTGCTCTCTCTCTGGGTTATGAGGCTTCTGGGCTGTAGTTCAAAGATGTCCGCATGAAAGATTTGTGAATAACTGGCATCAGATCTAGGGTGTACCCTAGCCTTATTCCCTGCCCTGTGTGGGAGCGGCTTCTTCCTACACCCTCGCCAAACCCTGACCCGGATATATGACTGGAAAACAGATGGCTATCAATCGGGTTTCTTTAAATAAAAACAGCTTAGTGATTATGTTCCATAAAACCAGTTTATATTTTCATACTGATTTTTACAACAACATCATTATAAAAACATGACAAATGCTGTTTTGTGACAATTCAATATAATTCCTTAAAAAATAAAAAATAACTTTCAAAGATGTGGGTGGGTTGGGGGGGATCATGACAGAGGAAAGGTATAAAATTCGTTTTCTTCTCAGGCCATCCTCACTATCTGGTTCTGGACTTCTTCTGGCTCCAGAAGAATCACTGTGAATGTACCACAAATGCCAGTGCAACCTGTATACAGCTGGCCTAGGGGCAGAGAACATAAGGGGCGCACCCTCACCACGTCTTTAAGTCCTAAATCGCCTGAGGTTCGCTTTAAAGCACCCTAGTTTGGCCATTGCAGGGGAGATTTTACCTCATGTTGTTCCTCGTGAAAGAGCAGTAAGAATGTTTGTCCTAACAAGGGAAAACAGTGTTCCACCTCACTCCTCAATGTTCATACCAAACCTAATCAATTTGTTCTTTTAAAATGAGTCATATTCCCATTGAGAAACTCAAACTCAACCTCAGGATGTAAAAGTCTCTCCAGTGAACATGAGTACATGTTCTTCAAAGTCAGTTGATCTACAGCAATCCAGATCGATGGGCCATAGAACACTCACACCCTAAACCTCTAATGCTGACTGCACTGAGCCTGAAATTAAAAGATTTAAAAAAAAAACATCCATCTTATTTTAAAATTGTCCACATATATATCTATGCTCCATTCTAATCTTCATTCAGACTATTCCTCACATGACACATTTTGAAACTCCAGGGTTTATAATATAAATATAAATCAACCCAAGTGTCTTTGTTCACTAATGGTGTACCTGCCAAAAAAACATATCAAGCCACAACTGGATTCTGGCTAGCAGCTGGACCCGAGGCCGCAGTTGGGATTTTCGGTGGGGTCGCCGTAATTGGCTGCACACTGTGAATCACCCTTTTTTTCTTAGCAAAATTACATGGTAACTGTGCTGTCATGGCTTCAAGACTCATTCCCTTCTGCGCTTCGACTGAACTCCCCTGGTCCATTGCTCAACAGGCACAGAACCGAGCCCCAGCGGCCGGTCTGAAGGTGTGAGCTGTCCCCAGCGGCGCGGGCCGGAACACAGACGCTCCGCACGAAGAACGCGGCGGAATGTGGAGTGTGCTCAGAAATGGGTCGCCGTGGTGACCTAGCCAAGGGGCTCGGGAAAGAGCCCGTTATTGATAGCCCTGGCCCGGTGAGAGGAGGGGGCCCACTTTAGTGTGATTTATTATTGATGGGGGGTCCGTAAGTGTGGAGCAGCGATCCATCATCGCGGAAGGGGTGGTGGTGGGGGTTTCCGATTGATCTCCTCCAGCATATCTACAGAGGACCCCGCTGGAGGAAATGTGAATGCGTATCCTGGGGTCGGGGGTGGTGGCACAGGGTGGCGTCACGTGTACTCGCTTGTGCAGAGTCCCTCTGTCATGTACAGCATGTGCGGGCAGGTGAATAAGCAGCGAGTGACAGGAAACGGGGGAGGAAGTGGCAGAGATCCTTGAGTGGTCTCTTCATTGAAGATAAAACTCTCTTCAACAACAAAGACTTTAGGAACTGCGGATGAATGAAGGTGCCGTGCGGGGACATTCAGCTGGACAATACAAAAGACGTTTAGCCTGAAGGGCATGAGTGGGAGGTTTGGCCCTTTATGGGCTGACACGAGGGTACGAGAGCAGACGGTGGGGCGGCCTCAGCGTGGGCTGTAAGCTTCCCGCGCCTCCGAAAGAGCTTCACCTTAATGGGGAACCTGTGCGGTCCGAGCCCGAGGTCCTGTCCTCACCACCACGGAGGGAGGGGGCGGATGTCCCGCCTACGCTCCGCCCACTTGGCTTTACGCCGCTGTCCTGAGAGGCCACAGCCTGGCCTCGCGGGCACTTGAGGTCGCTCGATGACCCGATGATCTTGGGTAAGATGTGTGCTCCCCTCCGTCTGATTACGGGGCACATGCACGTGTGTGGGGGGGCTGCAGAAGTTTCAAGGTCCCCGGTGTCCCGTGATGGCCTGGCACAAAACGAGCGCAGAAGCATGGGTGAGCGAGGGGGAGCTCACTTCCAGCGGGTTGGGGGGGGGGCCCTTTAATGACGAGGAGGGCTGAGCCAAATTGAGAAAAACAAAATCGAAAAAAAGAAAGCAAAACAAAAATCCTGCATGTGTCACATGTACGCATGAACGAGCGGGGCGGGCAGCTCCCCGGGCATCGGTTTGGGTCTCGTCCGTCCCGTCCTCTCGTCGTTTGCTCCGCTCAGTGAATCGTAGACAGATCCCCAAGCCACACCCCTGGAAGTGGCCTGAGACAAGCGTATTCATTCTGAGGGGAAGAGAACAACAGAATATTACAATAAGAAAGCCCCCCCAATGCCATGTGACCATCTGGCCCCTTCCACGTGCAAGTAAACAAAAACACACACAAATCCCAATTAGGGATGGAATTAAATGCAGAGCAACGTCAGACTCCTTCAAAATTATTTTTATAATTATATTATATATATATATTCAAATTTTCTTTTACATCTGATGGGAATGTCATCTAAGGATTTACTGCTGGACACGGCAAGCTCTCAAATGAAGCTCCGCTCTGCATCGACTGGTGTTTTGCATCCATTTCCGAAATATTAATTAAACTTGCGCAGATCGAATTAAATAAGTTCCGTTCTGGTGCATCAACCTCGCATCCTCTGCCATTTTATCTTAAACGAATTAAGGCCGTCCCCATGAATACTAATTAGCACTGTGTGCAATGACAGACAGAGAGAGACCGTCATGTGACAAATAAAATAATACAAAAAGATTTTCTCTCGATTGTTGGAGTCCTGACATTAGGGAGCGTACCCCTCCCTAACATTTTTGTGTTTAACGTATGTTTTGTTTTAGAATTTTGAAGTAGTGCAGAAGCATCTGGCTGCGTCACCACCATAACACCTTCATTAATGAGCAAATCACATACTTCATATGCAGGAGGTATTTTAACCCTCAAATGCCACAGCCCCTAGTGACAGAACGGATACATAAAGAAACACACCAATACTGGCGCAAAATAGCTTCCCTCCAATTACCGCAGCCGTGATCTGCGTTTACCGCCAGCACCCAGGTTACGTCGCTGCTCCTCAGAAGTTCCTTTGACTCCGTTGCCACGGGCTAAGAATACTTTTTTTTTTTTATGAAAGCCAAAGTGCAACGGCGTTGGCATGGCGATGTAAAGGCACATTATAATCAGGCAACTCTCAATTTAACTTACAAGAAAAGGAGAGTGAAAATTACATGTCTAAAATATTCAAAATTGTGTAACGCTTGGCAAACTACAAACAAATCTGGCCTCAGCTGGTCTTTTCCATAGCAGCATGTTGGAAATCCTGGCTTGATAACACAAATGTGCGCATTAGGCTTTAAAAATTGTGACTGTCTCACAGACAAACTGCCTTCACTTGTGATTATAAGAACATGGCGGCTCAGTGGGCAGCGCTGTTGTTTCACACCTGCAGGGTTTGGGCTTAAATCCCACCAAGAGCTGTTTGTCTATGTCCAAACTGGTATGATCAAAAAGCCAATGGGCCTCATGAAAAACTGTCACCGCTGGGGATGGCAATCACTTTGGACAATAAATGTGATTTTGAAATGAGGATATATCAGTCTTTGAGTTAGAATGGCTTACCTGACATTTACCTGAGATAAATATTTATAATTAATAAAACTAATTAAACCGTAAGTCCCAAAGCCTCTGCAAACGGAGAGACTGAGCAGATCACACAGAACGTTACGTCTCATTGTCTCGTTATTACTGACATCTGCCGGATTTGCTAATTAAACAAACCCTAACAAACAAATGCGGGGGTCAGTTGAGCGGAAAGCGTCAAAGAAACAGGAAATGGGGCGCTGTGAAGGAGAAACAGTGTAGGTGCACCCCCCCTCCCCCCGCTCTCAGATGTGTACACCCCTCCCCCCCGTAGCTGGTACTGAGATTCCCACAGCCCTTCCTCTACTCGCAGACGGCGAGACAGAAGGTACCGCCTCGAACAACGACATCGGGCCGCGCTGGAGCAGTATGCGGGAGGAACCCGCTGGGGTGCAGCCCTACACCCTCCAGAGGAACTTCAGTACCACAGTCCAGTGGCGGTTTCGACATTGACGATGCCCCTCCCACACAAAGCACACCTGACTGCACAAGGCACTGACATTTTCTCCCGGTGCTCCCATGCGGCCCGAACGTCCTGCTTTCCGCACTGATTCACCCCTTAGCACTCCTCTGCTTTGCACTCGGCTCCCCTTTTACTCCATTCCATGTGTGTGTTTGAATTTGCAATTAATACAGAGAGGGGATAAGTCCCCACAAGGGTGAGCTCAGTTTTATAAAAATCTGTGAATGCAATCAAAAAACTAAAAATGTCAGAAGTCTTGTGTTTCGTTTGGTTACTTATGGAGCTAGGTGTCATAGTTAGAATTAGGGTTATTGCCATAGGAATGAATGGAGAGTCCCCACAAAGACAAACACAAAGACTGCATGTGTGTGTGTGTGTGCGCATGTGTGTATAAAAAGCAAAGAATCCAAAGTGATTCTGAGGATTAAAGGTGGCAGTGGGTGGGGTGTGGGATGACAGGAGCTTAAAAACATGGCACCTTTTTAATTGCTGGCCACTCAGAATGATTATACGTGACGATAAGGCAGTCGGCGTTCCCGGCCACTCAGAATGATCCTACCGTGACGATTAGGCAGTCAGTGTTCCCGGCCACTCAGAATGATTATACCGTAACGATTAGGCAGTCGGCGTTCCCGGCCACTCAGAATGATTATAACGTGACGATTAGGCAGTCGGCGTTCCCGGCCACTCAGAATGATTATAACGTGACAATTAGGCAGTCGGCGTTCCCGGGCACTCAGAATGATTATACCGTGACGATTAGGCAGTCGGCGTTCCCGGCCACTCAGAATGATCCTACCGTGACGATTAGGCAGTCAGTGTTCCCGGCCACTCAGAATGATTATACCGTGACGATAAGGCAGTCGGCGTTCCTGGCCACTCAGAATGATTATAACGTGACGATTAGGCAGTCGGCGTTCCCGGCCACTCAGAATGATTATAACGTGACGATAAGGTAGTTGGCGTTCCCAGCCACTCAGAATGATTATAACGTGACGATAAGGCAGTCGGCGTTCCCGGGCACTCAGAATGATTATAACGTGACGATAAGGCAGTCGGCGTTCCCGGCCACTCAGAATGATTATAACGTGACGATTAGGCAGTCAGTGTTCCCGGCCACTCAGAATGATTATAACGTGACGATAAGGTAGTCGGCGTTCCCGGCCACCCAGAATGATTATACCGTGACGATAAGGCAGTCGGCGTTCCCGGCCACTCAGAATGATTATACCGTGACGATAAGGCAGTCGGCGTTCCCGGCCACTCAGAATGATTATAACGTGACGATAAGGTAGTCGGCGTTCCCGGCCACTCAGAATGATTATAACGTGACGATAAGGCAGTCGGCGTTCCCGCCCACTCAGAATGATTATAACGTGACGATAAGGCAGTCGGCGTTCCCGGCCACCCAGAATGATTATAACGCGACGATAAGGCAGTCGGCGTTCCCGGCCACTCAGAATGATTATAATGTAACGATAAGGCAGTCGGCGTTCCCGGCCACCCAGAATGATTATAACGTGACGATAAGGCAGTCAGCGTTCCCGGCCACTCAGAATGATTATAACTTGACGATAAGGCAGTCGGCGTTCCCGGCCACCCAGAATGATTATAACGTGACGATAAGGCAGTCGGCGTTCCCGGCCACTCAGAATGATTATAACGTGACGATAAGGCAGTCGGCGAGCAGCTGCACAGCAGCTGGCATTTTTATTCATCGAGAGTCTAACACTGTCACTTCAGAGCTGATATGAGCACACAGTCACACATACAGCACATAAGATCCTTTTATCGTAATGCAGTCTGGAAGGGTCATTACACTATGTCGCATTGAGAGCAATGGCTCATAGAGTAAACACTGTCTAATGACTCCGTAAAGGTCTTCCAGACAAACTCCGGGTATTTTCTGCATGTGGGAGGGAGGGAAGCTGGCATAGTGGAGGGATTTTCTTAAATACACAATATATATATATACATAGTCTGGGGGGGTGATCAGACCATGCACAGCATGTAAAAAAAAAGTACATGATCACAGAATGGATGAGTGGATGCATATGTGCAGCTGGAAGCGAGAGTGACTCAGTGGGCAGCATGGTGGCTTGGGCTGGGGTCTGCTGCCATCCCACCCTTTGGCCTTGTGCTGAACACATGGCTAAAAGATGGATGGGTGAATAAACACAACTAACAGCTATTCACCACAAATTACTGGACTTTATATTAAAATTAATTGACTGCCATGCAATGCTGCTATCACAGAATGCTTTCAGGCTGGTTAGTCTCCACCGTGCACATGAAAATAAATAGATTGAAATCATTTTCAGGCTTCAGCAAAAATAGAATCAGTGGTATTAGTTCTGAAAGCGGGAAATTGAGAAGACAGTTGGGAATTCCTTAAGGATAAATTTCACGCTGACATGGGGAAATATTTTTTTTACATATATATATATATATATAATGTGTGTGCATTGGAGCCAGAGAGTCTTTGGGCCCTCGGGACCGAGCTGAATGTTGTGCAGGCTGCCCAGGATTAAGACAGGATGACAGGCGACTCTGAAGGTGGACAATGTGTCCTGCCTGTTAAACCAACGCCTTCTCCACCATCCTGTGGCCGTGGACTAAAATCTTGACTCATGGGATGGCAGGACTGAGTGGGTGGATCCGGTAACACACAGACACGCCACGTCCGCATACAAAGCCAGGACATGGCCAGTTAGCGATTACTCAAACGCCGGTTTGCTTGTTCGAATATTTGTTCTGTTTTTTGTTGTGTTTGGAGACTAGGGATGATCAGTACCGGTGGTCGTCTGCTTCTAGCGAGGCCTGAACTGAGGTGGCTGGTGCTCGGCTGGACTCCAGATTTAAGTCTTCGGCCGTAACAGAAATTGTGCAGAGAAGGAACCTGACAGAAAAGCATGACTGCCACGTGAATGGACGGCCGGATTTCCTTAAGGAAGAGACTGTTTGTCTGTGTTCACGTATGAATTCACTGTCCATGCTAAGGGCGGCGTTATGTTACAATTCAAGGAGTCTTTTAACTAAAAAAAGCAATACTGCTTTTCTCATTTATAGGTTTCCTGAAGCACCTGTAGTGCCTGATGAAATGGGGCAGGAGAATGTGCCTCTAGGGTGTTGCTTGGTTTAAGTCTTTAACAGTCACATTGAAGGTGAACATGACTTCCAACCATTTACTGATTCGCTATTACATTTGCTTGATATTTACTGATGCAAGCAGCTTAAACTACACAGCTGAGGGGGTCTTGAGGATTTATCCATAATTAAAAACTTTCTCTCTGACAAAATTGTTCTTGAAACCTCCTGTTCATGCTATTAGGTGTTTATCCTATAATAAGGTATTCAACTCTCACGCGAAATATATGTGAAGCACTGTTTACACTCGCTCTGCATGGGTGCGAGTCCTGGTTCAGACTGTGTGGAGTCTCCATATTCCCCTGGGCGCCCCGATTGCCTTCTGCAGAGCAAAACATGCGGTTAGGTGGACTGGGGATGGTAAAATGCCCAGAGTGTGTGCTGTACTCTGTCATCGCCTGGCGTCCTGCACAGTGCACACCCCCTGCCCGCTGCCCTGTGCTTCCTGGGACAGGCTTCAGGCCCACTACACTGGATAAATGGTTATAGACAGTGAGTGGTAAGCCTTTTCATAAATTCCCCAAATGATTTTGTTTCAGATGAGAAAAGCTTCTCTGGATTATAACGTCACTACATGGTTTATAAGACGGACCACCCATGGCAGACACAAGCGGCATAAAACAGACATGTGCATCTACAGCTGTGTGTTGCCATGGATACACCACCATGTAGATATACCCAGTTCTGTTTCCTGTGGGGTTTCGTGATTGTAATCAAGGCACGGAAAAAAAGCCAAAAAATCCTGAGAATCTCAGAAACAAGTGACGGATGCTTCTAACTGAAGGCTGATGGAGTGGAGAGCCCAGCCATACCGTCACACACGGTCACCTCTGCAGCAAAAAGGCCGCACTCCCCTCTACGACACCACCGTGTTTCCAGGCAGCCGTTTTTAATGGCAAGTGCTCGTTCTGCGTTCTCCGCTTCCTTCTGCATTTAAAATCTATCGCCAAATTTAAGCCCGATATAACATGCCTTCACACAAAGCCACAGAAGCTGTCAGCCACTGAGAACGAATGTCACAGTAATAAACCAGCCCGCCTGGTTTGGAAATTTGCTCAATATTTTTTTTTTTACCATTTCCTATGTATAAGTTCCACAGAAGACAGGGCATTCTGGAGATATGCTGTCTATACGGTCACCAGGAGGTATCACTAGCTTGATAGCACCTAATAATAATAATCCAAGTTTCACGGCTGACCGAAGGAACAGAAAATATAATGATATATTTTTAAAGATGCTGGTGTTCCAGATTTTATAGATATTTACGGTCCTTCCTGCTGAAGCCTCACTAAGGATGCTGGGATATCGACTCGAGATCATGTTCCCACGAATGTAATTTCTGTCTTACAGAGGGACAGTACAATGTTTTGCCCAAGACGCTAACAGGCTAGAATATCGTAGAATAGAGAAGAAAACAACCTAAAATCATTAAAATAAAAGGAAAAACATCATTGATTTAAAGTGACAGCCCCCCCCCCCACCACCCAGAGGGAATAAAAATACATTATACAACCACCTTTGTGACCTAACTAAAGAATGCACCCGTATATAAACATGCCAGGTTTTGTTAAAAGTGTAATAAAGTTTCTCTTTAATTTTTAATTCAGGCAGCTCTGCACAAGAATGTCATCTTTTTAATTCGCGTGAAATTCTCTGAGCAATTACTCAGAGCAGGCTATGGACCAGAGTACCGAGGCCCAGTACAATAATTTATATAATTAAAACAGCTCCTCTTCCATAATTCATGCGGTTGTTTTTTCTTAACTTTCTGCAGTGCTCTAATGGAAGCGATTAGATAGATGCCCTGAGAAATTAAATGGTGCAACCACTGCAAAAAAGATGATTACTCACAGGTGGGTCTTCTGTCATATCTTCTAGCCTAATTTAGCAATGTATCTGGCCGGCCACTACAATATTTAACATCAAACTGCTAACAGTTCAGTATCAGTTTATTCAGAAATACTACATGCTGAATTTTGCATCCTTTTTAAAACACTGATTTTAAAATGTGCTACATAAAAAGGAATGAATGTCACAACCACAATGGACATATTAAATTGCTTGTCCCCCAGTGAATTCTGGGAGAATATCAAAGACTTCCTGTCTAGTGCGTACGGACTGTGGCCTCAGAGGGAGTCTCTAGTTAGTGTTTGCACTGGGAGCTTTTTTAATTCCCCCTTACCACAGTTGGCGGTAACCCCAGCTCCTAGCTGGGGGTATGTATGACTATTGGAACACACCGCGTGTGACAGCTTTGCTGTGAAAAGGCACCACGCACCCTCCCTGGGCACGGTGTGTCTTCATCTCCTGCACCAAATGTGCTTCTCTTATTAAAATGTCGCTGACATCTTGCTCTTGATCTTGTTGGGAATATAAAGTTATGTGTATTTCTATATATGTATATATATATATATATATATATATAGGAATGCTATAAATAATATAGCATTTAAAGTTTAGGTATAGTATAGTACATATAGTATGACTTGTATATATAGACATGTAGGTAATATTTGATTGTACTCGTATAATAAACTGGAGTTAAAGGTATTTTTTGGTAGGTGTTGATTTTCATTTTCCATATGGCACATTTAAATCGACCAGACACATATGGTGCCATGATCTTTACTTAGCTTTTTATTTTTTTAATCTTATGTACGTATAGTGGGCTGGGAACAGAAGAAGAGTTTTGTTTGCCTATTATTATTAATTCATTATTATTATTATTATTATTATAATTATTATACCAAAACAAACAACCAAACCCAGAATAATGCGATTTGTTGGCTGACTGGGTAGCACTGTGACCTCACACCTCAGGGCCGGGAGTAAGATTCGGGTCTGCTTGGTTCTCTCTCCCCATGCTTACGAAGGCTTCCCTCCTGTGATCCTAGAGCATCCCGTGAGCTGGCCTGGGG
This sequence comes from Petrocephalus sullivani, assembly GCA_026780845.1. Lineage (NCBI taxonomy): Eukaryota > Metazoa > Chordata > Actinopteri > Osteoglossiformes > Mormyridae > Petrocephalus > Petrocephalus sullivani. Next base: position 9,154,568 of record JAODKM010000039.1, read on the forward strand.
TTTTGGCACTGCGTGAATGTGACAGCGCGTCCAGAGCGTCCTACGAGATGCTACTCTCCCACCGCGATCCTCGACGAGGTAAGTGGGTCTGGAAAACAAGGGGGTGGCCACCAGGCAATTCCTTAGAGGTCCTCATTCTTCAGCTGTGCCTAGATAAAATGAGGGCATTTACAGGTAGTTTCAGGAGCCCACCCTCCCAGCACCACGGCAGATTAGGGACTTTTAGGGCTCGGTATGCATCGCTTCCACAGCGAGGTGAGTGTTGGGCAGCGTACAGGGCTGCTCCATCTACATGCTTCGAACATCCATCACACCACCAGGATCCTTCCGGACCTGTTCTGAAGGCACTTTGCAGGGAGACCCCTTTTCTTTTACTGATGTGGGTCAAATTGCTGAAACGGTCGTGTTTGAGAAAACTCCCATTATTGCACTGAAACCGCCTGTAAAATGGCATTAGGCTGATGGGACTTTTCCAAGGTGTGCTCATTTAATCTCTATGAGCGTATTGACTCATTAGCTGATAGCTGTGTGGCTTGTTTGTTGCTGAATTATTTAATAAGAACAGAAGGGGCTGTATAAAAATTAGCGGCCTACGAGTACCAGCAGGGCAACCCTGTCCAATCGACACATCTAATCCGCTTTGAATGTGCGAACACCATGATGCCCGCTTTAATTTCGCTCCTCGACACGGGGATGCTTAAGCGAGGGGGTGGGATTCTAATATGTGTAATGGCCTGACCTCCAGGAGGATCAGGATCCCAAACATGAGTAGCTGTCGTGACTTCTGTTGCCTGCCCCCCATGAGCGTGGGTGTTTGGGGGACATGGCGAGGTTCCCAAAGACGCCAGAAAGGATGGCAAGGGGGAAAGGTGAGCGGAATACACCCAACAGACGGCGTGCAAGTGTGACTGCACGTGATTGGACGGCTGATGGACTGCCCAGCATGTCTTGCTCAGGTTTTGGCCCGCCTCCTCCCCCAGAACCCCCGGGATCTCCACCTCCAGCCGGACAGGCACCATCTAATCCGCAAAGTCCAGTCCGCCGCTACCCTTTCGCTGTGGTGACCGGAAGTCCCTTGCAGGGACGGTAATGAAGACATTGTCAGTGTCGTCGGCACCCCCCGGGAACTGCGTGAGATAATTGGCCGCAGGCTTTCGCAGAACAAGCGGCTCGTTGTGCCTGCGGTGGAACCTCAGAGATTGGAGCAGAGAGGGCGGGCCGTGTGACAGAGACGGCCTCTGTGACGACGTGCGAGGCTCTCTCTTATGGATTCAGTACTGCCCTCTTCCTCCTGGGGTTTCTGCTCAACTGCGGTGACTGAAACTATTTGCCATTTGTACGAGGACCTTCAATTCTTTAGTTTTCACATATCCCATATCCGCCAAGCACAGGCGCACAGGCCTAGTCTGCCAAGCACAGGCGCACAGGCCTAATTTGCTGAGCACAGGCGCACAGGCCTAATCTGCCGAGCACAGGCGCACAGGCCTAACTTGCTGAGCACAGGCGCACAGGCCTAATCTGCCGAGCACAGGCACACAGGCCTAACTTGCTGAGCACAGGCGCACAGGCCTAACTTGCACTAGCATAGGCACAAAGGTCTAACCCACTGAACACCACCACCCCCCACAGGTTAACCATCTTGGTTTTTACTGAGACTGACATCCTGGGTGAGCTGTTAAAGCTTTGGGGACAGTGGGGGGCGGGCATATAATCAGGATCAGTTTGATTTCAGCACTGGTAATCCCTTTTGAAATCCAATACATCCTTTATTACTCCCCATGTCATCCTGGAATTTGTTTTAATATCCAAACCCCGTTATAATAGAGGCAATGTAATAAACAAACATACCAGTCCCATATGGGTTTCCAAAGGGTTACGATTGCTGTCCCCAACAGAAATGTTCGCACACAACTTGCAAGATGACAGATCGGATCACAGGCCTCCCAGAGTGCCAGTATGAAAGATGTCGATGCAGAAGATCTCACACTAGCTCCACTGGACTAAACAAAGCCTTATTATGCATGCAAACCGAGCTGGTGGACCACAACAAATATTTAAATATCATTACACTGCTAAAGACAGACATGCAGTATGGCAGCCGATTCCCACTTGATTTTAATCCCTTCATTAAGCCAGACATCTGCAATCCGGTGCTGATTTCTTGGGGCCGCGACCCCATGGGGAACCCCAATCCGTGTGAGTTCAAGACTCTCTTTAAGTCACGAGCAGCCGATGAAAATGGATCATTTAATCGCATGGTTGACGGCAGAACTGAGTGTGCATATTCACTATCCTGTGAGGGCTGGTGTCGGGGAACCCTGATTTACTTCCTAATATGGAAGCAACATCACTGTGCTACATAATATGGGCCAGTGCATAGCTCACTGAATTAGGGCTCTCTGTCTGTGTCCAAAACGTTCAGGGTTCAAATTCCCTAAAGCAATTTGAAAAAGCAAAAAAAAAATTAAAAAAAAAAAAAGCAATGCCCTTAACCTCAAATACTGCAGGGACACCTGCAGGCCCTATTATCTGACCCCAGACTTCCCTCACTTATATACTGCTTTGGACAAAACCATCTGCTAGGTAAATACCTCAAATACTATGCTTTAGAAGGTAGCACAATGCCTCACGCCTTCATGGGTGTGAGCCTCATTCCCTGCCCCCCTGCTCTCTGTACATGGAGTTGGCGTGCTCACCCATTTCCGTTTATTTACACACTCCCATGGGGAATGTATCAAAGTCATCAAATCAAAGGCGCTGATGCACGCCGCAGAATGAAATGTGGGCCTCACATCAAGTTTTACTGAGTTTTACTGAGTTTGCCACTTCCCTGGTTACTGAGTATAAAAAATGACCTCTTGACCAGGCGCAGCATGCGGCCTAAGGGTAACCAGCAAACGGAAGCCTTCAAAGGCAGCGTGTTTAGCCGCCCCCCCAGTGGCCGGATCTGGAACCGCATGTGATCAGCCCTGCCAGTGCGGGGTGGCCACGCCCAATTTAGGAGCTTGGGGCATCAGAATGGGACATCAGCCCAAGAGTGGGAAAGCAGAAAGTGCAGCCATGCTGAAATACAGCACATGATTATGCTGTCCAGCTGACGTTTCTGATGCAGAATTACTTTTATTTCCACCTTTTCCCTGACACCGTCTTATTTGAATGCTCTTATGTTGCACTTCTGGCCCTCAAATCTTATTAGGTTCTTACTTTCTTAGAAGTTGCTGCCTAGTTGTTGTGTGGCTGTTGTGCAGTTCTGGCCTCAGTCCTGCTTACACCTGTACCTGGCCATTCACTGGAAGCTCAGCCAAGCTGCACTCATCCCTAGTTGGCTCCATGACAGCATGAATGTTTGCCATGTGCGATTTGCCTGTCACTTCGTACAAAAGTCTCTGCTAAATATGTTAATGTAAACTGTTATGCAGCTAACCATCTCTGAAGGAATTCAGATGATCTTTATTTAAATATAAGTCACATCTGTCATGGTATTTAATGACTATGACAAAATTTTGCATTTTAATCCATCCATCCATCCATTCCTCCATCTCTGCCTACCAGATGCAGTTTGTTAACACTATTTTAATATCATCCATGTATCTTCCGTAGCTGATAATTCAGTAACAGTATCAAAGGAGAGCCTATCCCAGGAAGCTCAGGGCACCAGACAGGGGCCATCCTGGAAAGGATGCCAGTCCATGGTGGGCCACCCGGAAGTGGGAGGCCATGGCGCCAGCCCACATCAGTTCCCCGACAGGTACACTGCATTTCTGAAGTCTCATCTTATTTGCTCAATTTTATTTATCGGGGCTTTATCTCCGGCTACCAGATGCATCTTGATTCCTAATCGCCACTTCGGCCCTCGTAGCATAGATATATCGAGTGTACAGCTGCGAAATTATTAAAGGCTCGTCCGTGTGTTGAGGGGGACGGCTAAATAAATCAAGAGATTCGCTTTAATCTCCCTGTTTTTGCTCCAGAAAGACAGCCACGCTTCCCGCAACTAATCCATTTGCTACTTCAGCAGGTGTCTGTGGGCACGCGTTGATAAAAAAAACGGCAATTTGGGTTCAAAAAAGAAGAGAACTGGCCTGGTGGAGATTAAAATGCAGACAGACGTCATCTAAGGTTTTCAAGCAACTCGGTTCCACTTAGCCCCACATCTGCATGAGAATGTACCTCGCCGCATGAGATCGGCATATATAATGTACTTCATGTGATTAACCTGCCTAAAAAATGAAAAAAGTCAGTTTCTTTTAGTTTGTGATATAATCCTGACAGATAAAGAGGATTTTGCATGCAGAAGACACAGCTCACAGGTCATATACATCTATAAGCTGTATATAAAAGATAAAATAACTCAAGGTTAAAATATACCGTGTTAAATACTGAACTGTATTATAACCAAAAACCTAAAATATTAACATTTATTCACATCTTCAACACTGCCTAATCTAGTACATGTTGTCAGTGGGCCTGAAGGCTGCATAGGGTACAGCCTGGTTGGGGGCGGTAGTCCATTGCAGGGCACACTCTCCCTCACAATCAAACCCCCAGCCCCAAAATCTACCCAAACGGAACCCCCCTCCCACTGGCAAAACTTGCAGAGGCGGGAAAACCCCTGAAAAATTATGGGGGGGGGGGGGGTTGGAGTGTCCCTCTACTTCGTCCGCTTTAGACAGACCATACCAACTAATTGCATGTTTCTGGACACTGGGAGGAAACACATGAGATGGATTTGTAAACTACTACACACACACACACACACACACACACACACACAAGCACACATTCCTATTCTTTTCTATGGGAAAAACACTAATCCCAAACACACCCATTACCCCTACCCAGCCCTAACCTTAACCATAATTGCCCAAACAAAATATGAGGCTTTTTAGCATCTTTAGTTTTTTGATTGCATTCACAGACCTTTATAAAATAGTGTTTCCCTTTGTGGGGACTGAAACAATGAAATAGCAGGATTTTATCACATTGTGGACACACACACACACGCCAAACCCCAAGCTCTCGAGCTCTAAAGCCACAGTACTATCCACTGAGCCCCCATTAACATTTAGATATGCGTACCTATGCTGCTCACTTCCCTAAACCTAAAATGAAAACATGTACAAAAACTATTACTGGCGTGTTGTTTTAATCCCAAGCTGGCTCATGGAAGTGTTTCAGTGTTCTGCGTTACTATAGTGCCAGATGCTGACATCCAGCGCTCGGTTAGCACACAGTAATGGCCTTGTCCTGCGCTGCCTGCTGCCAGGACACACTGTATTCATACAAAGTGTACACGGGAATAATTAAGTTACAATTCACCTAGGCATTGAGGCTATTGGCCAATAAGGTAAACCGACAAGGTGAATCTATTTAGAATCATTTTTGAGTGCAAAGAAGGAGGCATATTTAAAACAAACCTCACCTAAACCTCCCCACGGCACCTTGGCCAACCCACTTCGTGTTACTATGGCAATGCACACAAGTGCCATCCTGTGTATTTCCCTTTCATCTCGTTCAATTTATTTATAGGTTACTGGACGGGCTTCGGGATAAACGCGTAATTGACGGTATTGCATCCTGCTTGCTCCTACCACTGAGCTGAAGGGTGGGGGCTCCTTGTTTATGAGGCATTTAATCATACTGATTCTGTTTTGGCTACAGTTATGCTGCACGCCACAAGCCCACAACCCGCAATAAGAATGACTGATTGATACTGAAGTATCTCGCTTTATATGAACCTGTAATGGAAAAAAATAAAGGCTCTCAAAACCCAATGTCCGTCAAGACAAAAGTGGCAACTAACATCGCGAATTACTGAGCGTCAGAATGAGTGAGGGCGAATACAGGTTTGCCTCATGTTTAACTTAGGCGTCGCGTCCGCCACGCTCCTCCGATAAGCGATGCCGCGTGCAGACCGCGCGTGCAGGACGGCGCGTGCCGGAAGCGGGCTGGCGGGGATGCCATGCCGCCTTCCGCAGTACCATTCAGCTGGCCTCCGCTCCCTGGCCGGCGTGCTGATGCGCACAGTGCGATTAACAGTCCAAAACGGCAGGGATTGCGGCTGGCCAGCACGATAAACAGTGTCACCCGATTAATTATTCATTGCCCACGCTGCTCTGACCGGCCTAATGACCTCATTAAATGGGGCGGGTCACCGGAGTTGGCCCTCCTCATTCATTGCGCTCATGCTGCTTAAATTACATTTCCAACATTATTAAACATGCTACTGCCTTTGGAAAGACGGCGATTGCAAAAACACGTAATCTTTGCTTAAAATAAAACACACCTATGTGCATAAATATGTAAATATGCATATCCATCCATCTTCCATAACTGCTCATCGAAAGCAGGCCTGTGCTGCATATACGGTATACGCATATTTTAATAAAAAACCAGCCATGACTAATCGCCGGCAGCACGACAGATGGGGAGATGAAGTCTGTGTTTTTATGACCTGAAGTGTTTACGTGCAGTAATATCCGGCGGTGTGGATCCTTCCTACCTCCCCCAAAATGCAGCCATTTCACACATTCCTCCGAGTGCTGACATCACATCCTCCTGCATACAGGGCCACCGCGGCTGTGGGCACCAAGGTGCACGCATCGTCCTGTACATATGTTACCCACGGCCGCCCCTCGGAGGTGAAAGGCCCTTCTCAGGACAGCTAAATTACATGTGAGAGCGATTCCGTGTAGCCGTGCAGCCTGCTCGACCATCACGGAGAACGCATGGCATAATTAGCTATGCGGCTGGTACATGGCCATCTGCCTAATAGGCTGTAAAACTGATCTGCAGTGGCATGGATATCATTAGAGTGTAGTTGTAGAGGTGTTGTTTGTACAAACAGTACGGTGTTTAATTGTCCCCCCCCCACCCCCCGCTCCCCATAAACCTGTGCTTGTTTTAATGGCCAAAACTATGAGTAATATACCTAGGGTAGCCAGAAGTGAATGTATACCAACATTTCATATTCCTCTCATCATGGAAATTACTATAATGTGTCATGGTGATTCTTTAGCCAGGGAGACGGATATTGATGCCGTGGTTAATGGACCTTGGTAGGCGATCTTATTCCTGCCAATGTGTTTCCACTTCAGGGTTTTTATGCTAGATTTGTTCTCACCCCCATATATTGCTTTAATATCTAACTCTGAGGAAAGGCCTTATATCCCTGCAAGCCTATTTACAGCTTTAAATAATCTTGTGTCCTTGTGTCGATGATGAGAAAAGAAAAAAAAAAACAACAAAGCTTAGGTTAAAGCAAAGAGGTCGCGTTCACAGTCTCTGTATAGGGCCTGGTATGGAGGAGCAGGGTGGAACACGGGTGATCTCTGTCCTTGAACGAAATAAAGTGTTTCTAGCATGTAACAAACGCTGCTGAATGTATCTCCCATGCTTTCCAGAGGAAACACGGCCTTCTCCATCCCCAGCAGCATGTGCGGACGACCCAGCCTCGTGCCACACGCTCCTCGCACTTTTGGCCGGCTTATCAAATCCATCTGTGCGACTGAACTCCCGCGGTGATTAGCGGTCAGCGGGCAGACAGAACAGAGGGATCACCCCAACCATTACTCATTCACGGCTCATTCATAAGCATGTACACACACACACACACACACACAACCACACACGCATGGGTGAAGAAGCTACTTGTAGATGTTTCTTAGCTCATATACCAATGACCTTAACACCAATCTTGTACGTATCTCCACAAAATATTTTCTCACTCCCTTTAATAAAATGGTTGAAACCTCATATTAATCTAAGGGACTCCATCTGTCGAGCTCTAACAAAATTCATGTAACCCGAATCCCTGGTTCACCTTAGCTGTCCACCTGTATGTAAACAGCCTGTCAAAACAGCAGAGAGACTCCGACAATCCCCGCCCAACCTTACCCAGAACCTTCCATATTAATTCGGTCGGGAGTGCTTCTTTTCAAGTGGTCAGAGAAACGGCCCTGACTGCGAACGATGGCAGAGGGGAGCCCAGATCCACGCAAAAGGAGGGCATGCAGAAGCCTCTGGACCATGTTTAAATTCCATTCCATTTTTAAACTTAAAGAGTCTAGCCTCTGTTTCCTGGAAGCTCCATGATGCCGAGGGTGAGTAACAACGGGACAGCAAAAATAAACGAGGCACAAGTAAAAGCGACAGATGATGATGGTATTAGAAAAAGAAAAATACACTGAATCGGGGGTAGGCACTCTTAATTCTGAGTAATCCTGCATTTTTTAGGAGACAATTTTCGTGACAACAGGTCTAATTCTGTAATTAGGGCTGCCTGAAATTAACCGAAAGCATGTTGGCCCAGATAGAAGAATCAAAGGTGCTTAGCCCTCAGAAGTCAATGTTCTGCTCTTGAAAAAAAAAAACAAAAAACAACAACAACAACAAAAATAAATTACCTCTCACTCCCAGACGCGGAGAGCATTTTGAGGGAGCTTTTGACGGATCATACCTCACATTCTCTGGAGCCGGAGATGGTGCAGGTGCACGGGGCTGTACCGTTAACCAGCATGTCCATGGTGTCTGAGCTCGTTGGATTGTAGCTCATGTAGTACTCCTGAAGCTGGGGGCTCAGGCCGGGCTCGGGCTCAGTCTCTGGGGCCTTTTTCCTCCGCTTCCGGCCCGCCGAGTGCTGCTGGAGCTGCCTCATGGTCCTGGGATACCGCTTCCACGACACATAGATGACCAGAAGTATGAGCGACACGGACAGGAAGAGAGCCACGCCGCCCGCCACGATTTTGTGGAAGGACATGTGCTCGAAGGGCGGTTCGGGGGTTCCGGGCGAGTTCCCGAGGGACGGGGAGCCGCTGGGACCAGGCCAGAAGCCGCCATCGGTACGGCCAGAGTCGAGAGGCGGGAGGAGTTGGGGTTTGAGCCAGGTGGGGACTGCTTGAGTGGTGGGGGCAAGAGTAGGTGGGGGAGGAGGTCTCACAGTGGTCATCACGGGGACAGTAGTCAGCTGGTCCGTCGCCGTCAGGGTCGGCACCAAGGTTGGCGTCTCCTCACAGACGGAGTAATTCCTCACAGCCTCCATCACCTTCTCCCCCTGGAGGGATTTGGGGCTGCTGCAGATCATCGTCGTGTCCTTGCTGCCCTTGAAGTTCCTCAGCCAGGCCACCAGGGGGCAGATTCCCGGGCCGCAGTCCCACACATTACCAGCCAAACTGATGGTATTCAGAGAGGTCCATGCGGCCACTGCTTCTTGGGACACGTTGCTGAGCTTGTTGGACTCTAGGTTGAGTATCTGCAAGTTGGGCAGGCACTGGAATATGGCCGGGTCGAGGGCTTGGATCTCGTTGCCAGAGAGGTCCAGCTTCTGCAGGGTGTGCCAGGTCCAGGGCAGGCCCTGGGTGATGAGGCGAATGCGGTTCCACTGTAGGTAGAGTGCCCGCAGGTTGAGGAGTCGCGGGAAAAGGAAGAAGTTTATCCGCGAGAACTGGTTGTGCTCTAGATGCAGCTCGGTGAGCTTGAGCAGCCCCAGGAAGGTAGTGCGTGTGACGACACGCAGGCGGTTGTATCCCAGGTCCAGGAACTCCAGGCTGCGACACTCCAGGAAGGCACGGATGGGGATACCCGTGAGTCCGTTGGAGCGCAGGTGCAGGCTCTGCAGTTTGCGCAGGCCCTGGAACTGGCCCGGCTGCAGCTCCTGCAGCTTGTTGTAGGACAGGTCCAGGTTGCGCAGGTTGGGCACGCCGTGGAAGGTCTGGTTGTGGAGCTGTGAGATCTTGTTGGAGCTCAGGATCAGCTCCTTGAGCCGCCGAACGCCCTGGAAGGCCCGGCTGTCTACCATGCCAATGGCATTGTGGTCCAGGTAGAGCCAGACCAGCTGGCTGAGGTGGGCGAACTGGTAGGGCAGCAGGGTGGTCAGGCTGTTGTAGCGCAGCGACAGGCCCTGGCAGCCGCTGGACACGTTCTCAGGGATGTCCTGGAAGGAGCCCGACTCGCAGTACGCCATCTTTCCCTCGCAGCGACAGCCCCGGGGGCACATCTTCTCCGCGCCGGACAGCAGTGCCAGCACTGAGGCTTGTAGGAGGAGACACGCCAGCCGGTAGCCGCCACGGGACCACCCTGCAGGGGGAAGACGGGATACGGGAGTCACATTAGCAATGCGGATCACCCACGCTTACTCGAGGCCCCAGCGGGTTGATGCGACCAACCCCAAAAAAGCGTTTCACATTCCCAGAACATTTACAGTTTTCAAGTATCCCCCCCCCCACCCCGCCAACCATGGTTAAGCTTAATGCTTTGTTCTTGCTGGAGTTTTACTGCTGTAATGAAGGGTTGGACGTCGCTGAGGTTGGAACAGAGCCTGCATATAAGCTTAATGCATCATGTTATCAAAGCGCAGGCGAGAGTACTTTAATTTAAGAACAGCAGAGTGAAACTGGTGTAAGGGAAGGGCAAAAAAAAAAAAAGACCATTTCCCCGAACGTCGAGGAGCTGATGCAAAAGGCAGCGTGCTTAGGACTACAAATTAAACTCCACCTATGTGTCTGGCGTTTTGCTCCTCCCACTCATACCATCTCGTCTTCAAAGCTCACGATTTCGTTCCTTTGTTTCATCTTGTGTGACATGTTCAACCGACACCGTGTATATACCAGCATATATCTGAATCATCATAATGCAAAATGCATTGTTACAGACAGCTTTTGCTTTAAATGTTCCTGCTGGATCAAGGCACCGGTGTGGTCCACATCAGCCTCTGGGAAAACGACTGGCTAGTTTGGGTCACAACAGCGTCTTACACAAAGCCGACCTTCATCTAGAACGTTTGTGGTGATAGTCCAATTTGAAGAGAGAATGGAGGTGCCACTATTTGCCTCTGTTGGCTCAACTGACATTGCGGTTGGTTGACACTGCGATATTAATTTCACTATACCAATGTTTTTCAGCCCAGTCCTCGATGACTCCTAGACAATCCACATTTTTGCTCCTTCCCAGCTCCCAGCACACCTGAACCAAACAAGCAGTCCAGAACACCTTGTACAGGGTACAGGTATGTCTGGAGCTGGAAAGGAGCAAAAATGTGGACTGTCTTGGGCCCCCCGAGGACCGGGCGGAGAAACACTGCACTGCACTTTCCCATGCAGTCAAACGCACTCCAAAGCTGTCCAAAATAATCCTGTAGGTACCAGGACCTGGCATTCAAAATGAAAGATTTCTTTTAAAAAAGATAGGGGTAGGTTTTGAGTTCAAGAGCTGCTAATAATGCCAAACAATGACAATAACCAGGTTCCTCTGCTTCAAGAACATAACTGCACCCCTTCAGCTTCCCGGCTTCACGCTCTGCTGCCCGGCTATGCTATCTCATACAGTAATACATAAATTCCATGCATTTCACAAGCAGTACACATCTTTGTAAAAGGCACACAGAATTTGGAGAATCACATTCCACGTGATACATTATTGTTCTAAGACTTCCTGTTGCAGATCAGTGACATAATGTGACGTAAAGCAGTAACACTAAAAACATTAACACTTGTATCTAAGGGCTGATGTCCAGTGAGGCTTCTGGTGAACAGCATTATGGGGATCATCCATCGCCATCAAACCCACAATGCTGGATTTGTGAGACCACGGTGGTTACTCCCTAAGCAGCCATGTAGGCCCTTACAGAAGCTAAACGCCGTTTCATGTATTTAATTTAGATGCTCAGCAGCGTTTTTAGATACACTCGTTTTGCTTTTAAAATCCTTTGACACAATTAAATCTTTTAGCGAGATCATCTGGGTTAATTGCCTCGCTCAAGGGGCACAATAGCAGGGCGATTTTATTATTTGTTTTGGAGGGGGGGGAGTGACAAGCCCACCTCTGCAGTTGCGAGGCTCTCCAGCCCAAGGATTTACCCAACATGCAGTGCTTCCCCAGTTCACGCCCCCGTCAACGTGCCTGCGGTGGAAAAAGAAGCGCTCTTCTCCCCACATCCTCACAGCAAGTAAAACGTTGGTACGGTCACCGAAAGAATTGGGGGGGGGGTACTGCTATCACCGCAGTGCACAAAATAATGCTGCGTATAAGAGACGCTGTTTTTGGAAAAGGGAACTCACAGGAGATAAGCTTCCTTTGAAGCAGGGGGCTTCAATGACACACAGAGACTGAAATGCATGGCATAAAAAAATAATAATAATAATAAAAAAAAAAACAGATGGAAATGTCACATTATTCTGGCAGCCTAAAGATGCATAGCATTCAGTATACATCCTGTTACCTTTTTCAGTTAATAACATACATATATGATGGTGGCAGTGTTGCCTCACACCACAGTTTGGGTTTTTGAATCCCGCCTCTCGTCTGTGATAGTATGTTACCCCTGTGTTGTACAAGTTACGGTTAGGCTAATCGGCATTACAAAATTGTCCTTAGATTTGGAGTGTGTGCATGTATCAGACTGGCACCCTATCCATGGTATTACTGCAGCCTTATGCCCTACGCTGCTTAATGTAAGCTCCAAGCCCCATCAGTGGCTCGAAGATATATATTCCTAAATTCCTATATTTCCTAAATATTTATTAATGACTTCTTATAATGACACTGGTAATCAGTGATATATATACATATATATGTACATATATATACATATATATACATATACATACATACATACATATATATAAATATATATATATGACAACACGAGGTCTTTAACAACAATATGCAATATTTACCAAAAACAATTTATACCAGGTTATGCGCTGAGGACTATATATCAGTGCATAGCCAGGTATTCATTATTTCTGCATTTTTTTCCGGCTTAATCCTGGCTTATTGAAACTGGCACCATTACGACGACTGTTCCTTATTCAGCACATTACCTGCTGGACAAGCACATTTAGAAGGCTCCAAAGATGTGCCTTAGAGCTCAAAAAGTGAGGTCGGGGCCAATGCAGCGTGCACAGCTATTTATGCAGACAATTTCGTCTAATAATAATGCCATCGCCATGGATAACGCGCTTAACGACACATTTCACCGCACGGTATATTTTAGCGAGGGAATTTTAGACCTGCAGATGGAGCCCAGGAAGGGATCGGGGACACCAGCGACCAATCCGTGCGGGAAATCGGTACGACACTAATAGATTAATGAGGCACAATCGGCCGTATGCATCTGCTGTGTCGTGTTCCCTACTCGATTGCCGTGACTCGGGGGGATTTATAAGGGCTGGTGGCGTTCAAACGTCACATCAATTTCCCTGAGTGCTTTTTTAAGTGCGGGCCTGGGAAGCGTCATGCGCCGCGCCTGGGTCCGATCGTTAAGGGCGCTGGCTGTTTCGGTGCTGGGGAGCGCTGTCGCTTGCAAGCTCCCCGAGAGATGCGCACGGACCTGCCGCATTGATTTGCCCACCCCCAGGTGGCCGCGCAGCTTCGGGCTCCGTAATGCAAATACTACTTTTTTACGGCTTGCCTCCCAATTTCCATTCCAAATATAGCAAGGAGTAAAAACTGGATTTAAATTTAATGTATTGTTTACTCGTCGTAATTACTTCTTGAGCGCCGGCACCGACTGATCCCCCCCCCCCCCCCTATAGTCAGAGGGCGCCCCCCCCGGGCG
>JAODKM010000039.1:9168451-9190915 GCA_026780845.1 Petrocephalus sullivani
ATTTAATCAGATTAATCACGACACTGGATTAATCCGCGTTAACGCGTCAATTTTGACAGCCCTAATATATATATATATATATATATATATAGATAGATAGATAGATAGATAGATATAGCGGTATGTTTTGCTTTCACGGCCACGTCAAGGAATTGACACCGCAATATAAAACGTCTCAGTGGTGGCAGTTGGTAACGGCATAGTACCTGCGCCCCGAAACTGCCCGGAGGGTCTCCGGCATCCTACAAGCCCAGCGAACTCGCCCCGACTCCCCGACATCCCGCCGCATAAACGGGCCAAAACATAACGGAGAGCCGGGCCGAGCAAACTCATGATTGATCTCTGCCAGGGGTCCGGGGCGACGGCGGCAGAAGCCGGGCGGCCGGACCTCTCCGCCAGGCTGCGGGGGGCAGCGCGACAGGGCGCCCCGTGCTCCGAGCGCCAATCGCGGGGTGGGGAGGGGGGCACCCTGCGACGGGCCGCCGCTCCGCCGCGAAGAAGCAGAATAACGCTTCGGGTGGGAAGGAGGGAAAAAATTAACTAAATAAAACATACGCCAGGCGCAAGCAGGGCAATTTCCCCCAGTTACAGGTCTCCTAGGGTTCACATATAATATAAAGAATAAACAATAAGTTAATAAATAAGCGTGCCCCTATGAAAGTTATTTAATATGTGGGGGGTGTCAGGAAAGAAAAGATATTTGCGCTGAGTGCTTGCAAATAGATGGGCGTCTGTAAACATCTTCATCGAGGGCTGCACAAGGGTTTTGATATAAGGCATTGTGTGTGTGTGCATGGCTTACTTTTGGACATTAAATGCAATCCAAGGTAACTGCGGACGCACAATGTAATCTGTCCAGATCCCCCACGACACCCATATATAAGCTTATAAGCAGCGCCGACGCCATGCCACGCTTTGCCGGCGTGCCATTAGTGCTAACAAGGTGTTTTGAATGCCATGTGTTAGTCCCCCTGGGGCGTGACGGATTCATTTTCTACTTTTGTGTTACCTAATGATCCACAACACGCAGAAAAAAAACAAGATATAACTGTCCGCGGAGCAGCTCTTCTGCATATGGATGTCTCACCCGAAGGCACATAAATCGCGGCTCTTACGTAAAGCGCGTCCACGAGAAATAAGAATGTCGGGGGCGCGCTTTTCGGTGGCTCGGTAAGAGGGGTTAATGCGTGGCAGTGTAGCCGGGGAGTGACACCGGGGCGAGAGCCAGGCCAGGGAGCATCTGGCCTTCAGCGTGAAAGCACAACCCGTCGCGCTACACGGTGCCCGTCTCCCGTCAGACTGATGGAACGAGATGCGAGATAATTGGTGTTTATTTGCCGCGGATGCTCGGTAGCATTTTGTCAGCCACCGGCTGCCATCGCTGCCCGCCTTCCGGAGGCTTCGGCACCCGCACCCCAGCCGCTATTTATTGCCGCCGCTGACTCATTTGCGTGAGCAGAGCAGATGCATTCATACCCAGATGAACGCGGACGCTGCACTTAACCGCATTTCCCCCTAAAAGTCTGATTCACGCATGTACTTAGAGCGCCGTGCTGCCCTGCCAGCATTTAAGGGCATAATTGTTTTATTTTCAGCCCTTTATTGCTTGCCATTCACTTTATTTTGAACCTTTTCAGACCTCTCACACTAACGATTTTAGCTTGATTTTCAACCTTTGACTAAGAACCCCCGCCTGACTGTAGGTATACGGCGCGCAACCTGTTTAAAAAGCTTTGATGCTCGTCAGTAATGACTGAAAAGCTTTTGCCCGGGGATCATATTTATGACTCAAAAATGGCTACCACGCATATCATTTAGCTAATCATCCTGTCACCTGTGTCTTTGTTCATAGGTTTTAATGGCATCACATCGTTTTGCATAGACGTGCGTGGGAGAGAAGCTGGGCCAGGGGTGGTAATCAGTACTTAAAAAGACAGAGCAGCACAAGCCAAAACCAACCGGCATTTACTGTAGCACTTTTACAAGGCAAATTCTGCAAGGGTGGTAAACTCCCATGACCCCATGATATTGCTCAGGTTTATGAGACAGTCACAAGGCAACCCCACAGAAGGGCTGCTTACTGCACCACTGTGTGCGACTGTATCCGAAGGAGACACCTTCTGAATGGCACAGAAAGCATTGCATGGCACCACAAGATGCATATGTCAAAGTGACTCGAATCCAGAGGTGGAAATTTCAGAACCAGAAAGAAAAAATCTAGATTGTGATTTTGTTTCAACCAGTCAAGCATAAAAAGTTACAGTCACTGAGTGCGCGACTGGTTAGTTGAAACAAAATCTTGGTCTGGATTTTTACTTTATGGACCTTAAATTTCCACCTCTGCTAGAATCCAAGATGCCTCATGACTTAAGCATCCTGGGATACGCTCCAGGTACACTGTGACCTTGCATTAAGAAAGCGGTTAAGAAAAATGGTTAGAGAGAAATCAGATTCAGAATCAGGTGTATCGGCCAGGTATGCTCACACACAGGGAATTGGAATCCAGTTATCTTTGGCTCTCCAGTCTACGTACATGAGCTCAAGAAAGATACCGTAAAGAATTACAGAGGCAAAGTAATTTTTACATATACTGTTGTTTACGTCTTTGCAGAGACATTTTGAGGTGCGGGTGGTCAAATGTTTAAAAGGGGTACTTTGTCCCTTTAAAACTTACGCACAAGTTCACATTAAAAAGTCTGGGCAAAACACGTGCCTGGTCCAGTTCCTATACACAGTGCATGTGTAGCTGATAACTGCACAGAAAGTGCAAGAGTGGATGTGAGTACAAGGCTTTTTGGAATATTATAGCAAATATTAGCATACTTTGCAGGTTCCATTTTGTATTTTGTTTGTTGTTTCTTCATGAATAGACGAATCAGGGATGCCTGTGCTCGTTCACCATCCATCTTCTAAACACTTATTCTGATCAGGGTCACCAGGGATCTTGGAGCCTGTCCCGAGCAACACTGGGTGCATCCTGGATGGGATGCCAGTCCATGATATTGTGGGCAATTTACAGACAACAATGTCTTTGGACTGCAGGAGGAAACCCTTGTGACACATTTGCATTCATATCTTTGTGGGGACTTTTCTATGGGGACATTTCTATGGGAAAAACCCTAATTCCAACTATGACAACCTTAACCCCTACCCAGCCCTAACCTTAACCATAAGTAACCAAACAAAATACATGACTTATGACATTTTTAGTTGTTAGATGTTTATAAAATTGAGTTTTGCCGTGTGGGAATTGGAAAAACGTCTCCACAAGATCAAAATGACAGGTTTTTACAACATTGTGGGAATATCTGGTTCCCACAATGTAATATATACGTAACCCCCCTACATACACACTGAGGTTGGATTCAAACCTACAACCCTGCAACGGTGAGCCAACACCCCATTTCTTCCCCATAGTGTAACCTTTTAAATGCAAAGAAATGAACAAAAAATGTTAAAAGTCCCTCTGGCCACAGAATAATGTGAGATGGATGTCATTTCCCAGACCAACTGTAACGTCTCATTAAACGGAAGGGACAGGTCAAGGCCAGCCTTGTATAATTATGAATGCTAAGCATTAACATCTCTGTCAGCATATGAGCTGTTCTTTGGCAAGGTGATGCTAGAAAACAGGCCCAGCTAATGTGACTGGTATTAATGGTCATGTCAAGTTTCCAGTGCATTCTGCTAATCATCACTGGCTGTATAAATTTAGGCAAGAACAGCGGGGAGCCTGATGTTTCTGATGAATGCCATGATTTCGTGCTAAATACCTCGTTTGCTGATGAGTTTGGGGCAGCTCTGAACTCGTATTAATCTAGGCACGATAACAAGGTGTCCTATTGAGAACACAGAGTTATTTGATCCATTCCATTTGAAGAAAAAAAAAAACACTTTTTGAAGTCTAGACCAGAAAATGATACTTCTTACACTGGCTGGCAAACCCAGCTGAAATCCGCAACACGGAACAGACCACTCCCCGTAATGCGTGCTTCTCCCACCCCTGGAAAAGATGTGACAGCTCCACCGTGCCCCAAACACTCTCGATGGGAAACTCATCCCTCACACGTAGCCTGCTTGGGCCGAAAAGGGGCTTTCTCTTAGGGTTTCAGGCCTGTGAATATGCAAAACCACCATCTGTCTGCCACAAATATGCTACATTATTGATGGTTAGCTACAAATTGAAGGTGTGCGACTTTAAATTTCAGGTTTTAAAATTAATGTAATGGTACATTAATAGCATCCATATAGCACAAAAGGAGAGTTCTTCATCATGCCTGTCTGGATCTATTATAAAAATATATTAAAAAACGTATTAAAATTTTCAAGTACTTAGTTCACCTGAAAAGAAGTAGCAAACTTGAGGCACAACGGCATGTCTGGCTAATTAAACCCCAATAACACAGCTAAAGAGGAAAGCTCTTTCTGATGATTAAAGCAGGTCAGCTCTGCAGATGTGCGGTCCATCATGTGTCAGCGGACTGCCAAGCCGTCGTCGCTGTTCGGCACCGTGCTGGAGCAGGAATTCTGGGAAGCTTGCGTGGACAGTGTGGCTCCCCGCGGGAAGTTCCCCACCAGCCTGCCGCGTCATGCCGCCCTGGAATAATGTGACTCACTTCGCCGAAGGATCATGTCCCTTTATCCCTCCTTCACACTCATGCCATGTGTGTCTAAACGGCTGCCGGGAACGTCGACACGGACAGCCGCCCTCGCCATCGTACCGCTGGGAAGGGGGACCCGACAGCGTCCCCAAGTGTGGGGGCTCTGAGCCCGAACCGCCGATGAAACTTGCATGGGCCGTCACGTATGTCAAAGTTATGGAAAATACTGCACCGAAGAAAGTTAGAGCTGCACAAACTGCCAAGAAGGTAATTTCCCCGGGCACTGGTTCCAACGCTCTGTCAACAAGGGCTCTGGGAAGAGGAAATACAGATATGCCTCATGGCGGAGTGGGATCCAGGAGGCCAATAACATCAAAGCTGAGTAACAGAGGAGGTACGGAGGCGACTTCTTCATGGGTCAGTCATTCATGGCCCCCCGAGTGACTGACACATCATTAGCAAATAGACCAGTCGTGTACGTCTGATACCACGCAAGCGAAAAAAAACCACATACACTGTGTCCAAAATTGCTTTGCAGGTCAGGCTAATCCCCAAGTTTCATGCGTGAACAAACACAATTATAAGACCTCAGCTAGGTCTCAGCCAGGTAATAGACTTCCACCTGCATGCCACTCAACCCAGAACTGCTCACCTGTAAAATATTAGCTGAGTCTACAGATAGCTGGGCAACTTAAATCTGTTTTTCTTCCATCCGTACTAGGAAAAGTGTTGCATACAAAAGGTTATACTGGAATATATATTTGTGTTGCAGACATTTTCATCCAAGGGACTCTCAGAGTTTACAGGATTTTTTTAATACATTTATCCATTCAATGGGTATTTTGCTGGAAGAAATTCCAGTCAAGCACTTGCTTCTGGAGTATAGCAATGGGACTGCTCCTCTGCAATGAACAGGCAGCTTTTTTTGCTGAGAGAGATAGAGAGAGAGCTCCTCAGAGGCTGACCCCCTCCATACTGTGAGTCAATTGTGGTGCCTGGGACAGTTCTGTGGCACCCAGGTTACCGCAGATGAGTCAACTATTCGCATTCCTACATAACTCACTCCGGGAATCATAGGCCCCTGTAAGAGTCCAGGGTCTCCGAATTCTTGCATCATCACTCTAATATGCACATGCAGAACCAGCAGAACTGCCACATTTAAACATCAGTTACCAAATTCTGAAACTGAATTCAAAAAGTCACTCTAAGTACTACAGTAAACTCTGCAACATTTAAATTAGAGTAGCATATTCCCCTCCATGACCAGAAATACCAGTTATAAAATCTAGCACGGAGATCCTAAAAATGAATATCTATACATTACTTCTTTATTTTGCCCTTCCTATACCCTGCTTCTAATTGGTCTGTTTTACTATAGGATTAGTCATTTTAATCTATATTGGAATGTAATGCTGGGTGGGAGGAGTGTCAGAGTAATGAACTTCTGAAACTCGCATGGCCTGAATCCAAATGCACGATTAACTACGACGCGGAAATTGTCGTCCTGAAAAACAGGGATAAGCCACAGACAGTGTTTTATGGCACCTTAATAGGCGTCTTGCGGGCAGCGGTACAAAGCGACACAGCGACCGCACAGCTGACGGATTCATGGAGCCGGACGCTTGTCTGTAGAAGCCGCCGCTGAATGCCACATTCAAGGTGATCTCAGTCACTACCCCCCCTCCCCCACTTTAATCAGAAATTGAGGTTCGAAAGCTCCACCTGTTACGTACAGGCCATAATTTATCACTGCACTATAATGCGCTGGTTTATTAAAGGGGACCATGACGCAGAACAAGCTCTCTTTCTGAGAGTAAAGCTCCGGCTGACTTGCCATCCTATGGATCCTCCGATCGATTGTAGCAAATATAATGATTAGTAATGAGTGTGGTGCCTCTTACTTCTTCCAGGCATACTGGTCTATCACCCACTCCTCCCAGTAATGAACTGCTTTCAAGGCTCGAAATGTAAATGCTCATATTTTTATCAGCTTTACTGCTTGATCAGTCAGACAGCCGAAAATGACAGTGCATTAATGACATTTAACGTGCATCGAACTGTTCTCTGAGTTCTAAATGTAACACTGTTAAATTGGCATCTTGTGGCTGTCTTAAATTGGCATGTGCATTGTTTTTTCCCCTTCTCAGTCTGTGGATGTCACCGGGGATAGTGGTGGTTGTTAAGTACATGAATAATAATTAATTTGCATACATCTGCGCTGTTTATACAGTTAGACAGACCATTAATCCTCATTAGGCCTTCATTTCATTCAACTGCCAGGTCACCTCTCTTTGGTAACGAGTGAGTAATTTAAAGTGTCACTTTTTTCTGCTACTTAAACATCATGATAAGTTTTGCAGAACCTAAATGAGTCCACTGCTTCACATAGCACAGACTGAGTCAAAAAGGCTGGAAAACAGTGCATATTCAGTACGGAAATGAGTAGCGATATCTATTCATTTTCCATAAGCTCTTGTCCAGTAGAGAGTCACGGTGACCTATCCCGGGAAGCACTGGGCACTAGATACCCTGGACGGGATTCCAGTCCAATGCATGGTACATCCTCACATCCAGGGGTATGCCCAGAAATTCTGGACCCCCTGACAAAATGTCACCTTGCCCTAGGCTGACCAGATAATCCATGTCAGGGCGGACACTTTGAGCTGGGACAGGATTTGTAAACTGCCATTTCAATTAAAAGCACTCTTGCTGTCTGCTGATTGGTCAGTCTCCTATAATCATGCATGTGTCACTAATGTTAATGTGAAACAGCTGGATGAGTCTCAATCAAGGAAACAAACCAGCCAAAACACAAGGAGAACTGAAATATTTAGCCAAGCACAGGAGCCTTATGGAAACCTGAAGTAGCTCAAAGCCTCCTCCCTCACATGGATTATCTGGTCACCCTACCCTGCACCCCTCCCCCCGCAATATTTTTACATATTCAAGGGCCCCTGTCAGGTGGTGCCCCCCCTGAATCAGCCATGTTATCCATGCTTCTTCAACGCCCCCACAAGTCATACATCAATTCAGTTAAACAACATGTTTTTATACCGTGGGAGGAGCCCCACGCGAACACGGGAAGAACATGCCAGCGCACACAGAAAGGGCCAGAGGTGAGAATCAGGCCCACAACGCTGTAGGTTTGGGACCACGCAGGGGTCAGCTGAGCCAGTTCTGCACCTAAAATGTAGCATCCATTTATATTTCCCTTTTGGGGTTAAGGCTAAGAGCAAGAAATAGGTTATAACTGTCCCACTGACACTTGACCATGTTACTGGAGTCACAATGAACGGTCCTATAAAAACCCTATATGACTATCAGAGTTAAAGTGGGCTAAGGTACCCCCCCTCCCCCAGCAAGGACATTGATATAGAACATAGGTAAGACAAGCAAGAGGCTGGCGGAGCTGGGGGGCTGTCACGCGAGCATTCCCGGACCCTGCCCATGGGTAACGGAGTAAACACGGTGCCCATCAAGACTCGGCAGGAAGCTTGTCAGTAACTTGTCAGAAGATGCCCAATTACAATAGTCGGTCTGACATCCGACAGATATCGCTTCCCGGCCGCGTCGCAGGATAGCGCAGAAAAAGGACTAGAGAGGACATCAGTTTTGTCATGTAGAAACACCGGCTCAACACAGTGTTTGCCTAACGCACGGTTTTAAATTAACTTACTGCACACAGATATTTCCAATTTTTTTGTACTTGCTGTATGTATCTGACTTACACATACACATATATATGCATTTGCCAGTTTGCAAAATAAAATAGAACAAAATAAAATAAAGGACTCGTTTTATAATAATTAGCACCTGGCACACGACGATCATGTTCAATGATTCTCTGATACGCAGATGTGAGAGTAGCTACATCACAAAGGGGGGATAAATCACTAACCAGGGCATAAAAACTCAGAAGTCAACATTACATTCATAAACACGGAAAATCGTTGTTACATAAAAGTCTCAGTATTATATCCAAGATTGGTTTGATGTAAAGAAGTTAGACGCTGTACGCAGAGAAAATATTAAGCGAACGAGAATGGTAGTGATTAGTGGTGTGATTTTTATCGCTTGATTTTCATTTTTATACTTAATCTAAATATACAGAGACAATACAGAATATTCGGTAATGGAAAATGTGTATAATGCAATACCCTCCCGGTAAGCACACTTGCGTCGAGTTTGATTTGTATTATTTTATTTTGCGTAATATATTATTTTCAGGAATGAATTCATGCAAACACACTTACCCATATCAGAAATCCTGTTGATCCTTGCGCGGAGTAAAGGTGTGAAAGCTCGAATATTTCGCGACTCTTAAGGTCCGGCTTTAAATCCCCGAGCCGGAAAGATGCATCGGACCGGAGCCAGCGATTTGTTCTCCCGCAGCAAACAAATTGCGAAACTATGGACGCGCCGCACAGGAGCCGCGGCGCGCCGCGCACACTTCGCCGGCTTCGCACCTAAAGACCGCCGCTGGAACCCGCCACGGACTCCGATCGGACGCCCTCATTTCTGCACCGGTCCTGGGGCACGGAGACACGGAAAATCGGCTAAGGGCAAAAAATGTAAAGAAAAGAAGCAAACGAAACCCAGTGCATCCTAATTGCTGTCAAGCGAAAAAGGGGATCTACATAGCTTCGCAAGTAAATAAAACAATGTTCTAAGACACTTTAGGCAACGATAAGCATCCAGGATTTAAGTTATGATACTGATGATCGGATTTAGTTGTTTATTATTATTTTTTTTTAAGGAGCGAGAGAAGAGATGAAGGGCCGGTGTGATGCGGGGGTTCGGCGAGCGCGGCCGGACTGCGCAGCGCTGAGCGCCGGATAGCGGACGCTGGAGCAGCTCGCCGGAGCAGCAGCTCGCCTCTCTCTCTTCCCTCACTCACACTCCCTCTCCTCCTCCCTCCATCACACACACACGCACACAGGGACACACGCAGGCAAACTTAATATGAAAGCCCGGCTGATTTCACATGTAGGCGATTTCCTACGAAATCGTACCGGCCGATTAATAATCGCGACCCGTCCGCTCTGACACTTCCACTGTACCGCCACTCCATCGGTAAATTTGTACGTGAAAATGATACTCTGCTATTAATTTATTCAGTTTCGTGTGGTCTACATAGCCTTGGGAACACATCTTTCCACTAAAAGGGTTTCATAGGCGCTCAGTTAAGTGAAGAGGATATAAAAATTACACCTGCTTTTCATCCGCTGTAATCCTAAAGCACAATTAATTTGATTTGCTCCTTTTTCATTTGGACTTGATTCGGTGAAATCGAACCATCGACCGATGCCGGGAAACATGCAGATTATTAATTCAAATCCCATGTTCGTTGCTGTTCATTTTAAACTGACCCCATTGGCTCCGGATATTATTCTAGGGACAAGCAATTATGAATGCAATAAAAATATATCCACCAACAGGAAGGCATTGATTTGAGAGGACACCATGTGTAATGATTGGTGGGGAACCAACATCAATACATAGATATTTTTTAAAAACCCCTTTTTACAATTTTCTTGCTTTCTTTGGGGTTTAAGCGGTAATAAGCTGTACATTGCTGCGTGCTGGAATATGTTTGCTGACAAATTTTGCAACCACAATCTGTCGAATCTTGCATCTGGCAAAGAGTCACCTCCCCCCCACAAACACGTCAAAGCATGAATGGGCTGGAAACTTCTGGACATGGACAGGATTTTTTCTGAAACGGGGGGGGGGGGCTCGGGCTCGCGGCGTGAGGCAGATGAAGAAGCCACTGAACTGAAGCGACTGCCATGGGTCCTGCCGTTGGTGCCATTTAAAGAAATTTAAAAAATATCTTTTAGTGCTTCTGACATCTTCTCCTTCTGCCTTTATCCTATATGAAAAAATAAAGCAACAATTCCCCCCCCCCCCTCACCCACACAGCTTGACATGTATGTATATAAACTCAGTAAATGTGGCATGCGTGGGATCTTCCAGTTGAATATTTGCGACCCGGGTCATGATTGTGCTGGGGGGGTGTTCATCACGTGATGACGGCACTGGGATCAGGCAATGCGCTGATTTAATCGCACAAAGGAAACATATGGTGCTTTAATTGTAATGCAAAATTTCGAGTTACTGACGATAAGTTGCCTTTAAAATGAAATGAGTTATTCCTCATGTCCACTAACACTGTATCACGATCAGGCAAGACTGAAGTTTATTAGCTATCTACACTTGTTTTTTTTTCTTTCTTCTATTAAAGGTTAATTAATTATCTTCTTCGGGTGTTTTTTTTATCTTGGAAGCGTTAATTAAAATGTTTTTGTAATCATATTAAGGTCAAAATAAAGTGTATATAATTAGAAAATGCTGGTATATAGTTTTTTGATGTCTTTTATGTAAAGAAAAAGTCACTAACCCCATTGTCAGTATTTTTCCATCATTTTGGTCCCACTTAAGATCCCGGTGGGTGTGGCAGGGTGGCACAGTGGTGGACACTTGCCCTTGTGAGTCCCATGTTTGAGTCTCTGTCCGGGCTCTTCTTGCATGGAATTTGGATGTTCTCCCTTTTTCATTGTGGAGTTTCTTCTGGGTGCTTTAAAGGCATGCTATGGTGGATTGCAGTCAGTAGTTTGTCTGTAGGTGTGTGTACCTTGGCAGAGGTTGGTGCTCTGTTCTGGGTTGTTCCCAGCCTTGTGCCTGTTGTTCTTGTGAGTTCTTTCCTCCATCCCTATCTGGGCATCATGTATTATGGAAGCCGTTAAACCTTTTACTTAAAAAAATATCTCTGGTTTCTCTGGTGGTGCAATGCTACCTGAGTGTCCGTTTGAGCGGCAGATTGCCCTGGGCAGACCACAAGGTGGCTCTGTACGAGAAAGGCCAGATCAGACTCTCCTCCACTGAGGTGGTTCCGGTCTTTTGATGCAGCAGCTTGCAGGAGATGTTTCACCACTCCACGGCACCCAGTGTACTTGTCTGTACTGTGGTCTTCTTGACAAGTCAGCTAAGTTCTAGTAATGCCAAACACCTGAAGAAACTCAACAGAAGAGGCACCTCCATCGCCGGATTGACCCTGGACCCACTGGGGGAAGTTGCAGAAAAGATGATGGTGGTAAAATGGTAAAATTGGAGGTCATTATGAACAATAATCTGGTCCGGGGGGGGGGGGGGGGGGGGGGTTGTCAAACAAATCTTCACCAAGGCCCGGGGGGGGGGCGGGCCCCCGGGGGCCACGGGCCGGGGGGGGGGGGGGGGCCCCCACCCCCCCCCCGCGCTCTGACAAAGGAAGAGGGGGGGGCCCCCCCGCCCCCCCCCCCCCCTCCAACACACACACACACACACACACACACACACACACACAGGGTGTAACTCTCACCCTGCTGCAATTCTGTACCTCAAGCACGCTTCCAAACGAGCTGGGCTTGTATTCAGCAGAGAAGTGGGATGGGGATGGGGGATGGGGATGGGCACTGCAGGAAAAAGGGAACGTTCCGGAGCTCTGAGAAGGGCCCATTGTTAGCGCGGCCTCAGGTGGCCGCTTCAGACCCGCCAACCCAACCAATCACCAACCAGCTCTCCTGCCCCAGCATGAACGGCGTGCACACGGGGGCAACCGGCAGTTACAGCAGCCCACAGGACTGTACCTCTGCGACCCTCACCAGCAGAAATAGAATATCTAAAGTGAGGAATAACAGGAAACTAGCTGGTGGGGCTGTTCTCTGAATGGATTACATCAGAAGGCCTGCTGGCCTGGCCACCTCCCCCACGTGTGAAGCTGACGGCGATGCGCCACATGGTGGCTTCTGACGCACCAGTCTCACCCTCTACAGCCGCAGCAAATCGGAGGGGCTGCACTCAGCAGCACCTCCGCCTGGGGGTGTGAGGAATCTCATGTAACGTTGCCGGCAGAGCCGCGCCGCGGTCAGACGCCGGCCAGCAGGGGGCTCTCACCTGCGTCATCTTGCCGAAGTCGAGGCCGGGCCGCGCGCAGGGCAGCGTGTCGGGGTCGTGCCGTCGCTTGAGGCCAGGCTTGCGGAGGTCGCACGGCTGCGAGCGGCACCGGGGGAGCCGGGGGGGCAGGGGGCGGCGGCAGGACGAGGGCGTGCTGCAGGCCGAGGAAGGCGAGGGGGGCG
The DNA here is from genome assembly GCA_026780845.1 of Petrocephalus sullivani. NCBI lineage: Eukaryota > Metazoa > Chordata > Actinopteri > Osteoglossiformes > Mormyridae > Petrocephalus > Petrocephalus sullivani. The sequence goes on from JAODKM010000039.1 coordinate 9,181,167, forward strand.
CGGCCGCCTCGTGGATGTGCACGGGGGACAGAGAGAAGCGGCGCTGCGGGGGGGCCGGCGGGCCCAGCGGAGAGCAGCAGCAGCAGTGGCCGAGGGTGGGGGGGTCCCAGGGGAAGCTCCAGGGCAGCGGCGACTCCGGGGACAGCGCCAGGCTGAGGAAGGTGGGGCTGGAGGAGGAGCACGGCGACGGGGCCAGGGGGGCGCCAGGCAGGCGCAGCGGACACGAGGCCCCCCCCCCACCGCTGTGACAGCGCCGCTTCACCGGCGTCCACACCTTGGAGGCGCTGGGGCGCCAGGCCGCGCGGCACCGCGACAGGTCCTCGGGCACCGACAGCGAGCGGCAGTGGCGTTTGGGGGGGGGCGGTGGCGGCGGGGGGGCGCTCGCGAAGCACAGGTCTGTCACCGACGTGCTGGGGACCAGGAGCCGGCGCAGCACATCGCCCTGGGGGAGCGGGCCGGAGGAGGGGGTCGGCGCGTCCTGCACGGCGGGCTGGGAGGGGGGGCGCATTTGCCAGCTGCTCTCTGCACGGGGAAAGAAAGAAAAGATTTTTAAAATGATGGAGGACTGTCCAGCAGGTTGGGTGCATTACAGTGACTGGGATAAACAGCCCTTAGCAGGCAGCGTTCAAGAAGTTCCACTCGAAACAGACGGGGTATCAGCGATCACCAGGTATCAGTGATCGCCATGCAGACTCCCTTCTGGTGCCACACAGAAGTGTCACTCCACACCCTGGTAGCCCCTGAGATTCAACAGGAACGGCATGATGGGGACATGAGGAAATCGAACTGGCCAGCATTATCCAAACAGGCCAGGCAGGAACAGTCCCACCTCCCCGGGAGGGAGACTCAGAGGGGGAGCAGCCGCCACCCAGCCAAACCCAGGCCCGTGAGGGGCACAGATAAACGTATCAAGGGGGAGCAAGGCACCGGCACCCCAAGGGGAGGGGTCCCAGAACAGGGCCGACACCAAAATACTTTGGGGGCAGCTTTGCCACTGCCAGAGAGACCATGGCAAAGAAACCTGGCAGGCAGGGCACGTCGCAAAAAGTATGCTGCGGAAATTGCAGCATTTTGTTTACAGCACTACAGACCAAGTTCCTGAATCACATTGTCTCTCCAGTCAGCCATACTTGTTGGGGTCTTCTTCGTCTAAATGACCCTTCGTTTTCGCCCTAGGATGTTTGCGCTCTTCTATTTTTCATGTCAGTCGCGCGACAGTAACGTCATTAACACACCCACTCACTCGCTGCAAATTCTCCCTGCTCCGTCCACACATGGGGGTCAGCTATGAATTACCTGGACTTGGTACTAGGGAGCCAGCAGTGTAAAGTTCATTTAATATCTGGAAGTTTGGGTTCATGCACACAGCCCTTCCAGATAATGTCTAGAAAAGTTCAGCGTGGCAGTGCACGTGTGAAAGGGGTTAGAGAGAGCACATCCCACACAAACTGGCAGGGTTCAGTACCTTGTCAATCCCTAACACACACACCCGAGCACCAGAAAAACACCCGTATTTACGAAGGCCGAGGACAGGACGGGAGCCGCACGTACGCCTAGGCGGCCGCAGAAGCCTGACTGCATGACAGCATGATCGTAACGCGACTCACTGCTACTTCAGCACTTTTGCAGTGTTGTTCATGCGAATGGTGTGATGCAGGGTGCAGAACGGAAGACAGATTCTTCTTAAGAGTGCAACTATCCGGGTAGACATCTACAAATAAACCTGTTGTTCCTTCGGACTTTGACACCTCGGATGCCAACAGTAACTAGCTGACAGACTCCTGAACAGCAAACAATACATATTAAAGGGAATATTCTGTGGCTAAAACGGTTTCCCATAATAACAAGTAGTTATGAGGTAAGAGTGCGTACCAATGACCCAATCCTAAAAAACTGATGGGGGAGAAGAAAAAAAATTTATTAATATAAAATCACAAACATATTCTGATTACGGAAGACATACAGACTAAAAGTTTTCCCACACATTCCAGAAACTATTATTGTATTACTACTCTTATCCAGAAATGACTGCCTCCTTGCACCGCTCCATCTCAGAGTAATAAATTCCTCGGGCCGTGGGTCTGAGAGATGCAGTTTCCACGGAAGGTCAGGATGGGGACATGCACTGACAGACACGTGAAGCCAGGATGCCCCCCTGCCGCACTGCCCCGCAGGCTAACCACGACGGAGATCACCGTGCAGGCGAGCGACAATGTCAGCTATGAGTCATGAGTCCGCGGAAAGCATGCGTGTCAGTAACAGGTAGCGATTCAGTTTTTCCACCAGCTTGACACATCCACACCAACTAGGTGCTCCCTGGAGGAGGGACGAACACGGGCACCATGCATTTGACAGCGTTAATAAGCGCGTCTGGGTCATTAAAACACGAGAGGGACATTACTGTGAACTTTTTAAAATATATAACTGAATGGAATGAATGAACGGACAAACTAAATCCTAAAAATGCTACAGACCAGTCAAGAGAACTAACAATATATACACCATATATTATTTCCCAAGCAAATAAAATACATAACTAAAGGATACAGTTTCAGTTTGGGAAGCCCCACAAAAACCTGGCCGTTTCACACGCTGCTGCGAGGCCGACGCCAAACATCGCTTTTTTATGTAAAAACACTTCCCCATGAGCGGACTGTCCACTGCTTATGATTTGGTACCATTCCCAAGTGATGCGTTGTCTAGGTGGCTGCCCTATCCACACCGACATGACCCCTCGCATCAGCGCTGAGCAAACATCTCCTTTAATAACTGCTAGGGAGGAAATGTCAGGAATGCAGCTAGAAGGAGCCGAATACACACATCTGAACCTCAGATCACTGCCAATTACTCCAGCCTCTCCCCAGCTGTGCAATGCAGTGTGCAGCCAATAAAAAGCAAGGAAGGACCTCAGCTCTCTCTGCACAAAATGCTTCAAGCCCTCCTACAGGTCAGCCGCCCATATCACACCTCCTGTCAGCAAGCCGGTGCTCCCTCCACAAGTCGTAGTGTGGCCCGGCTGCTTTCTAAACCCACTTAACGTTAATCACCACACTGCAGTGGGGCCGTGTCGGCCTTCAGGAGCACAGGAAATACAGGTCAAGGTGCAGCAAATCACAGGGACAGTCACCTACGAAGCACAGGGCATTCCAGCAAATAGCCCATACAGCTTTCAGATATCACGTAGGGCTGCATTTAACAAGCCTGCATCCTTACTCACATGTTCATACAGTCTGTATTATAGTAATCAGGCTACTGCATGTCCACACAACCTGAGGGGCATAGAACTGGTTCACTAGTATGTTTAAAATAGAACCTTAACAGACCTAGTATTTTTAATCGAGGACAAGTTTCCAGTGGCATTGTGTGGTGTCTGGATGGTTAGCTGGTAAACTAGGCAACAGGAATATTTACTAGCAGAAAAACAAAACATGGTTGCTACTAGAAATCTAATCTGCTAAACTACATTTAGGATAAAATCAGTAAAGCTGCTGTAATCCACATATAGCCAGGGATTGTATATAACCACAGAATGAAACCAGCCCAGAAATATACTTCCAGAAGAAAAGGGGTTACTAAGCAGCCCTTCATCTTTACAAAGTTTTTATTTCCTTTGAAGCTCCGGAATCTCCACGAGTTGAAACCTGTGACCGAAGCTTGGGCATATACCGAGGAATTGCGAGAACAGATATAGATGCGATACAGTCACATCCTGTTGTATAAGCAGGCTGCGAGCCAGCGACGTCACTGTAACGGCAGCAAAGGGGCGCTTAGCTCCGGCAGCCCCGAGCGAGCGCCATAAAGGAAGACGGACAACATCGGCGGCCTCAAGTAAAGCACAGCCGCGACAGCCAGCCTAACCCAAGCCATCACCGATAAAGTGCAATGCTATACGAGCGTCCAGAAAAACCACAATACATATTAAATATGTATTTAAATGACGGTAATTTACAGGGAGGTAAATGACAGTCACATTCGCGGCATTAACCACAAACAACATCTAAACAGGCTGACATCCCAATGAGTGTTACAGATCGGCCATTTACACGGGTCTCTCATTTAACCGCTCCTGTAAATTCCCAATACTGATAGCATCACTTCCTGACCATTTACACTGGCATCATGAGGTATGGAGGTATGATGATGGTGGTTCCATCACTTTGGTGTCTGTACAGTGAAGTACAGAAATTCCGAATAGTCGGGGGTATCTGGCAACGCTCAGTCATCCCCAATTAGCAGCGACCCTCAGCACATTAAAATGGGTTAGTGACCGTCATGCACAGATACTTATTCTTAGGAAGTTGGCGAGACCTTGACAGACCTTTAAAACAAGATCCAGGACTGCAAACAAAACAGGAACTAATCAGATCTCGGCCATTTGATTCAGAGACACGGGAATCTTGTTTTTACTGATCCAACAGCTACTACATCATTAATATCCACAGACCTTCGCATCACCCTCGTTTAACAGATTTGGAAATTAGCATACAGATTTTGGTTATGTGCAGGACCCATCAAATCAAATTCAACCGCATTCTTCTGCTAATCAGGACCAGGGCACTGACAAGCCCATTATCTCAGAATGGAGGTCACGAGCAATCTACGTCCAGGGCGAAGACAATGGAGAATCAGATGTCTAAAATAAGCACATTCATCTACTCTATTTTAAAAGAAATGCACAGACATTAAATAGCTAGTCTATTAAACTACAATTCCAAAATAGCTAGAAATGAAGCTTCAAAGTCATGCAGATATGTTCACGCTGCTCCAGCAATGAACATATCAGGATGTCATGTTTGCTCTTTCACACACATGAAACGCTGCAATGCAAACTTTTACAGTAATAACTGGCACACACTTCCAACCCCCTAAAGGTGAATGAGACAATTTTACGGGGCGTTGCACAGTGAAAGACAGCAGTCCTATTCACCAGGCAACTTTGCAGAAGTAAATATATTAAGGACAGAACTTTGGTGACATTAAGAGGTGAGGAACAATGACAAAAAGGAATTTTTTTAGCTTTTACCTGGCATCAATCCATACGTGGACCAGATTCCAGGGCTGGGAGATTCAGGCACAGACTGGAAGAGAGGCGTGTTTAATGAGCGGGCGTCCCGGGAGCTGAACAAAGCCTCCGTCGGCACATCTGATTCATCTAATGTTCCACGGGGCACACGCTCAGCGTGCTTTCCATGTGACAAGGCCGGCGCCTCACCAGGTTAAGGGAAAAAGCCCGGAAAGGGGGCTCATCTAAGCTCTGCTTCTGAAGCTGTTCCGTGATGAGGGTCACCATGGCTAGTCACCTCCCGGCTGCGGGAGGGGGAGGCGAGGGTGGGGGGAGGGCGACCGTCGGTCCGTCTGGCCGGCCGGCTCACGAGCGCCACGCTGGATCCTCCAGCGGTCAGGCTACCTCGCCCGACCTCACTAAGACGCCATCATTGGATACCGGCTTCCCTGAAAAAGAACAGGGTTTGAAAGAGTGACTGCATGTAGAATTAATCAAAATCTTCTCATTAAAAATGAAAAAACAACTTCTGCAGTAGTGTTGGGGGTGGGAGGGGGGGGGGCGTTAAATGAAAACCGAAATAAAGAAACACAGCTGGAAGAAGAATTTACTAAAGCACAAGCACATCCTGACGAACCAAAGGGCCATCACGCTGCATTCCACGCACACATGTGGGCAGAACATTGCAAAACCTCCCTCAAGTAAACAGCAGTAACTTTCAATAACTGCAACATGAAACTTTATCTGTGATCTTAAGAAGCCAACGGCCCCTCAGTACCCACAGCAGAGACGGGACAGAACTCATCGACTCACAAATTTAACAGCAGTCAACCACAGACGTGTTTGTCTTCCTGCTCCAGGCAAGTCACAATCTCAGATTCAGCCACCAATCAATGCTCACGTGCCACACTATGATTTTCATCCATCAAGCAGTGATCTGTACTAATTTAAGAAAAATAAAAGCTGGGCTGTATTCAAGGGCTCCTCACACACCCCCCAACAGGCAGAAAGGAAGGTAGCGAGGTTTGCATGCAGCTACCTCGCTCAAACTCACCGACCCCCACCTGCAGACCAACCGGCCACTGCACCCCAGAGTTAACCGCTTGCACATGTGAAGGCTTATTCCTTCACAGATTCCCATGCCCGTTTCCCTGTTCCTATTCCGCTCACCTGAGATCACATGGGACCCAGAGGGTGAAGAAAGCCTTCAAGAGAGGTTCACGTTCAAATCTCCATGCGGGACCAAACACTCCCCACTTCACATTTAAATTCAACTACAATCCTCACACTCAGCACTACTCATAGGTCACAAAGGAGGAGGAAAAGGGCAGGTTCCTCGCTGCCTGGCTGGCGTCAGTTAGATTCCACAAGCACTGCACCCGACAGCACACAGGCGCATTCTCCAAGCGTGGCTTAAGGGCACCAAATGCACAGGCTCCTCGCACACGCCTTTCACACACTTTCCTCACCCGATTCCAAGACGCCACACAACCGGCTGTTCAGGCTATAATCAGTGCAACGTATTCAGCCGAGCTCGCTTGAGTGTGACGGTCCCTGAAGCCGAGCCCTGCTGTTTCAAGGGAGCACGTGCGGATAGTGTGCCCCCAGGAGTGCAAAGAGTGTAATGGAGGGGCAAGGTGAGATGGGGGCTGAGTGCAGCTCATACCAGCTCTGCAGCTGACACAAAAGAGTGGGGGGGGGGGGGGGGGAAAAAAGGGGGAAAACTCCAGCACAGGGCGAAGGGGGGGAGGACCCAGAAGAGCATGGAGCAATATAAACACAGAGATTTCAGTGAGCAGGGGCAAAACAAGCTTTTGGCACAGTTCACATGGAGCCAGGGGACTACTGAAAGACAAGCAAAAGGAATCCACTTCACTGAAGTGCATGCCTTCCCAAATTCCTGCACGAGCTATTAAAAAAAAGCAATCATATCACACACGACAAAAGAAACTGGAAAAATCTTTGTGACACCAGATCCTTCGACAGATTGGACAGGCCTAGGGGGGTTTGCTGGAGGTCTTTTTTGTATGCTCTGGGATTTAAGAGAGGGCAGGTCTTAACCTTTGCAAGGCCTTCTTTTGGGTCCTCTGTGAGCTGTGAGCGACATGCATGACAAGAACCTACAAAAGCATTCTGCAGGCTCCCCCTCTCTCTCGGCGCGCGACAGTCCCGCTTCTCGCATTGCCCAGTAGCGACAGGTGATAGTAGAGCATGCAAACTTACAAAATCTGCTGCTAAAATGCATGCAAACCAGCCGACCTCCCCGCCCCAGTCTGACAAAAAGCCAGACGTGCAAATGCATGCAACCAAACAGACACACACAGCACCACTTGAAATGATAACCCCAGCCCCAAAAGACCAGCTATAACTCCCCTGTTCCACAATCAGACCTCCTGCAGCTCTTGTAAATAAAGAACTCATCCCAGACATGACCACACAAAAGCTGGAGGGTAAGAAGTTGGTACAGGCTGGTCAGAGCACCAGCACACGCCTCAGAATGCAGCAGGCGGCCTCGGCACCCTGAAGCCGAACAGGAAGACCTCGGCTTCGCTTCGGCCCCCTCTGCGCTGGCTATGGAGAGCTGAGGGCTGCGGCCACCGCGAAGCCACATTCTTGAGAAACTGCGACTTTGTTCTGGTCAATCTGCCTCTGTAAGGCCGCCATAATGAGGTTTCAGTCATTCCAGCTATAGCAACAGGCACCTTGTTTACATACCCTGCGCTTTAAATACTTACACTTTAAAATCTAAGCACTGACACACTAGGAGACACTGCATAATACAGCATATTGTTATACTAGCGATATCAGTAGTACTATTATTACTAAGATATGAACTGCAGTGAGCGGAAGTCGTTAAATGAATACAAGCATAACCTGTTGCCTGCTAGAGGGAACTACCGAGTGTAGGAAACTTAGGGTCCCGTCACAATGCCGCGGACGAGGTGGGGGGCCCGGGGCCCGCAGGCCGCGGCCATTTAAAACGGGGCCGTTACCTTGGCAACGGCGCGGCGCCGGCGTAACATCCGCGGCTCGCCCGCCGGCCCTAAAAGATGCAAATCGCCGCGCACGTCCGCGTCCCCGGAACGCCGGTGCCGGCACGCAGCTATTTTTAGCCGGATCCCGCAGCTATTCATATTCGGTATTTATTTACTAGCGAGCAGCGGTGCGGCGCCGCGCCGCGCAAACGCCGCCTAGGTAATCCAGCGACCGGGCAATCTAACCAATATCCGCCACGCAGCGCGCTCTAATGGCCCGACAGGGATGATTAACCAGGCTGCGACAGAGAACGCGGTACTCCCAGGTCCGCTCTGCGGGGGCTCCGAGAAGCGAGGCGACCTCGGCGGCCTTTATCCCTAACGGCCACAGCACGGGGCATATATAGGGCATGCCTATAAATACGGCGTATTGTCAGCCAGCGGATAAGGTACCAGCGTTACATCCGCACGCAGCGGCAATTAGGATGCACGTCCATATACCCTGCCACGGCGAGCGAGCGTGCAACAGCGCTGCTAAGAACAAAAGCAGCGGCCAGGGCGTGCAGCAGTGCCTGTCTAGCTGGCTGGCTGGCTCCAGCGCCAACGTTACCTAGTTATCGGCCGTGACCGCGCGTTACCTGCCCGGAGTGTCTCCTTAGCAACCAGGATCCGCACGGCGCAGTCGCCGGGCTCGCGCTAAGGATAAATACCCCGCGGGACAGACCAACTGCGAGGGGTGTCTCCGCGCACCCGCTCCCATCACGCGTCTTCAAATCAGCAAATGCATTGCCGTGCCATTAGTCACACACCTTAACATTAGGTGTAATACAGCGGTAATAAAAGTAATCTACGCTAATCGGTCATAGATCCAGCCGAGAGGGGAAAAAAGGTTTTCGAATTCCCCCAGGAAATTTTGTCGAGGCTCAGCAGAGTCTTCGGAAGTAGGAAAATGAAAAGGGGCAACAAATGCATTAGCCATTCAACATTATAGGCAAAATGTATACGCCAAGAACGAACACGTATGACATTTAAAATTATAATAATGCGGTCTGCATACTCATTGTCAACAGGGTATAAGCAACAATACTGGGATTATGGGTAGTGTAGTATACAGGCATTGTATGGCTAATTAAGTGCCGATAGATGATATTCCGTCTGGCTGTATAGGCTTCCCAGTGGCATGTACATCACAGAACTTGAACGTAATTCAACTTTCTTCGATTAATGACAGATGCATGCTTTAAGCAATACGCTAGAAAAACTGTTGCTTAAAATGTAACAAGCGCCAAAATACATTTAAATGAAACCATGACCAAGTCCAGTCCACCCCATCCCAAAGAAGCCCTACCACTACGGAACAGCCAGAAACGTCTTGCCTCCTTGTGGGCATTATGAGTAGTGCATGTCTTCATCCCACCCCCAGACAGAAAAGCTTATTCTCTAAATAACTGGGCGAACCTTTAAAAAAAAAAAAAAAATCAAGCTGAATCACTCTAGATGCCATAAAAGTGCACTTATTCGGCAATCAGTATGAGGAATAACCCTTGTTCACACAAGAAATTAAGGACAATGTCTTAAGTGTACAAGAGACCAACTACAATTGAAGAAAACGTTTTTATTAGTTTCACTTTGCATCAGTACCTAAAGTACAAAATGACAAAACTGAAAATAAAACCTCCCCCCACAAGACAACAATGTCCCCCCCCCACCCCCCCCCCCCCAAACCACACCCAAAAACCAAAAAAAAAACCACACACCCCCCAAAAAAAAAA
>JAODKM010000039.1:9197481-9210191 GCA_026780845.1 Petrocephalus sullivani
CTCTTTCCCTACCCGACGCCCTTCCGATCTCACATTTAACATAAAATATTAGTTCCCCCCCCCAGTGTGCCCCCCCCCCCACCCCACATTCAAAATGCTTCTGACGCCAATGCTCAAATGTATAAATTATTGCTGAAAATAGTACTTCCAGCAAACTGGACTATGGATATAGATAACCTTTGATAATCATCTCAGGATTTTTCTGCCCCCCAGTAAAACAGCTTGCTGAAGTTAAGCACAATCCTTAAAAATACAATACTGGGCCATACTGGGAGTTGACTGGGAAGCCTCTGGTTTATGAGTTAATTTCCATACCCACCACGCTTGGGAGCTCCGAACAGACCTCCGAACTTCTGTTTTGCTTAAAGACACAGCTTCATTATTAAAGGATCATTGTCTGAATCTTACGTTTTAGTCACGGCTGTAACTTTTTTGGGCATGCGTGGGTGCGCGCAAGAGGAAAACTATGTACTGTTAAGGAGCGGCGTCGCTAGGCAGCTCTGTTGTTTACAGCTTGATGCTTGTGGTGATATTTGTAGAGTCATCACTGATCAGATAATGAGGTTGCAGTTTTTTATGAAGAAAGGGGAGGGCTATTTGTTATTGTTGATCTCTAAGAATGCTGTTTTGAATATGTGCTATATAAAGTGAATGATGCAAGTTAGCTAAATGGATGATGTAACTATAGCTTTTGTTTTATATCATAGCCAACACATTGAGCAGCAGTAGGCATTTATTATTTATATTGCATAATACCCAGGGATGGACTGGCATCCACTCCAAGATGCCCCCTGCCCTCTGCCGCCCACACAATGCTTGCTGGGTCAGGCCATCGGTTTGCTGTAACCTTCTACAGAGTAACCATTTATGGAGGACAGTGGATGGATTATCATGTACAGTGCGTGCCCTGTGATGGACCCCCTTACTACCTTGTGCCCAGTGCTCCCCGTGAGTGCTCCCGCATTAGAAACGCACTATAGAGAATGAAAGGATGACTGATGTGTTAAAGAGTACAGAAAGCTTCACAGTTAACCCCAAGAATGGTTAACCTGCTACTGCATGCAAGGCCTTGAGAACATAAGCAGCTAAGGTAGCAAAATTATAAACCGTCAGGGCTCCACCTGGCACCCCCACGCCACCTGGGCACGGTAATCACATACAATTCAGGAAATAGCGTGTGAGTGAGGACAGAGATCCAGGGGACAGGAGGCGGGCCTTCTGTTGATTAATAAAGAACAACCTGTCTAGTGTAGCTCATAGCATTCTGCCGACTGCAGCCAGAGAGGTGCCACAGGAAGGCGGGCGCTGGCCCGTCTGTAGGCATGCTGGGAGCACAGAGACTGCACACAGAGCCCTGGGAGGTGTGACTAAACGCAGCCTGTGCATGTCAGGAGTCCCGGCCCGGCCACTTCCCTTGTCAACATGGGCACCCGGAAAGAAAAAATAAAAAAGTAGTATGTTATTTCAGGACGCCCGTTGCCATGTTGTTGTTTTTTTTAAGGTTGCATGATGGTAATCCTGCGAGCTGGGAAACTAGACCACCAGCACAATGGATGTGCTCGGCCAATGGCCTCGCAGAGGCCATAGCAAATCTACGGGAGCGTTTGACCATTGCACACATAATTAGCCGCTAATGATCCTGCCTTAGCATCCAGAAGTCAAGCGCTATAGCACTTATGCATTATCCCCTTCACATCAGTGGGATGCCAGTGGAGAGAGTGGATAGCTTCCAGTACCTAGGGGGTACAGGACCTGTCCTGGTCTGGCCATATCAATGCCCAGGCTAAGAAGGCCCCACACTGTCTGTTCCATGCGTTGGAGATTTCCACCTACCACTAAGGGCGCTGAGGAACTTTTACTCCTGCACCATCGAGAGTATCCTGACGGGAAACATCTACACCTGGTTTGGGAATAGCACCAAGCAGGACAGACGGGCTCTCCCAAGAGTGGTACGAGCGGCCGAATGCATCATTTGTGCTGAGCTCACTGACGTGCAGTCCATCTACACCAAGCGGCCCTCGACCAAAGCCAGGAAGATAATGAAAGACCTCAGCCATCCCAACAATGGACTCTTCTCCCTGTTGAGGTCAGGGGAGAGTTTTTGCTCCCTCAAGGCCAACACTGAGAGAATGAGGAGGAGCTTCTTCCCTCAGGCTGTTTGGGTTCTGAACCAGAACACCAACTAGGACTCAGATTACCCCATCCCCTTCCACACACACACACACACACACATGCACATCGCTATTCTATTCTTACAGTTTGTATTTTCTATCTTTACATTTTATACTTATTACATTTCATTTTTATTATTTTCTTATTATATTATATTTATTATTTCTTCTATTTTTTATCTTCTATTTTCACTTTTGTAATTCTTATTAGGCCAGAAACTGCTAATACATTTCATTGCATGTGGTACTCTGTATGATTGTCCATCCATCCATTGTCTCCCGCTTATCCGGAGTCGGATTGTGTATGTTACAAATAGAAATTTGAATTTGAATTTGATTTAACAGCTATTCTGCCTTCCGTCTGGTTGTCTGATCAGAATTCAGTTTTTCAAAAACTGACACTATTTATTTATTTATTTATTTATTTATTATTTATTTAATAAAACTAGAGTTTTAACACAGGGCTGCCATGTTGTGTTGTAGATAAAATGGTAATGCCCCCAAACCTTTATCTCATTCAATTTAATTAATCAAAATGATTTTTCCTGAAAAGGTAGAATGTAAAGATCAAAGCATCCGTTGTGGGGAGGGTGCCATCCATCACGGGTGGCTAGGCAGCTGACTGCAGAGGGTTGGTATCATTTTCCGCCCACCTGAGCCACTGTTTTTTTGTTTATATGAGTTTGTTTACGTGCCTGCATCTCATATTCCCATTCCTGGTGAGCCTGGACTGGAGGGAAGCTCGGCGCTCTCCACCCTCCGGTGCAGTGGATTGGTTCATTCCGGTCCCCCATCTGTGCTGAAAACAGCACCTTCTTGGTTTGCTGCAATAGAGAGAAAAGCTTGGGTTTGCTTACACAAGAGCCCAATGGTTCCCTTCCTTAGCGACAAAGCAATCATCCCTCTCCAGGCCTTCAAAGCCAGTCGGCATTGTGGCGTTCTCTCTCATTGCATCCTGCTGGTTGCCAAGTCGTCTTCAAGCAGATGTAGCGGAGTCTGCGGCCGGTGGGAACGTCCGTCACCCAGACAAGGCAATCGGCACAGGATGAGGAAGCGAGGAGGCGTGGAGAGGCCCGGCGGTGCCAGGCGGCCCTCATTGGACTGATGTTGTGTTATGAGTGATAACGAGATGCGAACACATGTTATTTTCCTCTCACATCTTAATCAAGTATGACCGAACAGCCACTACCCCCCCGCCCCACCACCCAGCATGCACACCCACACACACACACAGAGATGCACACACGCCCCCCGGCCTCTGTGCTCATTTGCATAAACCCCGCCAGGTGTGCCCGGCTCATCACCGTGACAGAAAGCTGCAATCAGCACAGGGTAAGTGAATGAGCAGGAAGAAGCAGCATAAGTTCACACTGCCTGGGTCGTGCCCAAGGACCAATCTCCAGACGAGCACGTCAAGGGCCCTTCCCTCTCACCCTTCCCGCGAGGGAGATTCTTTGTTTGAGGATCCTATTCCTTTGTGCCAAATCACATTACAGCCAATACACTTATTTCATTGTACCATATACATCAATATTGTTGTCGGTGGGGGTCGAGTTCCTGTTTAGGGGGAACAGATCTCTACTTACGTGATTACATATCTATTGCGGGTTTAGTATGGAGACGGGGGAAGACTCATTGTCGAATATCAGTCTGATGGAGAAGGCAGTGGTGCTTGGTAGTGCTTTTAGTCTTGTCTGGTAGCTACCAAAATATTGCTAGTTTGAGCAGGTGTATTTTCAGCCTAGTGCACTGAGTCAGAGGCAAAATTGTTTACAGAAAATGACAGTGATGAAGTTTTAGGTTAGATACACAATATTTCCAAAAGTATTGGAACACCTCTCCAAATCATTGAATTCAGGTGTTCCAATCACTTCCATGGCCACAGGTGTATAAAATCAAGCACCTAGGCATGCAAACTGCTTCTAAAAAATTTGATCAAGAATGGGTCGCTCCCAGGAGCTCAGTGAATTCAAGCGTGGTTCTGTGATAGGATGCCACCTGTGCAATAAGTCCATTCATGAAATTTCAACTATTAGTGGTAGTGGTATCATAACAAAGTGGAAGCAATTGGGAACAACAGCAACTCAGCCACGAAATGGCTCAGCGCATGCTACAGTGAACAGTGTGCAGAAGTTGCCAACTTTCTGCAGAGTCAGTAGCTACAGACCTCCAAACTTTGTGTGGCCTTCAGATTAGCTCAAGAACAGTGCGTAGAGAGCTTCATGGAATGGGTTTCCATGGCCGAGCAGCTGCATCCAAGCCTTACATCACCAAGTGCAATGCAAACTGTCGGATGCAGTGATGTAAAGCACACTGCCACTGGACTCTAGAGCAGTGGAGACGTGTCCACTGGAGCGACGAATCACACTTCTCTGTATGGCAATCTGATGATTGAGTCTGGGTTTGGCTATTGCCAGGAAAACAGTATTTGTCTGACTGCATTGTGCCAAGTGCACAGTTTGGTGGAAGGAGGATTACGGTGTGGGGTTGTTTTTCAGGGGTTGGGCTTTCCCCCTTAGTTCCAGTGAATAGAACTCTTAATGCATCAGCATACAAAGCCATTTTGGACAATTTCATGCTCTCAACTTTGTGGGAACAGTTTGGGGACGGCCCCTTCCTGTTCCAACATGACTGCGCACCAGTGCACAAAGCAAGGTCTGTAAAGACATGGATGAGCGAGTTTGGTGTGGAGGAACTTGACTAGCTTGTTCAGAGCCCAGACGTCAACCCGATAAAACACCTTTGCGATGAATTAGAGTGGAGACTGCGAGCCAGGCCTTCACGTCCAAAATCAAAGCCTGACTTCACAAATGCTCTCCTGGTAGAATGGATAAAAATTCCCATGAACAAACTCCTAAACCTTGTGGAATGCCTTCTCAGAAGAGTTGCACAGGGTGGGCCAACTCCACATTAAAGCCTATGTATTAAGAAAGGGATGCCATTAAAGTTCATGTGTGTAAAGGCAGGCGTCCCAATACTTCTGGTAATATAGTGTAAATGCCCTCTCATCTCTTCATCCATCCATCTATCCATGCATCTCCCAAACATTTATCTGGTACAGAGTTGTGGGAGGGCCCGGTGCAGGTGAGCACTTAATGCATGGAAATACTTTGGATAGGTTATATATGCACACACATGATAGTGAGCACCTTCATAGACATCAATACACGTTTACATATGTGCACACTGCATGTCTCTTGTGTGCGTGTGTATAAGGAATTGGTCACACCTAAAGAAGATTAATTTGGTTAGAAGTCAACCAGAGTTGAGAGGAAGAAAAAAAGATCACATCTTGGGAAGAATTTGGGGAGAGAAACTGTAATCACCCAAATGCTGCTATATATACAACTCCATGCTGAGATTTTAGGCTGACATAAAAAAGATGGAAAAAATGTCCAAGTTTTTCAACACTATGTGACGTTTACAGATGTCTCCGATTTGAGCCACATAACATTGGAGGCGACACTGACAGTCTTGGATTAAATCAGTTCATCTGGGAAGTATTTCCTGACTAAATGAGCTGGGAGCTCAGTGCTGCCCATCCTTTTGCTGACCCTCAGCCGGCCCCCCCTGTAGGTTTGGGAAGGTGTGTGTGTGTGTGTGGGGGGAGGGGGGGGTAGCCACCCTGCAGAAGGGGAGATAAGAGGTTACTCACCATCTCGCTTTAGAGCATGAAGTTTTAACAAAACCGTGCCTGCCAAGGTGGTGCACCTGAAATGGCATGAAGAGTGAGGACTATCGAGACAGCCAGCATGTGTGTATCTTTATTCTATTCACTGGCTGACTGACGGGGGGTGGGGTGGGGGATGGGGGGCGCGAGGTTAGTCACTTGCTGATGGAGACATTAAATCCAGAGTTTAACATTATTTGCATATTTACATAAGAAGGCCCAATCTGGAGTTTGCGGTGACGCAGCGTGAGAGAATGGGATTTGACGAGGCATGGTTCCATAAATTCTTCCCCCATCTGTCACGTTTCACCTAAAATACGCAGAGGAGTTTAGCGTTTAGCCACAGCCAGGGGCAAAGCGCCGCGCAGCCGCCTCGAGCTGCTGGGAGGGATGACTCCATCGGAAAATTGCGTCATTTTGTATAGACGCCACGTGACAGAGGGCATCCGGGGCGGTCCGCACGCGATCTGGAAGGGAGGTGGGCTCTGACAAGTCACACCAAGTTTCTCCATGCTGGAGTGTGGCACGGGAGCATTTAATCAGATTAGGGGGCGTTTCCTTAGCCGAATGCCAAAGCCTGCACCCCCATTCGCTGGCACATGTCTGCAGATGCCCTCTTCCACTCACAAACGGCATGCAGGTGAACTAGCCAAATAAAGTAGCCCTTTTATTTTAGACTGTGAGAATGAATACCTTTGTGCACATTTTGTCTGGAGTCCTTGGGGTGGACAGATGTCCCAGATCAAGCAAACCCTATCTTGGGATAGACTCCAGATTACCGCAATGCCTGGAAAAGAAGAGACATATCTCATAAAAGGGGCAGATGTAAACACAGCGTGGATTTACGTGCTGTTTCGTTAATCTGTTGTGCTTGGGATGGGGAGCAGAGTGTATGACTTGTCCCACGGAGTTAACAGACCATGTGGGGACCAGGATAGACACACTGCCTGTGAGCAGCGGAGCTGCCAGGAAGTAAGGTGGGAGTGTCCTTGATCTGAGGAATAACTTCAATATTCAACTGCTCATTCAAGGTGGCGGCTGGCAATTAAAAACTCCTATGCTTTTGGATGAAACTGGGTCATAAAAAAGTATGCAGCATGGTCATAAGATAAATGAACTAAGAAATAGAATAAGAAGGATATATTTAGGAAAAGAAAACCTAAAACTGCCAGACATTTGGGGGAACGCTGTCAAGCCAGCATAGAGCATGATGGACCTTGAGAGAAAAACAACGAAAACACACAAAGAAAAAACCAGTCAAACATGCACAGGACCTGCTGTATCTGTCAGTGACACTTCCTGTGCCCCATAATCTGCAGCTTTTTCCCGAATGTTACCGGCTCCAACCAGCTGCAAATGGAAACACCTGTACTGGAATTTCCCCCACCAGACTCACTGACTTGCTTTCCATTCCACCTAGCTCTAAATTTATCCATCTGTCCATCCATCCATCCATTATCTATCCGTTTGATTTTATTTAGGTCACAGGGGCCTAGAGGCACAAGAAACATAGGGTACAGGATTGGACTATAGCCTGAATGAATGCCAATCCATTACCCCCCACATAGAGTAAATGTGTCAGTCATCTTAAATGCATCCCCCCCACCCACACACACACACACAGTAACACACTATATGTGCCAGTTAGCCTAAATGCATTACCCCCCCACGCACACAGACACACACTATATGTGCCAGTTAGCCTAAATGCATGTCTTTGGACTGAGACAAGACACATACACAATATGCAGAGAACATCCATCCTGCAAACACACACTGCAGAGGTACAATTCAAAGCTTCAACCCAGTGGAGTGGGGGGGGGGCAGCTTCCCCATGCTTTTCGCTGTTAACTTGCCCACCCTCCAGGACCTGTACTTAGCCATCGCCGGGAAATGGGAAGGGCAAATCATCACAGACCCCTCGCACCCGCGCCGCAGCCTTTTTGAACTGGCCCCCTCCAGCAGACGCTACAGATCATCGAGCGTCAAAACAAACAGGCACACAAACAGGTTCCTCCCACAAGCCATTGGCCCTCATGCCCCAGCTGCCTCTGCTCAGTTGCATTGTTACCGCCCTTAATAAGCAACACCTCCTTGCTGTAAATAACTCGCTGTACTGTTTTGGCTTATACTGTAGTGTTTAATGCATCAGTCCTTGCACTGACATGCACTCCTGCAGTTTTAATACATTTATTAACAACACATCAATATTGTATATATCAACCACACTGTGCATGACACAAGTCTCGTCTTGCGGGAGCTGTGTATATTGCTGCTGTATGTATAAGAACCATTTTGACAACCGGAGACAAGTTCTCTGTGTTTGTGAACATTGTGGGTAATAAACCTTCTTGCTGCTGTCTTTGATTCTACCTTAATCCATCCTACAACATATAAAACATACAAGCATAGTGTAAGCGTAGTACCTAAGTCATAATGGCGCAAGCTGATTTAAGCAGTTGTAACAGTTCGACAACACAGGAAGTGAAATCCGGTACTGCTGCAGGATTTCAGTAGACATGAGCGTGTTATAATGAAGACATAAGCAAGGCGTAAGGAACTCATAACCAGTACATAATGAGGAGTACTTCTGTTGGAGGTCTTATTAATGAAAAGTCAGAGCAACATGCTTACGAAGTTGTCACAAAATGCGATGCGAGACAAAAAATAAAATAAAAATGCTGAAGCGCATAATTATTAGAGGGACTCTAATTAAGTATATTAACAAAGATATTTTTAAGTGTGATCATTTTCTTTAATGGCATGACTATAAATAAGACAGCCCAATGGTCATCCGGAACGGCGGCTTAATAATGTTCACTGCAGTTTTCTTGGCTGTTAACGGGTTCCGTAAGATGACTTTCTCCGGCATGCCAAAATATTAATGGCAGCCGACGGTAAAACAACATAATTCATGGACACAAATTCATGTGCAAGCTGTATTTTGTTTCCCCAGAATTTTAATTGAATCTGAACAGGACAATAGCTTTTAAATAGCAGCTACAAAAATGCTAACCCTCTGGTAAATGAGAATTTTGTCGGCGGGAAAGCGCTATGGTTACTGAAGCACTCAGGTGTTTGAGTGGGATGGAGTAGATTTGCATACAAAGATGTACTTCCTGAGAAAAGCTCTGCCTACTTCAGTCTGATTGGTGGAAGGCCAGGTGGATTCTTCATGTGAAGGTTGCTGAGGGCATATTCCTAATGGGTTCATTTTTATTAGTAGAGTAGTCTGTCAACTACTCAGTGTATTCATTCAAAGAATATAAAAGTGATTGAATTGCGGAAGTATGTATTTATTTATTAATTTGCAATTTTACAGTTTGCACAGCACAGTATTCTTGCATGGATATATCAGCCCAGAAGAGATGTGTTCACATAATAACAGGCTAATGTTTATACTTTGGGTGACCATGGAGACAATCAATCATCTCTGTTTGAGAGCTGTACACATTGCATTTTTTTCTTAGTGGAATTGTGTTTCAATGCCATGGAAAGAATTCAATCATTTTAAGTATTTTTTGTTCTGAGAACCAAAGTAATTAGAGTGATGTCAGAGAACGGGCTTGGTTGTACAGAAACACAGGACCAGTCCTGTTCCTCACTGAGATTTTTATTATGAAACATGACATTGCTAATCAAGAATGCTGGCAGCCAGCGACAGCCAGTGGGTCTCATTGCGGGGGCTGGCTGCTCTGAACTAAAGCAGCGTAAGCAACTTCCACCTCACAATGACTCTTATTCCAGATAGAAATTAAAATATTGCCAAGAAATTGCAGCGTGGACAAAGTAATTCCTTTAAATATCTAATAATCATAACTGGATTTCCTGTGAAGCATATTTACTATATAATATATTGTATACTTTCATTATATAGTATATTATTTCAAGGCGATAAATATTTAATAAGACATTAAAATGTGCTGCCATTTGATTTTTGCATTGCCGCTAAACCGAGATTCATGCATGTGGCTTCATATAATGCACTCAATTAAAATTCCAATATAGATTGTTGTTCTGCTAAAATTCCTGCAAGGAGCTCTTTGGCATGTGAATTCTAACTGTTCCAAGCACACTGAATTATAATCAGGTCACATCACATGAGAAAGTCTGGTGTGAACTGACCTGAGGCACTTTCTGGCTACCCTGCGGTTACTTGACCATGCTGCCTCTCTGGATATTGTGTTTTTTACACACTTGGGCTCAACGGAAGACGTCTTTCTCTTGAGCTGCTCTTTATTGTGCCAAACCTACAAATCTTAGCCTGTTGGCGCCACTTGATGCGATTCCAGCGGCTTGGTGCAGGGAGCTATACTTCAGATCATGGTCGAGACATGAGCTTCACTTCAATCTTCAACAAGATTAGGTCCCGGCAGGCGGCAGATCGTGATGAAGGTGGCATCAATAGTAGGCCAACTTTATGAATATTGATATGATCCAGTACTTCATTTGTTTTATTGAGGTTATTAACTTTTTGGTCACTATAATTATTCCAAAAAAAAAAGTTTCTCAATTATGTTGATTTATAAGGGAACTGCCATATGACCATGTTCATTGACTGTATAATTACAGATATATTGACATAATATGATCTTCCGTAGTAATTGTCTTTATAAATTATGTTTTTAGCAAATATCTTTTAGTGTCTGGTGGAACATCTCAAAGGTTCCATGCAACAGCGGTCCTTATACAGCAATTACCAATTCTTAAGTGTGTGGCAGGTTCCTTTCAGGAACAGTAACAACCTTATGCACATTTTTGCTTAAAATATCTGCCTTGCAAAGACACTTTAGGTGAGCCATCTCAGATGCTTATGCCGCCTTGCATTGAAATCACCTCCTGTCTCACTTTTCTGAAGATCCACAGTCACATTCAGTTGAACCCTTATAATTGGTGATGGTAGGTAGGGTGCCTTGATGTTTCTCAGTCAGAAAGACGTACGGTCAACTCATATTTTACTTGATATTTTTACATGTAAATCTACTGTTCAAAGCTTCCAATTTGCAGACGAAGAACTCTGGTCCATTGAAGTTGAGTTGCTCCTCAATTATTAACTGATTTATGTATATACCTTAAACTGCAGGTGCTCCTCAATTAATAACTGATTCATGTATATACCGAAAACTGCAGGTGATCCTCAATTAATAACTGATTTATGTATATACCGAAAACTGTCAGGAATCCGGCGACGGCGGGGCATGGTGCAGGCAAGATTCATGGGGGGAAAAAGGTGACGACCCACTTGCGGCTCCAGAACAAAAAAAAGGGGTTTATTGGGAACAAAAAGACTGGGGAAAACTACAAAAGAAAAACAGACCACGAGGGGTCACAACAAAAACCAAAAACAGAATAAACCAACTAAGAAAAAACTGAAAACAGGGGCTACACTAAACAGGTACAGAAACCATACAACTACTTGAACCAACTAGAACCAAACCATACAATACAATACAATACAAAAGAGATAAGACTGGCCTAAGGCCAGCCCTGAACCCATGCTGCTGGGCATCACAAAACACATGCTTAGCCCACTGAGCTAAGCACCAATCTAGTGAAGGTGGGGACCAGACCAGGGGTAAGGAAAACAGAGGGGGGTCAGGATGGCCAGCAACACCAGCTGGCCAAAAGGGGGAAGGACAGGCACCGACCCTGACAGAAAACTGCAGGTGATCCTCAATTAATAACTGATTTATGTATATACCTAAAACTGCAGATGCTCCTCAATTAATAACCACCACAACTGTCATGAAGAAGAAGAAGAAAAACATAAACAAGAATTTTTCTATCAATCATCACTCAATTCTTTAATAAACAATTCATAAATTTGCTGGGCTGAATTGGTAGACATTAATGGAACAAGGTTTCTTGGCTTTGATTGAACAAAATCTTGCTGATAATGCGTTTCCCTTGTTACCCTGTAGGGGGCACTGAACGACGACCGTCACACTGGAGGGACAATATACACCTATGCTGATTCTCTTGATATCATTATCACATACTTATACCCACCCCACAATCTCTTTAGCGAGTGACTCACGTTGCCAATAGTCTCCTACTACAACAACATCATATATTTTTTTGTCTAATTATTATTTTGACGAGCGGCTTGCATTGGAGATTTGAGGGGAAGCAGATAGGCAGCTACAGCTGTTTATGCATCTGCTCTGACTGCTGTAACGTCTGAGGGCATATGTCACGCTTAGCAACACTCTGGGGTTTGGGTTATATACAGGTGCTTAAGAAACCAGCCCAGATTCAATGTGAATGCTCCTGAAATTTTAGACCTTGGACGCTCTCTGGTTGTTTTGTTTGTGGAAGATGCACGCACGCTATTGGCTGGGGACTTCTCTGGTGGTCCTTGGCAGACATGGGTTGGGGGGGGCTCTGAATGGGCCATTTGAGCTATTTTTTGGAAATGAAAGAGAAACGGGAGAGAATTAAAAATGCTAGATCAATGATATGCTACTGTGTACCAAAATTGTTACATGAATCGTTTGATCAATGTGTTTTGTTACGAAAAAAAAAATAAAAGTCGAGATCAGCAGGGGGCCTCCTAGGGTAGAGCTGTAATCGGGCTTTAAAAGTTAGGCCCGAGCCCGACAGAATTCGGCCCGAATAAAATGATAGAAATTAAGCCCGAACCCAACCGAACCCGCCACTGCAATTTCATTAGCGGTTTTTAAAAAACTCAGTATTCACTATATGTGTATAAAAAACTAACTGAACACAACCGTACACTGGAATCTGGGCTGCGCTATACATTAATCCATAGATAAGACTGAAAATATATACACTGAATTCAAAATGTATTTATTCTAACAAAAATGATATATAACATACAGCTAATAAAACATAGAAGAATTCTCTAG